>CM076904.1:37111400-37174035 GCA_039519145.1 Kokia cookei | reverse complement strand
ATAAATAATCATAATTTGAGATAAATTTTGATAACAGAATCGATTTATAATTATTTGAAAACTTTTTTTATGATTTTTAATTGTTTATTTAATTATTATTGGATTGGTGATCGAATTGAAAATGATGATCTAACCAATTCGACCATTGATCTAATTTTTAAAACATTATTTTTTTTTCATCTAACAACACGTTTATTATAAATAAAGAAAACTAAAAATGATATGCTTAATTGTCAAGCGTTAATGTTGCCTTTGCTCAATAGCAAATATTAAGATTTCGAATTCTAAATTCTTAACTTTGAGTGTTACTTTATGTAAATATTTAGAGTTTCATCTAGTTTTATTATGATCAATTAATTTGAGTTTAATTAAGATATTTGTTAATTAATTATTAAATAATTCAATGCTAGCAATGGTTGATTCTATTAAAATTGATGTAATTTAATATATATAATTGTAATTAATAATTTATAAATCCTATAAAATTAATAGGACACAATACTAGCTTTCAAGTATTAACGATGAAAATTAATCTTAACTCAAAACGATTCCATTGTGATAATCTTGCATACTAAAAACATAAGCTCTAATGTTCTTTTCAACTCACATTTATCTTGTAAAAACATGAAAACATTCAAACTCATTTCACCTACCTATAATATCCATATTCGAGCTTGATGTATAACTAAATATGTGTAAACAAATTTGTTATATATATTGTTAGGGATCAACTCGATTAAGCAACAAACAAATATAAATAGCGAAAGAAATTGAGAAATTAAACACGCAAATTTAACGTGAAAAAACCCTTCCGACGAGAATAAAAAACCACGGGCAAATATAATTTTACTATAATAGCAAAAGAATGAATAGTACAAAAGATAGAGATAAAAACTAAACTCCGAAAACCCGAAAATAAAGAACTCTCAAAACATAAACACTAAATTCTCCAGAAGTGTTAGGAGTTCTAAACTTTAATGGGTATATTTCTAAGGTTACCTATTTATAGGCTAAATTCCCAAATAAAATAATAATAAAATAATCTAGAGTAATAAGAGTTTGACTCAAACAAATAAATAGAGTTTAATTGAAACAAATAAACAGAGTTTAACTGAAAGATTATTTCTCAAATTTAACTTGAAATAGGAGTCATATTTCAACATATATATATATATATATATATTAATTATAAATATTTTGATTTTATAAATAAAACTAAAAACTCTCACATATTTCATTTAATTTCACATGTATTATATATTATAGTGTTTGATTTTCTTGAGAGACTATGAAAATTGATGAATGTGTGTTATAAATCTAAAATATTTAGTCCTAATTTGTCATGTAGTTACAAAATCACCATCCATTCAAATTTGCTAAAAATCATAAATAATAATATATATTATTTTACTTGTTTTAATGTGATGAGTGGGTTAAGAATCATTATCGTCTAGAATATGACCTTTTCGTTTTTTTTTTTTAAACCATGTACTAATTGGTGCTTAATAATATAATCTTTTAGTTTTTTTTTTTCTAATTAGTTCGTGTTTTAAAATGAACCAATTTCAAACCTTTAGAGTAGGCATTTTACCTCACAAAATACCCATTTTTTTACTTCTTAATCTATAGATTTGTCTAGAAACTGTACCATCTTACTTAAAAAAAACCTAATTTTGAATCTTATGTGTTGACTTCATGATCAAGGTGTTCACCACTTCAAATATGATCTAGGTTCAAGTCGCATTAATATTAAAATTTTGCTTTCCTCTTGTAATTCACCAAAAAAAGAATTAATTTTGACAAAAATTTCAAGAATTTTGGTGGGTAAAACCCGACTTGAATCCGTGTTTAATAATATTTTTATTTAAATTTAATTATAAAATAAAATATTTTTGATACTACCACATATATCCATTTACTATAAAACATCACAAAATAGATTATATTTACATATTCATATAATATCGATTTCAAGTTCGAATTCAAAAAATTCTCTTATTTTTATTAAGAATTGATAGATTAATTCAGTAGCAGAGTTAGGGAAGCTATTAGGAGCCCGTTTCTTTCAAAAATAATTTTTTTTTGCATTTAAACTCATTTATAATTAATAAAATTTTAAATTAATAATGATAAAATTATATTTTATTCTTCAAAATATAAAAAAATAATTTAATTTTTTTAAAATTATAAAGATAAAAATTATTAAAATAATAATAGTATATTTTTACTATTATAAAAATATATAATATAATTTTTACCTAAAAATTTTCAGACTCATTCCTGAATTAATTCAAACTTCAAATTCAATGTCCTTGGATTCGTAACCATGGTGCCTTAATATGAAACGATAGAGAGAAAGACCTTTGAAAAATTAGCACAAACTCCAAACAAGGGCCGTCTTAAAATGGCATGCACAAGCTTAATCATCTATTTGTCCCACACATAAAACAAAATCTTGCTTTTATTTATTTATTTTATTATTAATTTTGCATTAAATAACTGTTCGAATTGTAGCTTTCATAAGCAAAACTCTCGCGTTCTTGTCTACTTGTCTTCTATGATTTTTTTTTTCTAAATTAAGATATTTCTCCTTCAAAAATTATGAAATAATGATCAAAAATATTTTTACTCCATATAATAATAAACAATTCTATATTTGAGAAATACTAAATTTAATAATTCATGTATTTATTTATGAAATTATTATTATAAAGCAACAGATATAATTTTAAAAATATTTTTATTTTTATACATACAATTTAGAAAAAATTTACATATACATAATGAGATTTACCCAATACCAATCAAGCCGCATTTTGTTTTCATATCAAATTATTTTTATAATTTTTACCCACATAGTAAGTAGGTTATAATTCAATACTTAGTTTATGTTGTGTTATATATACACATATATAAGTTTAATTATGCCTCCAAGTACTTTATCAACTTCTAAAATTTAGTCAATTTAAAATTTAATACTTGAGTTTTATTTATTTTTTTTAAATTAAACATTTGAAAATTAAAATGCAACATATTCAAAATAAAAAAAATATGTTATCAATGATGATGCGGAAATTCAAGAATTACTCATAATCTCTCCTCAACTCATAAATAGGAGGATAATACACTTCAACGTATTAAAACTCCAATCCTTCTGAATTGACAGTAATGTATATGCTACTTGAATTAAAATTCAATTGATAAATGTATTGTAATTTTCAAAAACCCAAAAGAATATCTTAATAATAAAGCGTAATTAAAGCTTTAATTTAAATTTTGATATATTTCTATATTTCTATTTTAATTATATTTGTGTGTCCTGTTATATTTTTATAATAGTTATTTTTTGGTATTATATTTTATGATGAATTTTAAATAATTTTCGTATTACTATAATATTTATGATGTTATATATATATATATTGTTAATAATTTTATTATAAGTTTTGATTATATTTATTTTTTTATTTAACAATTAGAATTATTCATAGTTTCTCTCCACCATAAATAGGAGTTTAATGTACTTCTGTGCACTCAAACTCATATATTTTTACATTAATAACAATACTCACGATAATCGAATTAAAACTTAAACAGTTATGATATTATATATAATATATATTAGAGAGATCCAAGAAAAATATATGTGAGCGCTACCTAGCAAGCAAAATAATTGACAACTCGTAGTCAACCAAGTACACGTGAGGTTTGTCGACTCTAGCACTACCCTAGAATCTATTACGATACAGTACACAAATTTTTCTAACAAAATTAAAAAAATATTTTTCTTTTTTTGGTACATTTTAGTTTTTACGACTAAAGACTTGCCTATGCAACTGTCAGCACCGACACCGACACACGGTTGTTGTCCAACTGAGTTGATTCAGTCCATAAGCCCACGAGCTGAGCCGAGTTTTGAGATTTAGTTTCCCATTCGAGCTTCATGAAAAGTAAGTAGTAGTAATAATAAATAATAATTTACTAAGAACAACGAATAAAAATTAAAATTATATCAGGACGGTTTTAAATTATTTTTTTTCAAAAAAAAATTGGAATAAAATTTAAAATTATAAACAATTTGATTTAATGTATAATTTGATGCATAAATTTTGATGTGATGTAATTATGTACGTTAAACTTTAACTGTGGTTCAAACAGTATATAAAATTTTGATAATGAATCAATTATACGAGTTTAAAAAATAAATACATCGTTTTATTTTCATATTAGATAAATATAATTATTTATAAATGTAATATGTAAACATAAAATGTGTTATACCGATAATTATTTTAGTAATTTGTGAAAATTTTATCAAATCAAAATTTTCAAGGATAAAATTACACAATCATAATTCATGTATAATTTTGAGAATTATCTCTAAATAATATTATATATTTTTTAGCATTATATTAATATTTAATAATATTTTAGTTTTTGTTATTTATAACTTTTATGTTGATTAATTAAATAAATTAATCAATAATGATGGAGTAAGATTTAAAGTTAAATCTAGAGTCATAAATTTATGATTTTAGGGTTTAGGTTGAGAATTAAAATTTAAGATTTAGGATTCTAGTGTTTGATGATGAGGTAAATTTTTACTATATAATGTATTGTAAATATATTGATAGTTAGTATTCTTTATCTTTTATGAAAAAAATAATGAAAATCAATTTAGTATTATCATATATGGGTTAATATTTGATGCAATATTTTTTTATTCCAAAAAATAGCTTTAAAAATTAATATATGTTTTTTTAAATATTTATTTTTTAATATTTTATTATATTTCAATATAACACTTGTTAACTCCAAATTCTATTTATATAAAAACTTCACTGAAAATATACAAAATTATTTCCCATTATATATTTATGATAGTATAAAAAAATAAAAAAATATATTATTAGGTAAAAGATAATAACTTTTTAAGTGAAAGTCATTTACTAAAATCCAATTATTTGTCCAAACGGATAGAAGGGGAAAAAGACAAAAATATGAAAATACATATAATTTATATGTAAAATAATTAAATATATGTATACATGTTTGCCACTTTGTCTTTACTTTTCTTTATTTCTGAACTGTAAAGCAAAAGGGATTTATTTATTTTTTTAATTTCTTTGAAACCAAAGTTTAAAAATTAAATCTTTACATTTTCAAAAAAAAAAATTAAACCTTTACTATTGTGCCATTTTATCTTAATTGATATAGATATTATTATTAACGCATGAAAACATAAATTCGAATATATTAAAAAATATTATCTTTCTAATTATAAATTAAAATGAAATTATAAATAATTTTAAATATTATAAAAAAATAAATATAATCATAATATATAATAAAATTATTAAAAAAATTAAACCTTCAATACGTTAATAAAAAATCTTCATAAATTTAATTTTAATATTTTAAAAAATAGTATAAATTTGATGATAAAAAAAATAAATATAAAAGGTCGACTGACAGGATTAGTTGGATCACTTGATTGGCAGTCATAAGGGATGAGGATTTGGACCAAAGCAAAGTTTAAGAAAAAAAGTGCAAAAATTTCTACTTACGTGTCACCTTCTCGTTGACTTAGAAAAATTTGGTGAATGAAATTTTTATGTTTATTTTTTCTAGTTTTGAAATTAAATTATGGTAAGATGACGTTACAGTGATCTCATGGCGGGGAGAGAAGCCACGTGTTTAATTATAAAGTAATTTAATTATTGCTTGAATTAGAGGCCATTGAACTGTAATGATTGGGCTGTGTACTGATTTTATTTTTAATTTGTGTATACTTATATTTGTTGATATTATCAATTATTAAAAAGTAAAATTTAAAAAAAAATAAAAAAGGTTATGAAACTTCTTCGGCAATGTTATTTTATGATTGGAATTGGACCGACCATGAATTACATGTGATGATACGAGTTTTCTTTTATGGAGATTAATGCCCTCTCCCGTATCCAATGGTGAAACTAGAATATAAAAAGTGAAAATTAAATTATAATTTTTACATAAATATATGTTAAACACATGTATAAAAGCAAGATTTAAATAATATCATTTTAAATTACATTTTTACAGATATTTCAATAATATAAAATTAAAACTTACCGTAGTAAAATAAATGTGTTAAGATTTAATATTTAGATATTTTTATTCAATCATTAGCTAAATAGTCATAAATTTTTTTGAAGTTTATTATTATTTTCTTTCTAGACTGTAAGTCTGTAATTGTGATTTGAATTTTTTTTATAATTGTAATATTTTAATTATCGAAATAGTCAACATAAATTTACTTTTAAAACAATTAATATATCAAAATAGAGGGGAAATTATGTTGAAGAAAGTTATGTTCAAATTGAATAAAATAGACGTGAACCACTTTTCTTAAAATTTCAATTTTACTTTTAGAATATAATAAAATCATAAAATAACAAAGTAGAGTAATGGAAGTCGGATAAATTGAGGTTTATATAGGTAATGAATTTGATAATCATAAAAATAATAATTATAATTATTTCGAAAAATAAAAATTACAAAAATTTATTCTACCACCAAGCTTAAGTCTAAATATTTTTTTACTATATAAATAAAGCCCAATAAAGAAGCCCACTTACCTGGTGGATTAAGCATCTAACCCAACTGTTCGAGTTATAAAGGAAATTTTTTTCAAAAAAATTATAAACAATTTGTATTTAAATTGTTTACCCTATATATATTTTTAGTAATTTGAAATTACTAACATTACAAATATTAATTAGACTATTAATTTTTTTTAATTTAAAATTGGTTGTGTAATTAAATAAATTGCTGAAAAAAAAATTAAATCTCCAAACATAAGAGCTAGGGTAATGATAAAAGTAGAAGGCTAAAATCCATATAATGGCAACAAGATGTTCCCTGTTGGTGGGCTATGGAGTTAGGAGACTCGTGAGACGATTCATCTAGTGGATTGAGAGTAATGGGAGGGATTCTGAAATGATTCCAAAGGAGCAAAACCAAGATATTACAGTGGATATGTAAAAACTGGTCCCAACAGCAAAATATGAGTGACACAACATCAATGAACTAGAACTACTAACATTGCAAGGATAAAAGAAACAAAGCTTATAACAAAAAGGAATATCATGTCATGGTTGGTGATAAGCAATGAATAAAAAGCATTGTGAAGCAGAAGAAGACATCAGATTCCCCGTAGTGGCTTCCTATTCATAAAGTATTCCTATTTGATATATTTATGTTTATATATGGATGTAAGGATATAATCTTCAATAATCCTTTCAATATATGGAAAAAAAAATTAGAAATTTTAACTATACTCTTAGAAAAATATGGATATTTTATAGATTTTTGTTATTAAATAAAGTATGGGTTAAATATGTACAGATATTCTAGTAGCTAGTTTTTAATTGACGATAGGTTGGTTAGAAATTAAATTTAACGTGCAAATATTATTTATTAAGGTTATGATTATCAAATTACACCTATCCTGATACCTCGTATTAAGAAAAAAAAAAGAAAAGAAAGCTACCATCCTCTAAAATACTTGTGTCTCTAAAATATTTGTGTTAATTTAAAATATTAAAGCTACAAGATTTGAAGACTTTTAAGATATTAATGGATTCAAATACGCTGTCACATCTATTTTTAAATGTATAATTATTCCAACTTCTATTTTATTTGAACTTTTTAACTAATAATTTTAAATTAATTATTTTAAATGGGAATTTAGTAATATGATGAAAATAAAATATATTTATATATAAAAATTATATTTATTTAATTAAAAAATTCAAATTCTTATTATTTTAAATTTATCCAATTATATTCAATAATTTTTATAAATTTATTAATTAATAACATATTATGTTATTTTTTAAGTTGAGTTTTTATGAGATATATTACATCTGTTTATAGGTCGGGGTACTCGTCCAGGCTCGAAGGTCTGTTAGAAATTTGGGAGGGTTTGTACAAAAATATTAGGCCCAAAAATGGGCTTTGTCAAAAAAATTAAGCCTATTTAAAATATGGATTGGGCTCGGGCTTGAACATTTGAGTCCAAACTCGGCCCAACGCATTTTAAGTTTATAATAATTTATATTATTTTTATATATCATGTAATTTAGAACACTTTAAAAATATATATACACTAAATATATAATACTACTCTAATGTAAACATTAAAATAATGTTAAGATGACTATATAAAAATTTTTAATAAAAACAAAATGTATAAAATTATTAAATATTAAAATAAAATAAAATAAATAATTTTTTAAAAATTTAAAAAATAATATAGACGGACCTAAAATGAGTTTGGGTTAATATTTTGCAAATATAGACGGGTTTGGACAATATTTTAGGTCTAGATTTCGGACCGGGCCAAGCTTGGGCAAGCATGAAGTATGTTAATATCGTGCTTAAACCCGACTCAACTTGACCCATGAACACCTCTAAATATGATCAAATTAATTAATTTCATATTAATATACTATCATTTTAATTAGGCTTAATATAATATTTGGTACTTGAACTTGATATTTTTTTTTAATTTGACACCTAAACTTTTTTTTTTTGTCTAATTTGGTACTCAAACTTGATATTTTTTCCTAATTTGGTATCTAAACTTGAAGTGTCAAGTTCAGGTACCAAATTGGGTCAAAAAAAAGTTTAAGTACCAAATTAGGAAAAAGTATCAAACATACCAAATACTATATTAAGCCTTTTAATTAATATTATTTTTTTATTATATAATAATATTAATAAATTATTATTCTAACGTAGTTTAGCAATTTAATTAACAATAAAAGATATTTTTACGAGTTCAAAATTTTTTCAAAACTAGTGTTCTTATATTTATATTATAAATAAATATTTTTATGATTTTTATTGGAGAAATTAAATTGTCTTAAAATTTGGCCAAAATTATGTTATTATTGTGTTTACTAATAGTTAATAGTTTTGTTTTTCGTTGTAGTAAACTAGCATTGATTTTGTTGGGTTCTTTGTTATTAAAAATGGTTGAAATCCACATGGAAATTATGTGGTAAACTAACGTGTAATGTAGGAAACCCATTACCTCAGTAACAAAATATAATGGGAAGGTACGACTGATTTTAGTGAGAAAAATAATGGCGTTGATTTTAAAAAATTTGAGTTCGAATATTTATGTGTGTAAAATGTATGCGCGTTATCAAAAGGTTAAGGTAATATAAACAAACACTATAATGTAATTATACCAATATATTAGACAAAAGAATAAATTTATTTAAAATATAATTTAAACTTAGGTTTAAACATTTAAGGTTCAAATTTATCTTCACTTGACCTGTTTTTTTAATTTTGTAATATAAAAAAATAAAATTATATATATTTTAAGAGTATGATCATATTAATTTAGGCTATTTATTATTTTCTTATTTTGTAAGGATTCAAGAGATGATAGAAGATAAATTAAAAACAAAAAATATAGTTTTGAAGGAAAATTAAAAGTTATGTGAAGATGGAATAATAAAAGAGAGAATTTATAAGACAAAAAAATTTGATTTGATTTGATATGATTTTAAAATATATTTTTATTAAGGTTTAATATTTAAAAATATAATTTATTTGTATTTAATTTATATTTACCTTTTTATATTTATTTTAAAATTTAAATTGACTTCAATTAAAAAATTCACGACACTTAGATTCCGCGCATAATATATTAATAAGTTGGTGCATAAAATCGATTAGGATACAGCATTGTAAGCTACGCAAAAATGACATAAATGATAAAAAAGCCTCATCCAAAGAAAGTTGAGTAGGGTAAGCGAAGCTATTAAAATCGAAACAAAAGAATTCTACGTCGTTTTCCAGCAAACAGTCACCAAAAATGAAATTAAAAATAAAATAAAATAAATAGAGAGATCCAATAATCAGCCAAAATAGCTACGTCGCCATTTTCCAGCTTCGTCATTATCTTCCAATCTCCTTTCTTGTGCAAGTTTAATCGACGGCGATAGTGTGTGTTAGCTAAAGAGAGTAGTCAAAAAAAGAAAAAGGAATCTCGTCGATGTTCATGTCATTTAAAGAGAAATAAATTTACTATTATTATTATTATCCAATCGATGTAAAGAATGAGAGCACCGATAATTTATTCGTTGCGGTAGCTGTTTCTTGTGTAGATGATGATCGATCGACAGTTTGCGTTTTGTTATAGGGAGATTTCTTCGAATCGATGAAGTGTTTCCGGTTTTGTTATGAATCTGAGTGTTAGATCCGCTTCTGGATGCATTGAGTTTACTTTTTTTCTTTCTTTTGTTTTTGAGTGGAATCGGTATAATTTTCTTTCTTCCTTTTTTTGGGGAAAACAATGATCAACGGCGGTTCCGAAACAGCCGTGGCTCCGGTGGGAGGATCGCAACCGCTTGACTGGAAGTTCTCTCAGGTTTTCGGAGAACGGACGGCGGGAGAGGAAATTCAGGAAGGTGTGTTATTTCGATTTATTCGATTTGGTTTCACTTACTGTTGATTTTGTCTCAGTGCTAAAGAATGATCGAATTTTATTGTTTTTTAATCCTTATAGCTAATAATCTTTTTTTCCGTCGTTATTTATTTTTCCATTGTTTAAATTGGTTAGATTAGTGTATAATGTTAGGATCTAGGTCTAACTTCATGCACTGTATAGCTTCTCAAAGTGTGATGTGATGCAATGAAGAACTTTTTTTTGTTCTGGAATTAACTAATTATTGGTTGAGTTCAGTAATTAAGTTGAGATTAGATGTTATTAACTGAAAGTCTGAAAAGGAATTCAATGAACTGTAAATTGATCTAATTACTAGGTTCCTGGTCTTGGAGGGTGGTGCATCATGTAAAAAATGTACTAACCAAGTCCTTTGTGGTAAGAGACTGAGTTTGCCTGCGTGACTGATGCTCTTTGACTTTAGGGTGTGATTTATGGACTAACATGGAAGTAAACTGGTGTCATGCATTAATCAGATGGTCTTACTTAGGAGTCTGGCCATGCAAGTGACAGTTCATGAGGTTTTGATCCAGTAAGAACCATAATTTCTTTGTGAACGATCTAGGGCTGGGCTGTTTTTAGTTTTGCTCTTCATGATGACTTCCATGCATTGGCCTTAACTCTAAGCGTGATTAAATAGAAAATTTTGAAGAGCTTTTCCATGATGCACTTTGCTTGATGAGTCTGCTTGTGTGAAGAAAACAGTTGCAGGGTGATATGTTTGGTACTTATATGTCCTACATGTTCTGCTTCTCTTCTCACTTCATTTACATGCCATTGTTTCTTTTTCAGTTGATATCATATCCGCAATTGAATTCAATAGAAATGGCGATCACCTTGCTACCGGCGATCGTGGGGGTCGGGTGGTTTTGTTTGAAATGACTGACACTCAAGACGTACATTCTCTGACCATTTTTCTTTTTAATATTTCTGAATCTACCTTGTTTCACTTACTGTGATGCTCCAGTGTTCTGTTCTCACACTTTGTCATACCATTTTATAATATGTAGCATGTTGGACATCGAAGAGATCTTGAGAAGATGGATTATCCAATCAATAGGCATCCTGAGTTTCGCTATAAAACAGAGTTTCAGAGCCACGAACCTGAGGTATTTATGTTTGGTTTATGGTAGACATAAACATAATGATTATTGGGAGTACATGCTAAAAACTTTCTGGACTTGAATATTGAAAATGTGTACTCCCTTGGTTTAATACAGTTTGACTATCTGAAGAGCTTGGAAATTGAGGAGAAAATTAACAAAATTAGGTGGTGCCAGTCATCTAATGGTGCTATTTTTCTTTTGTCAACAAATGACAAAACAATCAAGTTATGGAAGGTAGGTAAAGGCATATTTTCTATTCTGGATTTTACAGTTATGAAGTTATACACGGTTTATTATTGTGATAACTCCACTATTTTTTCCTAAGGAATATCAATATCCCAAAAGCAGCAACATAGCAAATCTACAAATTTAACCTTGTTATCCTGTTGGGTATTTCTAATGTCATTTCAAACTTGTACAGGTACAAGAGAAGAAAGTAAAAAGAGTATGTAATATGAATGTGGACTCAACCAAAGCCATGGGAAATGGTCCTATTGTTGGTTCAAGTATATCAACAAGCTCCAAACAATACATTGCAAATGGAGGATGCACAAGCAATGACTTCTCATTCCCAACTGGGGGTTTCCCATCTTTGCATTTGCCTTTGGTAGTTGTTGTGAATCCAGAATGCTTATTTGTTAAGATACTTTGGAATCAATTATTTTATTTGTCATATTTCCATGGTTTAGGCAGTGTTTGATATGCCAATACTTTTATTATATAGTTTACTGATCTAACATGTAATGCTTCTGTCATATCTAGGTAACCATTCATGAGACAAACCTTATGGCCAGATGTCGAAGAAGATATACTCATGCTCACGACTATCATATCAATTCCATATCCAATAACAGGTGCATATACTTATTTGGCTGAATTTAGCAAACCCTTACATATGGTAGATTTCTTTTATTTTCATTCGGTTTCCACTTTCTTGGGGCCGAATCTTTTTTGTGCTTCAATTTTTTTGTGGGCCGGGGGAGGGGGGTGTTACACGATTAAAAATTATTGATTGAGAGAAAGTAATAGGAGTTGCTGCTCAACTTTTGAACCTAAAATACTTGGTTTTCTAAGCTTCTTCTTTATTTTATGAAATACTTATTGTTCCTTTCTTGATTTGTAGTGATGGTGAAACCTTTATTTCGGCAGACGACCTGCGGATCAATCTCTGGAACCTGGAAATTAGCAGCCAAAGTTTTAACATTGTTGATGTGAAACCTGCGAACATGGAGGATTTGACTGGTCTATATCTGTTTCGTAAATGGAAATTATGGATCTAATTTTGATATTTTTTTATCTTCATCTTTTATTGCTTATGGGTTGATTGGTAAAAGAGTCAGTTATTTCCAGTATTCCCATCCCTCTTTTTTTCCCCTTATTTATTTTGGTTATTTGCAAATTTTTCTTCCTCATTTCAACACTATCCTCTTCATTGGGTTGCCAGGGGTGGGGGGTGGGGGTTGGGAGGTTGAAGGGAGGTAAGGGCTATGGAGGAGTAGCAATTGAGTTTTTTCTCTCTTATTATCCTGTATTTCATTGACTCTCTTCTATACCAGACTTTGGGTTCTGCTGATATTATCAAATTATGATGTTTCCCTGTAAAGATAATACTATTATGTATTTTCCTGTTTGCATGATCCGTTTGCTATTTTTACTTGCAGAGGTGATAACTTCAGCAGAATTTCATCCTACACACTGTAATACGTTAGCATATGGTAGTTCTAAGGGTTCAGTTCGTCTTATTGATATGCGACAATCTGCATTATGTGATACTCACAGCAAATTGTAAGCGACCTGTTTTATTATGTCAATTGAAAAGTCATCACTAGCTTTCTGTACTTCTATTATATTCTTTTTTTAAGCTGTTTTCTTTCTGGTTTTATAAGTTTCCTCTTGATGGTACAGGTTTGAGGGACAAGAAGCTCCAGGTTCCAGGTCTTTCTTCACAGAGATCATAGCATCAATCTCCGACATTAAGTTTGCCAAAGATGGAAGGCATATTCTAAGTCGTGACTATATGACCCTTAAGGTTTATATGTTTTTACGGAATCGATTCTTCTCTTTTGAACTACACTTTGCTCTTGCGTCATACCTACTGGGTATGATGCTAGTATAATAGCTGAATTTCTCTATATATTTCCTCCTTTTTCAATTGTTCTGTAACAAGGTTTTGATTTATTGGTTCTCAGTTGTGGGACATAAATATGGATTCTGGTCCGGTTGCAACTTTCCAGGTTCATGAATATCTTAGACCTAAGGTAGTATATTCTACTATTTGGTTTAGATAATATTTTAAAAAAATGCTATATTTTATCCTGTATGATGTTTTCCTGTCTTTTTTGGATCCTGAGCAGCTTTGTGATCTGTATGAAAATGATTCCATCTTTGACAAATTTGAATGTTGTCTAAGTGGAAATGGACTTCGAGTGGCTACTGGTTCCTACAGGTACGTAGTACGTTAATTCTAAGTTGGTCTTTAAACTTCAAAACATTCTAATTGAATCTCCAAACTATCAATAGCACTTCCATCAGGTCTTTCTGTCAGCCATTATGTTGACTTTTGTATTATATGTCTATTAATGACATGTCACCATTTGAATGCGACACATCTCTTTTTTTCTTTCATTATTTCTTTCTTCCTTTTTCATAATAAATACAAATAAAACATCCACAATACGTCAGGACTTAGCATCATAAAATCTAGTGTTTTCTGTGATTCCAGCAGCCTGTTTCGGGTGTTTGGTTGTTCTGAAGGTAGTACAGAAGCAACAACACTGGAAGCCAGCAAAAACCCCATGAGGTATGTTTTGATGTTTTCTGCTTGGCTATTGTTGATACTAGTGATGCTAGTTGCTGTAAAAAAAATAAAAGTGAAAATTGTTTGAACTTTCTTGGTTTTGAACTACTGATTCAAAAGGATGTATCATCATTTGTCAGAAATTCCCTTTTTTAATTTTGTCATTAATTTCCAGGAGACAAGGTCAGGCGACATCAAGGCCTTCAAGATCTCTTGGTAACCTCTCTGGTGTTGTCCGACGAGGTTTGTGTTTCACATCCTTACTGATTCGTTATATGAAATGATCTGTAACTCATTTAATTGCATATTTTCATGATTTCGCTTGATTATTAGTGAATTAGTATTATAGCCATTTCCTGAGCACCTAGTTTTTAAATAATCATGGACTAAAAAAGCATTATATATAATATCTTTTTGAGGTAAACATCTATTTAACTACATTCATCTCTCGTCGCCATTTTAGTGAAAGGAGCAGATAACTCGGGAGTTGATGCAAATGGAAATGCTTTTGATTTCACTTCGAAGCTGCTACACTTAGCATGGCATCCAACCGAAAACTCTATCGCCTGTGCTGCATCAAACAGTCTTTACATGTATTATGCATGAAGAGGATCCAAGGAAGCTTGCAATTATTTTTGCTGGGCAGAGCTTTTGGAGAGATTGCTTTGCCTTCATACCCTATTTAATGATGCAGAAAAGCTGCACCCATTTGTCGAACTCTCGGCGATTCTTCGAAATCCAATCATGTCGACCACCACCAAAGCTGAATGCCGCTGTCATTGATTTTGTCGATGAAGTACATTGACTTTATGCTTTGATTGCCACTGATATTAATATTCTTTTGTAGGGATAGACACAGTGCTATCCCTATTCTGTTTTGATTAGGTTGAAGAAAATACAATGATTAGCACAACTCCATCTAACTACTCAACCCCCCCCCCAAAAAAAAAAAAAAAAAAAGGCTTCTATAATTAGAGGCTTTTGCTGCAATGTTACCAGGTTTGAGTTTGAGATAAATGAGATGCTAATCAAGATCTCAAGGAAAAAAGGAGCTTATAATTCTCATTGGTTAAAATGTTATTGTACCATTTAGACTATATAAGTTTAACACATTTGTGAATTTTAGTTTATTAATAATTATTATTGTTATCAAATTCCTAACTATTCTTTCTGTTACTCCACAGAATTGCTGCTGGTTTGTGTTGGTTTTGGGATGGTGTAGAAGTGGAAGAAGCTGTCCTTTTAAATCAAAATTACTGATGTCCATTTTAATTGATCTAAACAAATAATGAAATGCTAATTACTTATCAATATCTGTGTAAATGTTGAAATTATGAGTTGTATGCACTATGCACACAATATTCAAGGAAACATCTTATACTGCGTATTGTTAAACACAGGTTAACTTGGTAAAAAGTTTATTGTTATAAATAACATAACAGCTCAATTTTAAAAGAAAATTAATTTTTCATTATGTAACAACAACATTTTAAAATAAAATACAATATTCAAGAAGATAAATAAATTAGGGGGATTTCTTTTTTTGAAGTTAACTTAGAAATTAGGAGTTTTTTTTTTGCATTTTTGCTAAAAAAGGAGAAGACTTGGCAGCAAATAATCGTGCTAGGTTGATGATGATGATTATGTTCGAAATGCATGCTAAAAGGGAGATTTCCGGTACAATGCCACTTGACAGAGGAAGACTTGTTAAAAGCTGAAAATATGTCTATTAATCATTTATTGATGTGTTTTGTCTAAATGTCAAAAGGAGAGATTATTGGGACTTTAATTATCTAGATGTTATTGTTTTTTTTCTTGTTCAAATAACGCTTGAAACAATAAGTTAAGATTGCATTTGAGATAACATATTCGAGCACCACTTGGATAGTAAGTTAGGACATCACTTACGATAGTGAGTTTGGACAGTTAAAGTGTCGTGAGTTTATTAACATTTTTTATTTGATTCATCTGGATTAATTTTTCATCAGCAAATATTTCTTAGATTGAAGCTGTAATATTTTTGTTAGATTTAATTTAAAAAAAAAGAAGGGAGAAGGATTGATTGATTTAAAGTAAATTCGTGTGTTAGGTATTTAGTTAGATAATAAAATTTATTGTAAGTGAGGTTATTTTGGGTGAACAATTGTAATGTTGGGTACTTTATTAAAGTTGCAATTATTCATCGTGTAAAGTTAGATTGAATTTTTTTCAATAGAATTCAAGATTCTTTGTTAAATAAAATCATTCGCTTAGTAAAATATGTGTCATTTACTCTTTATATTCTTTTTTTTTTTTTTGATTTCTTATGATATCTGTTGAAACGAGTTTAATAACGATCCTTCGCATTTTGTAAGCCTATTAAAAGGTAGATATTGACCACAAATTTTATATTCCTTTCTTTAAATACTGTTATTAAATTGCTTTAATCCAAACAGTGTTGAAACATCAATTAATTGTGACATCCAACAAATTAAAACATTTTCAAAAATAATATTTTAAATTAAAATCTACAATTATAAATAAATAATGTTTAATCAATATTTTTAAATACATAAAAATAAAATTCACATGGACTTGATAATTGTACAGATTAATTTGGTTTTGAGTAGGATTCATTCAAGTTGTAATTTTTTCAATTATTTTAGTTTGTGATTGATTTTAAATTTGGTTATTTTGAGTTTTAATAATTCAAGGTTAAGGTTTAATTTTATCATCATAAATTCGTATAATTTCGAATTTTAATTTTTTAAATTAAAATTATTTCAAATTAATTTTTAAATTATTCAAATTGAGATATTTCAAACCCGAACCATCTCAAATCTAGATCAGATTTGGTTTTGAATAGATTTAGATTCGAGTTATTGTCTTTTTATGGGTAAATTAGATTGGTTCGGAGTAGTCGGTTCAAAATTGATGCCTTAGGAAAGAAAACACTTGTTTAGTATCCGAACCCACACGTGGTAGGCAACGAACCATTACAACAAAGACAATTAATAACACCACAAAACATAAACCATAACCCGAGAATGAGTTGGTAACTGAGTCAAAATCTTCCAAATCTCTGGGCCTCTCCAAAGCGAACCTTCTCTTCTCTAGAAACCACCGCCGAGCAATGGCTCTAATCACCCGAACCACCGCCAATCGCCTTCCTCACCTCCTCTCACTACAGCGTGCCCTCGCTATTCACACCACCGTCCCTTCTCTCTCCTCTTCTGCCACCCCAACCACATACGCCCGCCCTTCTCCGCCGTCCACCTCCGGCACTCCCTCCGGTCTCTCTAAGCCTGCCGAGTACGTGATCTCCAAGGTCGATGACCTCTTGAACTGGGCCCGTCGTGGGTCCATCTGGCCCATGACTTTCGGCCTCGCTTGCTGCGCCGTCGAAATGATGCACACCGGTGCTGCTCGCTACGACTTCGATCGCTTTGGTGTCATTTTTAGGCCTAGCCCTCGCCAATCCGATTGCATGATTGTCGCTGGAACTCTCACCAACAAAATGGCCCCTGCTCTTCGCAAGTATTATCTCATCTCATTCTTAGGGTTTCATCAAAAAAATTAATTTATGATCCTTTATTTTAATCTCTATATTTGATTCGGGATTTCATGAGAATGTGAATTGTTGCAGTCCCAACCTTTTCTTAGCTCGTTGGGTTATTTTAGGCTAATGAAATACAGGCATAATCTCAAAATTCAATTCGTGAACCCTCTATTTGATTTGTGTTAAGGATGTATTTACAATTTGATTTGTGACTGAATTGCTTTGATTTTTGGAAGATAATTTCTTCTTTGAAATTGGTGGATTGTTTTTGGGAATATGATACATAAATTAAAAATGAACTGAAAAGCTACTTGAGGCTGTTTCTTTTTTAACATGATACATGAATCGAGAAGGTTATGTGTATTTTTTCTATTGCTCTATTCAACTTATGGGTTTCTTTCTGATTATTGGGAGAATTGTTGAAGAGTTAGTAACATAAAAAACTATGATTGCATCATTTTGTATCTGTAATCTTTTAAGCCCTTAGCTTGGTTGACCAAACATAGATCTTAATGGTGTAAAACCTGAAAGATCCAGCTTGAATGGTCCTGGATAAGTTCGTGTGGTGTAATTGGCGCTTGATGTTTTAGGAAGAAGATTCATAGTTATTTCAAACATATTAGTAGTACACATTGACTTTGTTTTAACTTTTATTTTATGGTGTTTCTGGACTTGTGGAGAACTACCCAAACCCAGACTGAGCTAGCTTATTTGGCATGCAATTTTGTCTCATGGCAGCCGTAGCCTTAAAATCTGATGGTGAATTCAGAGTGGGATGTCCATGAAAAGTGTTCTTGTTTTAATGGTATTTTGACAAATATGATTTATTCCCTTTGTTGTGCTGAACAAATACAACCTACTAAGTTTTCACCCCTAATGGTAGCCCACTTTCTGCTTTGAATATTAAGATTCTTGTAGCATTCCCCAAATTTTGTTGCTTGGTAGTGTATGTTACAAATTCTTCATTTTGAAGTTTGTTACTCTAGGCTCGAGGGATTCTCTATGAATTATGTGAATGACTTGGCAAAGAATCAACACAGTGTCCCCATTTCTGCTTCTTCGTCCTGACTGTCTTCATATTTCCTGTTTGTTTTCCAATCTTCGGTTATGCAAATTTGATTCGGTTTTGGTAATTTAGTTTATGGTTTGTAATATTTGTAGGGTTTACGACCAAATGCCAGAGCCTAGGTGGGTGATTTCAATGGGAAGTTGTGCAAATGGTGGTGGGTACTACCACTACTCGTACTCAGTTGTAAGAGGTTGCGATAGAATCGTCCCTGTTGACATCTATGTTCCTGGTTGTCCACCCACTGCAGAGGCGTTATTGTACGGAGTTCTTCAATTGCAGAAAAAGATCAACAGGCGCAAGGATTTCCTCCATTGGTGGTCCAAGTAAGCAAATTTGCAAGTTATTTCAGGGTAATGTGCACTGCATTTTGCAGTGTTGAGTAACAAATAAATAAAATCAAACTTTCTGGTGAAATGCCATGTAGAAAAGCTTTTGATTATAAAAGTTCATGGGGTTTCTATTACTTTGCATGGTGACTGTCCTTCCCGTATCATTTGGAACTTCAGTTTTTGTTTCGGATTTAAATGGGTATGAAATATGAATAATTTCATTGTTTTGTTGTGGTATTTATATGGATTTGATGGTTTTTGCATTCATGCGAGTGTTTATCTTATTCCGATTCAAGAACAATTAATGATACTTTCATGTGTAGTTTCCCAAATAAGAGAAAATCCCTTCTATCAACAATTCTATGCAGCATTCAAAACCAATGGCAATCCAAACTCAAGTTTAGTTACTGATGACATTGATCTTCTCTTAGATCCTCACCTAGAATGTCTTCATACGAAACAGGAACCCTAATCCTGTCATGAGCAGATTTTCGTGTTCCTTCGGCACTGAACTGTTCTTCCCAATCTTCCGAAACACTTACCGAGGTTCCATTAGTCAGATTGCAAGCAGTTTCTCGAGATGAGCTCTCTTTGTTCCATGCTAGTGCTCGTCCGACATTTTGTTGCTTGAATTGCTTCTGCAAAATTATAAAGTTTGATATTACAATTCGAAGAACAATACTAATTACTAGCTTCGGTTACTCGTAACATGAAACAAGAACCAAGGCCTGGGAATCTAAACCCAAATTCAATGGCTACTATATCAAAAACAAGAGTTGCTTGAATCATACTTATATTTCAACATAAAGGAACATGTCATATGCAATTAGATTAGTCATTGGGTATAGCCAAACTATAAGGAACATCAGGCTTTAACCACTAACGTTTTACCAATGTAAACTTCCATAATCTGTACAAGCCAAGCACAGAAACAACCAGACAATTATTTAGACATCTGATTGCTGGATGAGTCAGAAAGTTCTCATGCATACACGTGTGTACGTGTATATATATATACTCATAAGCTAATGAAAAGAATAGTACTTGAAGTGCCTATTGATACACACCTCAAAGTCCTTGGTTTTTTTTCATTATTTCGCGACAAGCAGCGGGTTGTCGCACTTTTAGGATATTCCATAATATGCCACCACCTGTCCGACAACGTTTTCCATCTGCAGTCATCTGACCTCCACAAGATTGAATTGCATCCACCTGGGAACTTTGTATATTTCATCATACCATCCCAGAAATTTGCAACAGAGGTAAAAAGGGCATAAGGAAGAAGAAACAAGTCATGAATTTCCACTTATTCCTATATATACATCAAGCAATGGTAGCCAAGGTGAGGGACTTCAACACAACAATCTTATGAGCCATGGCCGTGATGAAAATTGTTTTCCACACCAGACACCAAATCAAGGAATCTCCAATTCTATGTTACACAATACTTGGGTATATGTATTCGACATGGGTATGATCAGATTTTTCTGTACTCAAATGTCGGGCACATATAGATGCTCAATATTTTAACCATTATCAGTTGCAAATGGGATACTAATGAAATGATAAACATAAACCCATCATTAGATTTTACATTATAAACACAGATAATTGAGTAAAAAAATACCTCCACGACAAGATCACTCAATGCAGAAACCCCCAAACACCCCACAGCGTTGTACACCATGTATGACTTCTTTTCTTTTAATCGTCTACAAGTATCTAACATAAACCTGCAAAATCCACATCTATCAATTTATCAACAAATTAACTATTTTTTTATGGAAGAAATAATTTTCATAGAGAATTACTGGTTTATATCCCAAGTTTTATGTCCAGAACCACCCTTTTTTCTCTTATTCTTCTTCTTATTTGCTCGGCGCTGTTTATTTTTACTTTGGGGCACTCGGTTTTCACCATTAACAGCAGCAGAGCCGCTTTTTTCCCGATCATTTCCCGAGTTGCTACATTCCACGAGCTCTCCTGCTTCAACGTCATCTTCTCCATCTCCTAAATCTTCGTCTTCGTAAATCGCTTCCAATATGCTCTCTCATTTCTCCATCAAGAATTTCAAAACCAAAACAACCCCCCCAAAAAATTTAAATTTTATGGCCTTTAAATGGACAATGGAGAAGTTTGCCGGCCGAGCTTTCAGAGAACGTGCGAACGTTTTTGAGTGTATATTAGTGGGGATTTTTCGGTTTTGTTTATGTAATGCAAAGGGAAGCCCAATTGAATAATATGGGCCGATTTTGGGTTTTCATTTTCTAGGGAAAATAACCAGTTTGCGAGAAAGCCCATCAAAATTTTAAATGGGCCTTCACCCAATTTTCTAAGCAATTCTCATCACAATTCACAACCGCCAATTATGTACGATTCCCAACCATCAACGTCGACGCCCCAGATGCAAGCACAGGTTTCTATAAAAAATTTATAGATAATGTAGCTCTGGGCCCCTTACGTATCCTTTACTATATATGATAATGTAAATATACCTATATATACCAGCTGCAAAAGCCTTGAATCTGTTACCCTTTTATGGTTCTCTATAATTTGGCCAAATCATGACATCTCTCGTGGTTGGTGCGATTCTTCTCTTGTTGTCGTTGACCGGAAGTGTCTCAGCCAGTAGAGATGTAACCGGAAACATACTCCGGTTACCTTCAGAAGCTAATAAGTTCTTCCATGGGGGCGACGATGATGAAGTTGAAGGCAGGAGGTGGGCGGTCTTGATTGCCGGATCTAATGGATATTGGAATTACAGGCATCAGGTCATGAATAGTCTAATTTGTCAAAAAAGTTACTTATTTTGGGGAATTTAAGGATGAATTTATTGTTTTTTTAATTCATAATGATTGATGGGTCTTATTAATTTTGAAGGACATATTTATCTATATATTTGTTTCAGGCTGATGTTTGTCATGCTTATCAACTGTTGAGAAATGGTGGCCTAAAAGAGGAAAATATCATTGTTTTTATGTATGATGATATTGCCTACAATGAAGAAAACCCTAGACCTGGAATCATCATTAACAATCCCCATGGTAATGATGTTTATAAGGGTGTTCCAAAGGTTTGTTCTTTTTTCATGGTTACTTGTAATTTTCTTTTAAAAGATTATCAATTGTATGCCTAATTGATGTTCTTATGCAGGATTACATTGGAGAAAATGTTACTGTTAACAACTTTTTTGCTGCTATCCTTGGAAACAAATCTGCTCTTACAGGGGGTAGTGGCAAAGTTGTTAATAGTGGCCCCAATGATCATATCTTCATATATTACTCTGACCATGGAGGTCCTGGTGTACTTGGTTAGTTCTCATTAGCTTGGTCATTAACTTCATATCTATTACCTTGGATTCTTGTACGTCACTTCGGCTTGAAACTTAATATTGGTTTGTAGAGTTGCTAATGAATAATGATGAATTGTGTGTTAATCCAGGGATGCCTACCTTACCTTATATTTATGCTGATGATTTGATTGATGTTTTAAAGAAAAAACATGCTTCCGGGACCTATAAAAGCTTGGTAAATTTTGTTGTTCTAAATATCTGTCGGTTTCTAGATGCCTTGTTCATCACTATGTTGTAATTTTTAATTTCTTGTCTGCCTGTATGTAACTTTGTAGGTATTCTATCTTGAAGCTTGTGAGTCTGGAAGTATCTTTGAGGGTCTTCTTCCCGAGGGTTTGAACATCTATGCAACGACGGCGGCAAATGCAGTTGAGAGTAGCTGGGGAACCTATTGTCCTGGAGAGTATCCAAGTCCTCCCCCAGAGTATGAAACCTGCTTGGGAGACTTGTACAGTGTTGCTTGGATGGAGGACAGGTACATATAATTTTTCATTTACCCTTCGGATCATTGAATCTGCGAGGTTTTTGAAGTTGAAGCTTATTGCCTATATCTGTTTTCGATAGATTTCAGTTTAGCATCTTCAGTTTATTTCATGTCTAAGAATTTGGTAAACAAATACAAAAATCAGAGGCAAAGTGGGTGGATATATGCTGATTCTTTTGATATCATCTGGATTAACTTAGGATATATTTTAATGCTAAGGAATCTGCTTTTTACTTAATAGTTGAGTTACATCTCTCGGTATGTATTTTTAATGTTCTTTTCCTTGTTGAGCAGCGACATACATAATCTGCGGAAGGAGACTTTGCACCGGCAATATGAACTTGTAAGGCTTTTTTAAACCTATGCTTTGCATGAGCTGTTTCCTTTCCTTTCTTAACAAGAGAAAAAATGGCAACTTCATCGTCATCTTATTACTACTATATAGATATAAATAAATATGAAACTATATACTGAAAATGAGAGGTCGGTCTAAGTTCCTTTGGTGTTGAATTCAAGTGCCAATGAATCTATTCAGTATTATGCTAAAATCCAAATGGTTATGCTGTTGAGTTACATGGTGAAATTTCACTGTGCTGGTCTGTACAGGTAAAAAGAAGGACTATCAATGGCAATTCTGCATATGGCTCTCATGTTATGCAATTTGGTGATATAGGAATTAGCATGGACAATCTCTTCACATATTTGGGCACCAATCCTGCTAACGATAACTTCACATTCATCAATGAGAACTCCTTGTTGCCACCCACCAAAGCTGTTAATCAGCGCGATGCTGATCTTGTCCATTTCTGGGATAAGGTTTGTATCTTATGTCTCTTGCATCGGTTATTACTGTGAATAAGTGTAAGATCTGAACACTTTGTTCTGTACGTTGAAAGCTGAACTGCTAGTTTAGAGCTCATCCCACTCAAGTTATTTTCGAACCTATTGTGCAGTATCGCAAGGCACCTGATGGCTCAGTTAGGAAGGTTGAAGCTCAAAAGCAGTTTATGGAAGCCATGTCCCATAGAATGCATGTAGACAACAGTATACAACTCATTGGAAAGCTGTTATTCGGAGTCGAAAGAGGCCCTGAAGTTTTAAACACTGTTCGACCAGCTGGTCAAGCTCTTGTTGATGACTGGAAATGCCTTAAGAAAATGGTAATATCCTTGATTCTCAGTCCCTCTTCCTCATTTTCCTTTTTCTCATCATGCAACTTACGAAGATGCTCTGTTCATCGACACAGGTGAGAACCTTTGAGACGCACTGCGGATCACTGGCACAGTACGGGATGAAACACATGCGTTCCCTTGCGAACATCTGCAATGCTGGAATTGAGACAGAAAAGATGGGTGAGGCATCAGCAGAAGCTTGTGTCAACATTCCTTCAGGACATTGGGGTTCTCTTGAGAAAGGGTTCAGTGCATAAAATCTAGCAGAATCGTTAACTGTTGAAGACCTTAACTTTGATGATGTTGTATTTCATGATGTGTTTTCCTAGGAGATGTGTATATATATATATAAACTCTCTGCATTTTGATGACTATTCATGTGATTGCTTCTGCCCAAAATTGTTGGGTAGCCACTGTACCAGACATGCTTAATTTAAATTAATGTGTTTCGGTTATGATTCAAATGAAATATGATTGTAGAGTCGAATTTATTTGAATCTCCCAAATGGGTAAAACTTTGTCACTGCAATCTTTTTCTTTTATCAAGTTTTGAATCCGACATTTTGTTGAAGGATGTTAAAATCTTTATCACTTTTTCTGCTTGCAACGGACTATATAGTCGAGAAACTTAAAATTTAGAAAGTTTCTAATTAAAAATAAACTTAAAATTATATTCACATATTTGGTTTTATTGTATTTTTTAAGTTAAAATATGCTTCAAGTCCTTATATCTTTTCTATTTTTTGCATTTAATCCTATTTTTTATTTTTAGGGATTTAATTTCTTTAGTTCTCATATTTAAAACACAAATCTAATTGTAGACATTGTTAAATTTCAATTATTAAATTTAAGTTCATTATAACATTTTTTCTGTTATATGGTTACCAATTGAGTTTTTTTTTTTTTTTAATTTTAAAATATCGAACCAACATATTTAGCAAAATAATATTAATGGTGTTAATAATTGGACCTAAATTTTTAAATTAAAAAAAAGTAAAAAACTAAATTTTTTAAAATAATAGTAGAGTGGTTAAAATCTAAATTTACAGAAGATATAGGGACTTGGTGAAAATTTTTTTGTTTTAGTACATATAAGGAAAAGTATTCAATTCCTCTAAGATTTAATAAAAAAAACATTTATTTTTATATTTTAAAAATATTCATTCACTCTTTTAAGGTTTAATGAAAATACACAATCTGTTTAGGGTTTATTTAAAAGAAAAATATGTTCCGTATTAATTACTCATTTTATTTTAATATATATTCAATAATTATTAATTAAAAATAATAAAAATATAATTGTTTTAGATTTTTTAAAAAGTTATTATTAAATTCAATTATAAATTACATTTGATTCTAATTAATTTTGAAGTGGAACTTAATTATATATATATATTTCATCAGGGATGAAATCAAAATTTTTTTTAGGGGATCAAAATAAAAGATAATGTAATTTAACATATTTGAACCCACATCCTCCTACATTAGCAACAATACTCGTACCAACCCACATCCTCCTACATTAGCAAAAATTTTTAGCAACAATACTCGTACCAACCAAACTAAGACTAAATCAACAATCATATTTTTAAATGAAAGATAAACTATCTTAACATTATCTTTTTTTTATCTTTTAAATTTTTATTACACCATTCAACAAGGCCCGATATGAATAAAAATTTTGACTTGTGGTTAAAGAGCTAAGCCTTAAGTTCCAATCAAAGAGCATGGTGGTTACACCCTTGTGTCATTATCATCTTTAAGGACAAAAATAAAGAAAGAAACTGAGATGAAAGTAGCCATTTTGGCATGTTTTTCATCTACCATTTGTAATAGGTTGGTGAAGTGATTTGGAAGGTGACGGGTGGGTCTAAGAAAACGCACTTCAGAAATTTCATCATTGGTTGGATATATCCAACATCAACATATGCATAATCCAGGCTGTGTGGGATTTGTAATTGGCCTACAACTCACCCCTCCCTTCTAAAATTTAGTCCTTAAGAATAAATCATTCAATCAATTCCGTGGTTCAGTATCAGGAATTGGAACTTCTTTTTCTTAACATTTTAAAAATAAAATTTGCAAGGATAGAAGTCAATGAGTCTTCACGTGAATGTGTCGAGAGTTACCTAACGTGATTTTATTTTATAAGTTGTAGAAATATTTTTAGATTTTCTTTACAATCGAGAGTCGATATTTTGAAAATATATCGCTTTTTAATTGTTATTTTTCAATACAACATTTAAAGAAGACAAAACCTTTACGCTAGCTATTAACATGATATGATAAAAAAAAATAAAAATAAAAATATTAAAATTAAACAAAGAAAAGAGAGAAACTAAAGTCACTTTTTCAACCTTGTTGCATATAATTATTTTTATGTAATTTCAATATACAAGTGGCACAAAACGATACAACCAACGTGGGCAAGGCATGGGTTCCAATTTTAACACGTGACAAAAATGAAACTTGAAATCATGTAAACAAATGTACATAAAATAAAATAAAAAATTTAATTGGGTAACATGAATCAGAACACAAAAAGTAAAATGATTTAAGAAGCAATTTTTCTCGATTGTAATTTCTAGAAAATAATATTTATCCTAAATAAATAAATTACCACCACTTTTTGATAATTTTAGTTTGATATTTTTAAAATAATTTTGATATCTTTATCTAGATTTAGTGAATCGGTTTTCGCGATATCTATCATTTTTTCCCTCGTATCTTTTTCTTATTATTTTACTGTATCAATAATCAACAAATTGATATTAATTTATTGAATCGGACTAAAAGATCGGGCCCTCTTTGTACTATTTGAGATACATGAGAGGGCCGCCCGACGGCCACACTTATCCGTCCAATTGAGAAAATTAAATTATGATATTTTGTTGTAGACAAAAAAAGTCCTCCACCAATCAGCCACCACTCTTTTAAGTGTAATGGTTATTTCTATCTCTTCGAGTTTGTTATTTAGGCTTTTAATTCTAGTTTTTTTTTTTGAATTTTTCACGTGTTTTGTAAGTCAAGTAGTATTTTTTTTTATATCAACAAACATTTGAGTAAGTTTGATTTGTTAAATTTAACATTACGATTAATATTATGTTACCTTACATTAGAGATATAATTTTAAATTTTTAATTAATTTATCCTTTATTTTTATTATTTTAATTCATTTATGTTTTTATCCACATAAATTTTAAGATTAACTAAAAAAAAAAAAATAACAGTGAAATAGGAGTCATACTTTAAAATTATAATGATTATATTTATTCTAATAACTTATTTATTTATCAGTATATTAATTATGGTTATAATTATAATTATGATTGGTGATGCAATCACTTTTCATAAATTATAATGATTATGATTTATAGAATTATTTCAACATAATATATTTACTTATTAATATATAAATTGTAATAAAAAATAAAAATTATAAAAACTTATCACAATTTTATGGAAATTAAAGTTAAACAATTTAATAAACTACATTTTTTAACGTAATCATACATTTAATCCGTCGAGCACTTAAAATTTACATATTTCAATTAAATAAATCAAATAAAATAATATAACATATCACTCGTAATCTTACATTTCTTAAATCAAATCTCTTTTAATAAAAAATTTACATGAATGAGTTGACTCCGTCAAGAAGCAAAGCAAATCAATTAGTCCAATGTTTCTTGTCTTCAGTTCTTTTAACTATCCAATGGACAATTTTATTTTATATCGACAGGTATTTGATAAACTCTTTATAAATAAACACCTAACTACCTACTTTTAATTATTTGAAACCAAACATCAAGGCACGGACTTCAACCAATGATGATTTAAGCAGGACATCAGTGACAAACAATAGCTTTATTTTGTTGCGACATAAATCTAACCATTACATTATTATGCCTAAAATTTATTAGACCTGAAAATTCAAAATTATACCTAATAGTTTTATAGGTGTGATTAAATCTATTTATGGGTTGAATTATTCATTCAGGTCTGTTCGAAAATTGAGAGGATTTGGATAAAAATATTAGGCCCGAAAATGAATTTGATCTAAAAATTAGGCCCGTTTAAAATATGGGCAGGGTTAGGCTTGAACATTCAAGGCTCGAGCTTGATTCATTTTAAGTTTATAATACTTTATATTATATTATTTTTACATATTATGTAATTTAATACACATTAAAAAAAGAACTCAACGAGTGACTTCAATGGAAAAGAGGATGTTGTTCATCTTAGGAGTTTCGGGTTCGAGCACCTGTGTAACACCCCTACACCCGATTCACATGTATAAACCCAGTATAAGAGTATTACATACAGTGTCAGAGAATTAAAAACGAGTATAACAAAATTTTCTTTCAAATACTATGTAATTGAATCGTTTTACTCAAAATATCACAAAATAATCAAGTATAATCAAAATCGAGACTTAAAACCAGTTTGAAAATAATGAAAATGTAATTTTTACTCAAAACAGAGCAAATATCGATACCACCATAAAAATATTGATACATCTATTCTAAAATCAAGAAATATAGCTAGAAACTTCAAACTAACCCCCTGAAATTATATAAAAACTTTACCAATAAATCAAATCAGTCTAAAACACAATTCCATTCAAAATTCATCATCTCATTTCATAAGTTCATAGTATTCCAAAATAACATTTATAACCCATTTATTGAGGACATATAAGTACCATTTGTACATGTCATTTCACAGAAAATAAATACACCTTGTCTTGCAACCTTCCAATGTTGATGTGATTTGATGAGAGGCACCTAATCCAACCTTAGCTTCTCAGAGGTCTTATACCTACGCGTTGAAATAAACGCGTTAAGCCGGTGAAGGCTTAGTAAGTACTACAAGAGTCATTAATCATTCATCTTTTAATCACACATTTCAAACTCATTCATATAATTATTTATTCATGTAAAAACATACCTTTTATGTGTATAACATTTAACTTATAGTAGTGTTATGAATTCACATATTCTTCCTCATTTCACATTTTACCCATTCCAATCTCTTAGCTTACTTAGTTTTATCATTCTTTGATTTCTTATACATATATTGTACTTACCTTTCATGTGATTATCATTTCACTTACCTCAATGTCACAATTTGCACATTCTTTCTTTTTCACATTATTTACCCTATTAACAAGACTCGGACGTTAGCGGATACACGGATCCAACCAAACACACCAGAATGGCACCCAGTGCCTCATCGGATAGTTCGAAGCAATAAAGTGACACCCAATGTCTCATCGGCCTAGCCGAAGTAAAGTGGTACCCAGTACCTCATCGAATCTATCCAAAGTAAAATAATGACACCAGTGTCTCATCGACTCAAGGTCGAAGTATCCCTGAACTCTTCCAATCCTATGGCATGCCAACTATATCCGACTCAGCTCGACTAGTTAATAGGGATTTTCAGTTTATAATTCATATCACTTTCAATTCCAATTTCACTTTCACTTTCACTTTCAATTTTGATCACAAATCATTCACAACTTATACATCATATATACATTTTTCTTCACATATACATACTCATGTATTTCTCACTTTTATTTCCTCAATGGCTTTCACAATATCACCATTTTATCATATAATCAATATTTATCATTAAACACATAATATTTCACATATACATTGTTCATCACATATATATCATCATATACCTATTTACTCTTATTTTCACATTAATTTTCAAAACTATCCATTTGAGTCATAGTCACTGAATTATTTATATCTTGAGCTACAGAATTCAAAATCATAATCCGCTTGATGATTCTGAAATTAGACTCAAATATATTTTTACCATGAAAATTTCAAAATTTTTAATTTAGCCAATTTGTACAGTAAATTCTTTCAATTTACTCCTTCTCTGCTGCCTAACAGTATCGACATTTCTTCACTAAAAATTATTTATCTTTTAGTACAGGGATCCAATAATGTTCCCGTCTGTTTCTTTTGAAAATAAACTCATTAAGGATTCAACCATATAAATTTCAGTCTATAATAATTTTTCTAAATTTTCTATGATTCTTCAAAGTCAGAACAGGGGAACTCGAACCTACTCTGACCTTGTTACACAAAAACTAGTATATCTCGAAATATATAATTCCTTTTATTTCACTGTTTCTTCCATATGAAACTACACTCAATAAGATTTAATTACATATTTAATTCAACTCTTAACTCTTTTTATACAATTTTTGGTGAATTTTCGAAGTTAGTCCTCTGTTCTGTCCAAACTGTTTCAATGAAATTAATTCCTTTCTCATGCTTCTTTATGCTAAATTTCATTCAATCACACATAATTATCATACTTATAATTAAACATCTCATTTTCATCATGATTAATCATATATATTAAAATTATAAACACTTTAAATTAATTGTTACTAAGTCTTTTAATACTTGTAGTACTTACCTCACTTGTAGATAATTTCTTCTCACACCTTAGCTTTCTCCTTTTGTTCTTCAATTTAGTCCTTCTCCTTCTTGCTTCTTTCTTCAATTTCATACAAACACATATAAGCTTAGGACTAAAATTCAATACTTTTTCATGCTAGATTATGTAAATATACATGTATCTCATGAAAATTGAATCATCTCTTACCTTTGTTCTTGAATTTCCAAAATTCTAATTCAATCCCTATCCACTTTAACACTTCAAAGTGGACTCTATAAAGAAATTAAGGTGTCTACTAACTTCCCTCTATGTCTTTCTTAAGGAAATTTCAAAGAAAATGAAGGATTTTGAAGCTTGGAGGGCTTAACAATGTTGAAGGGACTAAATTGGAATAAAAGTAAAAGTTGGAAATGGGGGATATAGGCATGGACGGTTGACTATGAGAAGAAAAGATGATATTCTCATCTTTTAATTGATTTTTCATCTCTCAAATTCTCTAGACTTTTCTTCAAAAATATCTCTCTTTAATAAAAATGGTAAAATTGCACTTTTAGTCCTTGGACTTTCCAACTTTACACTTTGGCCCAAAAATTCGCCTTCGAAAATATATTCCACCAAATTTCTCTTTTGCCCCTCCTTAATCAATCTAATTCCCATGATGACTCATAATTCAATTTGGATAAATTTCTATTTAGTCCTTCCTTCTTTCTCACAATTACTAATTAATCCTTAAAATTTCCTAATCTTCTTATTTTAGCTACATATTCTAATTCTTGACTCCTTCCCTCTACTGTTCCAACTCCGGTTCAAAAACGTGGATGTTACAACCTGTGTGTGCAATATGTGTGTGCGTTGTCAAAAGTTAAGACATTTTCCACAATTTTTCTCTTCACCAAGGCAAACAAAGCCTCTTCCCTTGCCCTCTCCCCCTTCCTTGCCACATCGATTTAGTGTTTGCCGCTAGCCAGCAATGCCCTTTAGCATCATGTCTTTAATTCGATTATTATAGAAAATTGATGTGAGAAAGAGTGAGAGAGAGATATGGAGAAAGATTTGGGTTTGGGTTAATGATTATTTATAAAGCAAAGTTACGTCGATAAAAAGAAATGTGCAGAAAATAAGGAAAGGGGTTGTTAAGAAAAAAAAGAATTTAATTGTTGATTTTAACATAAGTTTACTTTTGTTTGTTGGTCTGTAGATGCATTTTGATTCAATTGAATAGTAATGTTTAATTTTGTGTCTTAGGTAATCACTCTACTTTTCATATGTTTTTGGACTAAATTTCATACCAGACATGTCAACATGTTTTTCATGGCCTAATATGCAAATTCAAACAGAGTATATGCAATTGATTTTTATACATCCATTGTTGAGAGATTATCTAGAGATGTAAGTAACATTTGGTTAGCTTATAGTAACAGTAGTAATATAGAAGTATGGGCTTAAGTATTTGTTCCTTTAATAACTATGTTGTCAGTTATGTGGTGAGAGAGAGAAGGTTAGTAGCAACATAAAATCAATCATGCCAGCAGCATTCATATACATGGATGAGTTTAGCTCAAAAAAATGGATGACATGTATTGCTTGATGCAACTGCATTAGGTGCTAAAGAAATGGAGACTTTAAAGCTTTCATTGTTTGACCTTAATTTCTTTATTTGTTCAGTTTTCAAAGTTTTTGGTGAGAACCCATCAAAGTTTTGTTGCTTGTTTATCAAGAAATTCATTGGTTTATTTGTTTTGAAAGGTTCAACACTAATGTTTGGGATCGTGAGCCTTGTTCCACCATTGAAGCTTGAAGCATCCAAAAGAAAGGCACCATTGCATGAAATTGAGGAAATAATAGATTTAAGAACCAGCAACACCCTACAATGCAAGGCCTTGAACCATGTAGATTCATTAGGTCTTGTACTAATAAGTAGCAGAACAAGGAGTTTGATTAACTGGTTGGTGAATGCATTGATGAGTCTCCAACATCCACATTCAAAAACTAGAATCCCTGTTGTCAAAATCTATGGTCCAAAAGTAATGTTTGACTCAAGTCCAACAGTGGCTTTCAATGTATTTGATTGAAAAGGTGAAAGGATTAATCTTGCATTAATGCAAAAACTAGCTAATAGGAACAATATTTCATTGAGCACTGGGTGTTTACAACACATTTGGTTCAATATTAAACATGAAGAAATGAAAGAAAAAAATAAGTTTTAGCTTGGGATAAATGTTACATCTGTAATTGGATACCTTATTAATTTTGAAGACATTTATAGGTTTTGGGTATTTGTTTCAAGGTTCTTGGCCGCTGATTTTTTTTAGAGAAAGAGGAATAGAGATACAAAGTTCTTAATAAAAAAACAATTGAAATTTAGATAAAAAATTTGTTAATTCATTCATTCTTTGTATATTATTATTTGGTATGAAATTTAGTCCAAAAATTATTGTTTGATATATAATAACTTAATTAAATAATGAAAAATAATAAATTCTCAAATGTATGTTTGTTTCATTTAAAACAGTTATATGAAATATTTTCAGGAAATTTGCCAAACACCAGAAAATATTTTAGATAGATACATCCAAACATCAGAAAATATTTTCTTTTCCAGAAAAGTAAGTCATTTTTCAGAAATTATTTTCTATAAACCTTTTTCAGTCAAACAAACGGACCCCAAATATATAATACTATTATAATATAAACATCAAAAAAATGTTAAGATGACAATATAAATAATTTTAATAAATAAAAAATATATAAAATTATTAAATATAAAAATAAAATAAATCTTTTTTTATAAATAAAAAATAAAAAACAACATGGGCAGACATAAAATGAGCTTGAGTTAATTTTTTAATCTTTTGCAAATATGAGCAGGTTTGGACAAAATGATAGGCCCAAATTTCGGGTCGAACTTAGGCAAACATAAAATAAATTAATACCATGCTTAAACCCAACCCAAAATTGACTTGACCTTACCCATAAACACCTCTAAATGTCATTCATTTGTGGGGTCAATTTAAATGATTCTGCCACTGGGTGGAGATACGACCTACGAAGCTCAAAAAAAAAATATTAGTATAATGTGTAACAATAATTATGTAGTCCACCGACCTAAGGAATATAAGCTACATACTTGTAAATATGGCACCATTTGAATTACGTCCAAACAACTACTCGATGAACAACAACTTAAAAATTTCTTCCAAAAGAGTCGGCTTCTTCAACAAGGTTCAAACTCCATCGACTGCAAATTTTTCAATTTCTTTGATGATTTGCTTATTCAGGCATCGGTGAACTGCTTCCTTTCTATGATCTCGCCATCTTTTTAGGCTACTCGTCTCTTGACAACAAAAAAAAAAATCCCCACTAAAAATAATATCAAATTTGTTAAAGTAGTACATTAATTCCGAAGCTACAAACACTTAGTAAACATCTCCTAAATGAGTCCAAAATCACTTATCATAATTGTTCTTTTTTCTCATTAATAAGATATCTTATTGTGGTTAACTAACATTAAAAGATATATTCTGACTCATCAAATATAATCCTCTTTATCTATTATTGCTAAATTTACCAATAAAATATGACCCCCCCAAAAAAACTAAAAACCAACTTTTCTAAATATTTTATTTATATTTTAATAAATAAAGTTGCTAAATTTTCTCTGTTTCTAAGGGAGAAGTTAAATTTAATAATAAGATTCCAAAAATGTTGAAAACACAAATTTGGAAAGTGGGTTTAATTCCTTGAACTTTCTCTTGATAATATATATGAATATATTTTAATAAAATTCTAAAATTTATATATTTTTTATCAAATTCACTTTTATTTTTAAAAATTGAATTTAATCATCAACTCTTTTTAAATAAAAATAAAAATATTATTTTAACGAAAATTATTGATTAAAACACTAAAATTTTAAAAATTGCAATACACATGCCAACCAAATATACTTCATGATTTTTTAGTTTTTATGATTTATTTATTTTTAAATATAAATTATTTTTTAATGTGATAAATAAGATAAATTATATTATATTTACATAAAATATATGTGGATTGCTCATGTGAGTTGACATACAAATATGGTTAAAAATTAAAGTTTTAATTAGTATTTTTGTTAAAAAATAATTTCTCTTTTTAAAAGGTTAATAATCAGATTTAACTAATAAAAATAAAAATAAAAATAATTAAAATAGTTAAAAAATATAAACATTAAGAATTAAATTTATTATTATACCTTCACTAATTAGTCGATCTTCAAAAATTATTTTTGTTAAAAAAGTAATCGCGGACTAAAACAAGAATTCGACCAATCTCACCAAAAGAGAGTGAAACATATTTTTGATCACATGAGGAGAAACATTTAATAAATATTGAGAAAAAAAAAGCAAATGTAATAAAGAAGCAAAGAAAAAATAAAATAATCATAAGATACGATGTAGTGATTGTTTATTTCATTTCTAAATTAAGAGATTGAGGATTTAATCATTATTCAAGAAAATATAGCATATTATATACCAGTTACTTACGTTTATAAAAATTACCCACGGTAAAGAAATTAGTCACGTCTAGATCAATATCCTAATTTCAATCAAAAGATAAATAAAGTGGGGAAAGTATAATTACCATTTCATTGAGAAGTCCACCAAGAATTACGAAACTACCCTACAAGAACAGACAGGTTGAGAATCGGGTCGGGGACCCGGTTTACATTAACCATAGTCAGTTCACCCGAGTTTACATAACCAACCCTAGTTAACTTGTTGCGTTGTTGTGCTAAGCACCACCTCACCCGGCAGCGACAAAATTAAAATAAAACAAAAATAAAATAAAATATTAAATGAAAAATAAAAATATTATTATTCCAGCGTTGTTTGAAGATTCCGCTAGATCTATTAACGCCGTTAAAGAGCAGTAAGGCAAAAGAAAATCCTGAAACGGGAATCGTTATATAGACGGAGTTAACTTTTCGAATTTAGGGTTGGGCAATATGAACCGTTGGATTAATGATGAACGGATTTGATTTCACGGTAATGAAACCCTCTGTGGTGTAACGGAGGGGTGAGAGGAGGTATAAAAACTGGTTATTGGAAGGAAGAGAGCGCATTTCGTTTAATCAATTTTTTCTTTTGTTTATTTTCTTTATGTTCTTTGTTAATTTGCTTCTACTTCCTTCTTCTCTTTCTCGTGAACCAAACAGAAATTTCCTAAGGAAAAAAAAATCAAAAGCTGATGTTAATTTATGAATAAATGTTGAGGATCTGAATTTTAAACCAAGCGAGGGAGTGAAAGAGAGACGAGAGAAGGATTTGAGGAATTGTTAGGTGTGTGATTGAGAGTTGAGATTGTTTGTGTTTTGATTTATTGTGATGAATTTTCGTTACCTATTTCCAATGCGTAACTTGTTAAACAACGATTTTCGATTTTTCTTTTCTGCAGATACACTTGAAGAGATTGGAGGGAAGTTTTTTGCTGGTTCTGATAACTAATCGTGAAGATTTCTTTCTATTTTGTTGAAGTTTTTGAGAATCTGTAAGAAAAACGGTGAACAAATTTCAAGAGATTTGGAACTACCGTTATGTTTGATTCTTTTTTTAGAAATAATTATCTTTCTTCGATTTTTCTTGTTTGACAGATACATTTGGAAGATAGAAGAGCTACTTCGGGGAGAAATTTGAACTGAATTCATCTGCAAATAAGCAGATCAATTGCTTACATATTCAAACATTAGAACCTTCATCACAAGCACAAGAGAGTTTCGGAGGAATAGGCTGCAAATGTCATTATTTTGTTGAAAATTTAAAGTGGATTTGTGTTTATAGACTAGAAGAAGCAAAGTTGTAACGGCTGAGCCTGAGTAATTCAGGTATGAGATATGATCAGGAATCTGACTATCTGAATACCGATTCTAATTCCACCTAATGATAATTGACTCTCGCCATTGATATGGCAAGCTTTTTGTCAAAAGAAGAAAAAGTCACAGTTATTTTGTTTCTTCCCCAACTTCTTTTTTTAGAACACTCACTGTTCTACCAATTGGTTTTCTCTAGCTTGGATTTTATCAGGAATCGAATTTTTTTTGACAGAGTTTATTTTTTCTCCGAGAACGTTAGCGACCTTCAACACATCTCTCTGCAGAACGTTGGGATTACTTATCCTCAGATTTTAATTTCACTTTGGAAGTGTTGTTTATTTCGTTTTCCGTTTTCGTTTTCTGATAATTTTAATATTTTCTCTTCCATATCCGTCAATGGATATTTCAAACAATTTTAAGAAGAATTTAATTTGTTCCGCCAAGATTTTTTCCTCCTGATTGGATCTCTGTTTTCGTTTTAGTTTTCGCTTCTTTAAATCTCCACTGAGAAACATTGTTTCTTCTTTGGCTCGATGTTTTCCCGATTTTGTTGAATTGTCTTTTCAGTTTTTTTTCTCATCCTGTTTCTTCTTAGCCAATGAATTCTGTTTGGTTACCAGGAATCCAAGAGAAAAAAAAACCCTGTTTCTCCCGTCTTGAACTTTTCATCAGTCTTTGGCACTTTTTCTGAAAAAATTCTGTGTAAATTCTGAGTCGTTCGATGCACATATTCTAGTGCTAATCCAAGGGCAACTGCTGTTTGAAATTGCGTGAAAGTTTCAAGAGAGGCGACATCTCAATTCTCCTAATCTCTTACTTCTTTTTATCCTTTCGGCATTTCCACTTTAATTCTAAATTTGTATCCAACGTCTTTTCCCAAAATTATTTTTTCTCAATTTTTTACTCTTCATGATGGGTCAGGTGTGGTGGAGAAAAAGATGGAGAAGGACGCATTAAGGATCAATAACAGTGGTATTGGTGATAGCACCAACTACAGCAGAGATAGAACCGGAGGCGGAGGCGAAGGCGACGGCGGATTGTTAAGATCCAGCTCGGATCCGGCCAAGCAAACGGTGTCGTCTTCTGATTTCGTTTTGCAGTGGGGAAATCGGAAGCGTCTGAGGTGTATGAAGATACAAGTCAAAGACGATCAGTCCGGCTCGGTCAATCGAACAACGGTTCGAGTCGACCGCCGAGTCGTGAGGGCCGACAAAGACTCGTCGAATCAACCAAGTAATAACAATCACGGGAATGGATATTTTAACCTCCGTCAACGACCTGCTTCACCTCAACCTCCGCCATCTCAGCGCGTTCTCAGGTACTGTATAATTACGATTTTACACTTCTTCTCCGTGAGAGTTGGGCGCGTTTAAGATACGCTCACTTGTGACGGGGTAATAATGGGCGGTGTTGTTAGTTTTTGATGTCTGGTTTCTTTTGCCACTTGTTTTTGCCTTGGGTTTTTAGTTCAAATTGGCTTGAGAAAGTGATTATAAAGATTTAGATCCCATCATTTCCAGGTCCAACTTCATTATGACTGAAATTTCTTAAAATAATTTCTTCCCCTGCTTCAAAAGCAGAAATTACCGATCTGGATTAGCTTATTTGACTGGTATTTATCCTTTGATGAGATAAGTTTTCTGAGGTCATGGTAGAGTGAGAAGATTTTGGGTTAAGTACTTTTTTATTTAAATTACGATTTAAAAAAATGATAAACATGCCTCTTTTTAAATCAAAATTTATTTTTATATCGAGATTTTAATCTAAATTAAAAAAAGTTAAAATTTTAAATTTTAACTTTTTTTAGATATGCTTTTTAGTGAAATTATCATTTATCTTTAGTAAACTCTTTTACTTTGTTACATCATATTTAAAATGAAAAGCAGTTTTTAAAAATAATTATAAAAGAAAATAAAAGATTTTAAAAGTTTTTTCTCACAACTTGACGCATATCCCAAAGAGATAAACTTGACGCATATCCCAAAGCCCCCTAATATTTTGAATTTTTTTATTTTTTCTTGAAATTCTTAAAAAAAATTTAATTAGATCCTCTCAAATTTCTGAAAAATCTCATTAATTTTACTAAAAATTTTAATTAGACGTCAATTTTTTTAAAAAATAAATCATTAAACTCGTAAATTTTTGAAATTTTTATTAAGCCCCCAAAATTTAATCTCAGAGTCCACTGCTCATAACAGTTTTCAAAAGTATTTTTCAACTTTAATGGTAAATTAACTCCTGTGAATAGAGAAATTGAGAAATCGGACACTTAAAAAGTCTAGACAAACCTTCTTGATCATGCTACAAAGATCAAGGTTGTTCATTGACTGTTCATTTTTCCTGGAAGCGTAAAGGTTTGTTCCAAGAATGGATAAGCTTCACAGTTGGTTGCCAATGCCATGGACACTCCTAAAACATACACAAATTTGGATGGATATTTCCAGATGGGCCTTTTGACTAGTTGGTGAATGCATTTAATGGGTCTCGTATATAAAATAACATTTCAGCCTCAGATTTGCTATTCTAACTTTTCATCATATATACATAACATTATATGAATGATGCATTCAGGGCTGAATTATTTTTAAGAGGCTTATATTTTGTGCACTCTCCAATTGGTCAGGTGGGCGCCTGTGTATGGTTCTGGAGAGAAACACATGGTGAGTTTATGAATGGCGCCTTCTATGTTTAGGGTTTTACTTCTTTTTCGTAGATCTGACTGAAGTTGGTTATTCATGCTACTTTAGTGATTAAAAATAGAAACACATGAATTATAGGGCTATGCTTTTGCTTTTTCACGAGTATGTTAATAATATGGTCGCAGAAAAAATAAAGGATTGTTCTAGTTACAAGTAGGTTCTGGTTCACCGCTTCTATTATGCGTCTTTGTTTGAAGGTGGTTTTGTTTGAGGGACCATTTTTCTAGATTTTAAGTCATTACAAAATTGTTAATTAGATCTTCTTTACTTAAAAAAATGAACAGATTAGTTTTTATAGATTAAATATTAAATTAGTCTTTTTATTAAAAAAATCATATATTTTTACGGTTAAAAATGATCTTTGTACATCGAAATGAGGTACATGTGATATGTTACATGTAATTATTTGGTTATTTTGTCAGCCATTAACAGTAAAAATAAATGAGATTTCTTAACAAAAAAAATAAATTTATTTTTTGATCTAACATGTAAAAATTAATTATTTCTTTTTTTAATAGAAAAGTTAAAGAAAAAACCTAATGAGGTATGTGTTGTAATTTTTATTTTTATGGAAAAAAGTTTAGGTATGTGCTTTAGTGCATGGAGGTTTAATTATACGTGACTCTCTTCGGGTTATGTTAAACAATGATTTGTTAATGTTATAATTATTATTAAGGTACTTGGTGCCGCTTTAATTACAAAAAAAAAAAATGCCATGGGCTTCATAAAAAGCTGAAAGGGATGTTTATATATTACTCATCAATTGAAACTGATATGCGACTCTATGTTTGTCAAGGTGTTAATGTTAATCCTCCATCGTAGACGAAAATCAGTGCTGGATCTTGTTTTGAGTTTGATAATTGTTATTACTATTTGATGGTATCCGTAGTTTTATCTTCTAGTAATTACTATTAATATGTTCTTTTTATTAATTATTATAGTTTCTCGATGGTTATTGTCCTGCTTTAGACTTACCTCAACAAGTAATATACACGATTCTTTCCTAGAGCTATTTAGTCTGATCAGGGAGACTCCTTGGAATCATCAACCACGGAGAAAGGACAGTTACATCACCACATGACTACAAATAGTCTAATTTAATCCTTAACTCTATCAACCGTCCGATCAAAAATCTGGTTTGGGAATCTGGTCCCACTTTCTAATACCAACCCATATTCCAACACGTAACCTTAATCCACTACAAAGACCAAAAAAATATGCCTTTAATCCTACGGCCTTAAAACCACCTATCCAATTCTTCTCTTTCTCTCTAATAATCTAAACTTTCCCATCTAAGAAAGGAAAGAAGTTTAACAGCTCTCCTATTTAAAAGCTAATTTCAAAGTCTCACGCTTCTCTTTAAGAAAAGCCAATAATAATAAAAAAAAAAACCCCTTCCCCCATTTTCTACGCAAACTATCCACTCTCTGTCAACCACCGATTTAGAATTCTAGATCACTACCAAGGTTATTTTTGTAATTCTAATTTTACAACTTATACCTTTTCTTTTTTCTTTTTTTTCACTTTTTTAAAAGTTACAGCAGTTGTTTCTTTTTACCATGTATTTTTTAAGATACTTTTTTTTTTTGTTGGTATTTCTATTCCTCTTATTTCTTGTAAATGTTTTCCAGGAACTCTGAGAATCCCAGTGCTATGAGAGGCCAAAGCAACGGTGGTGTAAGGGGATTTGCTTCGCCAGATAGGAGTGCGCACGATAAGAGAGTTGGTGGTAACAACCATAACAATAACAACCACCATCACCACCACCACCACAACAACAAATCAGCGGCATCTTCGGATATGACCCATGACAGCAAAAAAGGAGGCTCATCTTCAGGAAGCGGTGAGGCAGCTCCACCCATCGTTTGGCCACCAAAATTTGTGATTGCTTTAACTAATAAAGAGAAAGAAGAAGATTTCATGGCCATTAAAGGATCTAAGCTGCCGCAGAGACCCAAAAAACGAGCGAAATTTATTCAACGTACCCTCAACGTAAGAAACTCCGAACTCCTTTCCTTGAATTGATTCCTAATATTTGTTTTAAAAATTGAGGCAAATTGAATATTTTTAGCATTTAGAGCAGATTTTGATTTGAAAACGGAATTATTTTACTAAATTGTATGCGGATAATAGATGAGGTACAAAAATTAAAGTAGGGGAGACTTCCCGTGAATTACGTCAAAATAATGGGTTCTTTCGCTTTTATCATTTTTAGGCCATTTTATTAGAAAAAAAAAGAGAGGAAAAAGAACAGAAAAGGCTTGGAAGGAGTAGGTAAAGCGACAATAAATGAATCGTAGTCGTCTACGTGTCGGTTGAGGAGTGGGTGAGTATCTAATTAGATTAATCCAAGTGTTAGCGGTCCACTGGAAAGGGTGTGATTGTTGGGCTGTCACCCATAATGTTGTGTACTGCTAATAGTTATAAAATAATAAAATAAAAATATATAGGTGATTTGAACCGGCGCAACACATCACACATACACGTGTTTTACTTCAAGAAAAAGTGGGGTTTCTTATATAACATACTTGAAAGTTGAAACTTAGAAGTCCAATGGAATCCGGTTTGAATTGGAGGGTTCGGGAGATACTGATTATTTTGTAAATGAAGAGCAGCCAGTCCGTTGCTGTAGGCTGGAGGGCATTTCTGCAAATAAGTTGTTATTATATGGTTACTTTTCCCTTCCAGTTGGCTGAATTGTTAGAAGGTTGTGTTCAATAATTGTCTTCCTGGATGGACCACATTGCATACATAAAAATACAAGCAATAATTAGTCTTCCTTTTTCTATTCTACTACAGCTGGTAAGTCCGGGGACATGGCTATGCGATTTAACACTTGAACGGTACGAGGTCAGGGAGAAGAAGATCTCAAAGAAGGTAACAAATAAGTAGTTAATTGAAGTCCCTGATTAAAAAATTTAATTGAATTATAATTATTTGTTTGAGGCTGAAATATTACAAAATGTAATGTTTGCAGAGACCAAGAGGTTTGAAGGCAATGGGTAATAGTAATATGGAATCGGACTCCGAATAAAAAGCAGCATATTTTGAGGTTAGGTGTTGGGATGAAATGTTGAAAGGCAGTTTAGGGGTCATTTTGTTAAAGATGGGAGAAGAATTTGAAGTGGGTGTAAATGAGGACCTTTTTCATCCTTTGAGATAAATGAAAAAGGAATAAATTAAGCCAAACTTTTTTTCTTCTGCTTTTTTGCCCATAGGATTTCAAATTTAATCTGAATTTCTGATATAATTTAATTTGTTTATTAAAAGATTATTAGATTTGGTAAAAGTTTATTATATTAAACTGGTTAAATTGATTTGAATTTGAATTTCACTTTTAATCAAAATAATTTGTGTTTAAAATTTGAATACTGATAACATGTAAATATATTTATTAGGGGTGAGTAAAATTTAATTGAAAAAATTGATTTTTTTTTTTTTATTTTGAGTTAATTTTATTTGAAAATTTAATTCGAGTTTTAAATTCACGTCGAATTAAATTTTATAATTTGAATAATAAATTAATATAAATATCTTTTTAATTTTTGTCAATCTTGAAAATAAACATATTAATCTCTTAATAAAAAACACAAAAAAATTAAAATATTTTAAAATTTAAGATATTTATAAAAATTTCAACATTTATATTTAAAAAAAATTCTAAAATAATATATAAGAAAGTAAAATTAAAAAAATTTAAAATAATAATTTTAGGATCTAATTAATTATTTAATTCTTGATTTTAAAATTATGTGATTTAATATAAAATTAGATATATTGTAACAAATTTTTTATTTTTGCATAATAAATTTTTTGGTTACTCAATTTTATAAAAAAAAAGAGAGGTTATTTCAACTCTTTATTTAACTTTGCTGAGTGCGCAATTTATTAAAATTTTAAAAAGTAGGAAATATTTTTAATAATTTTTAAATATTTTTTTATAATTTTTTAAAATTTAAGGCATCCATCTGTACGCTATATCAGCCTAAAACTAAAACTACAAGTTTGTACTAAAAGAATATATTGAACCAATGATGTAATAAAGGACAATCAAAGAGCTTATGTTTGTCATAAAAGGGTCTTGAATCAGCCTAAAATGCAAAGTTGAAACAAAATTTATATTACATTGACTTATAATCTCTCAACATATATTTACATATGAATAGACTATAACCAGAAAATATGTAAGAACATGTTACACCAGAAAGTAAGAGATAATACTGTTCAAGGTAGATGGAATCCAAGATGATTTACCGGTAATGGTTTGTTTATATGTAAAGCAAGCTCATCTTAGTCCCGTTGCTTTCTCTCTTTTTGTATAGATTGGAAAATACGTGCTGCTGATTCGGTGGCTGATCTTGGATTATGAGGCACAACTCGTATCACCCTCGTCCTCTGGTCAGTTTCGGCAGGCTTCAAGGCTTCCTCTGGATTGGCCTGAGCTGTAAGGATAAGAGGGGTATTTTTTCCTTCAGCAGTATTACAGGTCCTGTCTTTCTCTGATCTCTCACCTGGACTGCTTGCTGTACATCTTTGTTGCTCGGTCTCTTTAGATGCCTGAAACTTCACGACAGGAGGAATAGCACCATTCTTCTCACTGGGCAGATTAGATGAACTTTGTTGCTGCATGTTAAAGTTAACTCCATTTCCAGATAACTGGCCACTTTGGGCATGGGACCCTGCTCCAGCAACTTGGTTCATCTGTTCCATGGAAGAACCTGAGAATGCTGGGTTCATGACTGGCATACCATGAGGAGGAAAGTAGGACTGACCGACTAAAGGAGTGCCTGGTAGAACCCCAAGTCCTTGATGATGAGGAGCTTGAACTCCGTAAGCTGATGTCATGAAGTTTCCAGTCATTGGGTTTTGTGCAAAAGGTCCACAGCCTCCACAAGCAGATCCCATGAATCCAGGTCCTGGATAGGGCTTGTATATCAGTCCTTCAGAGGGGGATATGACAGGGACCAGCCACTGGTGCCCGAGCATTTGATTGAAACACCAAGGGTTCATTTTGTTATCACCATTAGCTGGTGAAGGTGGTGGATTTCTGAGGAAAGGCCCATTATTTGAAGGCTGACTACCATTTTTCACAGAAGAGAGGGATGTCCTACCAACTGCATTTTCTGCTGAACATTCCATCTTATGACTTAGCTTCTCAGCTTCATCTTTGCGCTTATTTGGCGGCACTGGTTTTACAATTAACTCTGGTGGAAGCTTCTTTGCAGGAGAGACTTTGTAAGAGGGTTTGCTCAAATATGCAGTATCCTCAAGCAAGAGATGTGGCAATCCAGCAATTAATCTCTGAACCTGTTTCAACCCAAAGTATGAAGCATTTTAACAGTATAAATACAATTATCTTCATGTGCATGCATGTATCCATATAAGAACCAGCAGAAACTGATAAACAAGTCAGGGTCACCTTACCTTAATCAGCCTATGTAACTCAAACACTTGTACAGCAAATACTCTTTGTTGACTGTAGAGAGTAACAGGAGTTTATCAACAAAATGTTGCAGAGGTCATAATAATACAGTTTTAACAGAATAAACTGCTAATATCAACTAGATACTCATCACAGTAATGCTTGAAAGCATCAACTGGATACAGTTTTGATATTTAGCATACAAATATTGCTTCATATGAGGTCAAAGTCGCTAAAGCAGTTAACCCGTAAAGAGTTGAAGTTTATTATTCCTCTCACTTCTCCTCAAATCCTTGTTTTATGATTTGGGGAGCGGTGGTTGTAACTCATTCACAACCAAAGTCTCCATAGGATGAAACCTTCTAAAATAATATCAGTCTTGACAACATACCTAATGTACTTTGTAGCAATGAGATATTTGTAAAGCAGAATCCAACAACCAGAAGTCAATTTCTATGCAAACAGATATGCTAGAAACACCAAAATAATCAATCTGAAGGCATTTAAAACGTCAATCAGAAAAATTCTTCAATGTCATCTTTGGAGCAGCCAAATATAGAACATTAGTTTAAGTAGAATAAAATAAAATCTGAAGCTACATTCTTTTGTCGCAAATAGAATATTATCAACTTACGGAATGTACACAAACAGATATTTTTCTTGCGTAGATATATGTGCAAAATTGAGTAAATCCTTCACCAAAACCGAATAAATATAGGGCAGAACTATTAATCTAAATTGCAATTGACCTATAGATCCCAAAACTGAATAAATCCTTCACCACAAAACCCAAAATATCAAGCTAGAGAACATCCCTCTTGCCAAAATATCCATCACCAACTTAAAAAAAATTTCAAACATTTCCCAGTTAGCCTCCTCCAAGGTCCACCCAACATTAGCTCCATGGATAAGCCTCCGTTGCTCATTCTCCTTCTCAAGACCTCAGGATAAAAGGTGAAGAAAGCAGCACCAACCCGAGACAAGAATATATCTGAAATGAAAGATGAGCAGACAAGGAATAAAAGGAGTTCACTGTCTCAGTTGTTGGTTGCCCAAATTAGGATAGCCCAATCCCTGCTAGAAGATGATACACGGTTAATACGTTATTGAGGGCCTCTGAACACATAAAAATGCCACTTTGAGCAGAACTCCAGATCATTACTTCTCCCTCCTTCAAAGCCATATTACTATGCTCCATAATATAGCATTTATTCCATATTCCTACTACCAGTAATCTAGATTGCATTCAGCATACTAAAGTCAACTTTAACCTGTGATACAACTAGAATAGTGATCTTAGTCAATATCCAATTGTAGTTTCAACCAAGAGGAAATATTTAAAATGCATAATGCCTTTTCAACCATGGGGATAAAAGTTACAACTCGATACTGTAACAAGAGAAAATACAATAGAGCAAACCTCAGAACATATAATCACATTTAAACTAATAGTAACACACCATTCAATTAAATGTTCATGAAAATGTTGCATGGATAAATTCTGTCTATGTCAATATATCAATCTAAAAAAAGTTCCACTACTGGACCAGGTATCACATTGAATCATCTAATATTAATATAGAATAGACCTATTGTTCCACCCCTCCTCGTAAGGGACCTAAAAAGTTTCTTGTTTAAGTTCTCATTCTCAAAAGCACAAACCTGCACTGTTTTGTCGTCATATATACAAGTATATAATATGAGTATGTATTCACAGAAAAAGAAACAGTAACCTTAGATAAAAAACCAGAAAAGCTAAAAAATCCAAGACGATATACTTAACAATGAATGCTTACTTAGCAATCGCTCTTCTTGCTTTCCAGAAACGCTTCTGACCTATTATTCCCACCACGTCATCAGGAGAGATTTCCAAGCCTGATACAGTATCCACCACGGAAGTCTCAGAGACATCATCGCTTTTATCTCCATTTTCCCACTGCAGCGAGCCACAAGTCCTGTCTTTATGGCATTCACTGTCATTACTAGTTTCATCAGGAACATTGTGATTCCCCTCTGAATTAGACAGGCTTCTCTTCCGAGAAAGAGTTCTGTCACCAATCTCTTTCACCATGGCAGCATCATCATCAGTACATCCATTATCAACTGGTTGTCTGCCAGCTCTCAACTTTTCTACCAAGCAAGCATCATTTTCACACGATCCACCTAATCTAGATGCTGGAATCTCTCCACAACCTTGATCAGGTGACACATTGTCCTCTTTGGCACATCCATCAATATTTTCTCTAGTTGATGAATCTCCAGCAGTTTTTATTGAACGCTCCCTACTTGAGCATGCTTGCAAGATCCCTTCACTCTGATCTCTTACCTCCTTTGTTGAACCGACACCAGAAGTGCTACATCGATTTGGACCATTATCACGAACATTACGGACTTTTTCCCCATCAAACCCTACCTTATTTTCGCTATGTTGTAGACCTGTCTCTGAATTAACAAAAACAGGAACCAAGAAATCATCTTCATCTCTAACCTTCTTTCTCGGTTCAAGGTGTGCCATAGGAGCATTTACACTTGCTCCTCCATGCTGGCCTGTATGAATCCTCTCAGCCTGATTAGTAGATGTCGACTGCGATACATGAGATGGAAAAAGCATATTTTGAAGGCTACGTCCCTGCAGGCATCAACCAGTTACAGCATAAACCACTATAGTTCCCGGTTTCATTTGTATAAATACTAAGAAAATATCTAATCCCTCACCAAATCCCCACCAGATGTAAAAAGACAAGTCATAAATAAAGGAACTAATCCCTTATGAGCCAATAAGAAAAACAAAGAGACATATAGATAAATTGCAAACACACACCAACCTGGCTTGTGCAAGTAGGAGGAACCAGACTGCCTGAATTACTTGTGTTATGAGGCAAGAGGCCAGGGTTAAACCTCTGTGAGGGAATACTTAGCTGCTCATAAAGGGCCATCTTATTCCTTGGAGGAGCCCTCGGCCCTCTTTTCTCTGTATCATTAACATGAAGCCTAGGGAACATAGGCTCCATACTCTTCTCATCATCTTTCCCTCTCTTCATTTATTTTGTTTTCTATATCGAAGTTTCAACCAAAATAATCAACAACACAATTTTACATAAAATTCAAGAAGATACCTAATGAACTACATCACCAAGATTAAAACCCACCACTAAAAGCTCAAAATTTAACAAACCCATAAAGCAATAACTTAAATTGGTCGATACCCAGACTCCAAATGCACCTACGACTCGGATTGAACAATCTTTGCAAAAACGAAGATAATACCCAGATGGGAAATGGTGAATTGCAACTCAAACGAAGAAAAGGGGAACAAAAACACAAATAAGGGGGGAAAGGGGAATAGTTTGGACATTGAAAAACTAAAAATGGTAAAGTTGATAAGGAGAAGATAGATTCAATGAAAAGGGTGAGAAAGGAGAGGGAAATTGAAGAGTAAGGTTAGGGATTTGTATGAAGAAGCAGAAGAGCAAACCATGGTTGGTCTGAGAGAAGGGGAAAAGCGTTTAGATTATGGGCCCATTTTTGGATGGAAGTAAAAGTAGATGCTCCTTTTTCCTCGTGGATTTCCAATATTTTACTCTCTGCCATTGTTGGCCTCCAACAATTCTTATCCATTTGAAATTTTATAACCATTCAGTGCTTTTCCTGCTAAAATACCTCCCTTACCCACCATTGGATTTTGCCTTCACGTTTCGCACCATTTTTTCATGCCTTTATTTCACCCTAAATAACTCTATACAATATATTATTCTTATAATTTTAAGTAATATTAATAATAATATTTTAGTAATTAAATTATATTAAAATATATTTTTATAAAAATATCTTAGTTAATGAATGTTTTATAGTATAAAATATAAATAATTTAATAATATAAACATGAGTATTTTAAATCCGGTTTAATTTCATTTATCCTTTACAATTTCAATATTTTATGATTCACTTTCTATAACTTCAAATATTTTATGACAAATATAATTTATGTTGTGTTTATTTCATTGAAAATAAATTTTAAAAAATAATATTTCCAAACAATGAAAATATTTAAAGAAAAATTATCCAAACGTCAAAAAAACACTAAATTTTTAAAACTTATTTCGACTGAAATAAACACAACCTAAGCTTGAACTAATAATACTGACCTTTTAATTTAATTTAATAATGAAATTATTTGTTTTTATAATAAGATTAAACTAAGCATAACCCCTCTAATTTTCAAAATAAAAGATATCAAGTATTTGAACAAGTTGAAATTCATATTTTTTAATTATAAAAAAATAACATTAAACAAACTAAGACATAGACAGCTAAATTTATTTTTCAAAATACATATATAAAATGATTTAGTTAAATATATATATTTCTCGAGTTTACAAAAATATCATCATAGATAAATGTTGATATCTTTAGTAAAAACATAAATGGCATTTAATTTTTATTTAATCTATTTTTTAATGCTAGTGTTTCAATGCAGTCATTTAACATTTTTTAAATTGGTCTAATTATAATGATTCTCTAGCTCTCACATTAAGTTTTTTTTTTTTTTTTTAAAGGTCAGTGCAAGTAGATTTTACTCAAAATAAAAATAAAAATTAAATTTCGAATTAATTAAATTAATTCAAATTTTTTGAATTTTAGTTAAGTTTTCAAATTCGAAATTAACTAGTGACTTCAGAATAAAAGATGATGTTGTTCATCCAAAGGGTTTCAGATTCGAGCATTTATGTGTGTAAAATATGTTTGCGTTGTCAAAAGGTTAAGAAAGTATGAACAGATATTATCATGTATGAACATCAATATATTAAAAAAAAAATTCAAATTCAAATAACTTCAATAATTCGAATATAAAATTATAATATTTTAAATTTTAAATTTATATTATTAATTAATCTAATTATTTTTTATTTTTACCTTAAACTCTTTTACTTTTTCCTCAAAACTTTGAGTTAAAGATTCGATGTCGATAATATTAAGTTTAGGTGGCACTAGAGTCAAGGTCAACAATTTTGCAATAATGTCATTCTGTCATGTGCCCTCCACTTCTAAATGAAGAAAACCACTCCAATTGAAATTTGAGAATGAAATTATTTGTTTAAACATTTGATTACGGTGCTTGGAGGATTATCTCAAGAGATCCATTAGAGATACCTAAAGAAAAAGAAAGATGGGATGAAAATGACAAAGAAAATGCTCAATGCAACTCCAAAGCTATGCACAGTGGTGGAGTCACGTTGAGGCCCCAAGGTTTAATATTTTTGTAATTTTTTCTTTTGTATATATATTATAGTCTCTTTAAAATGATAAAATTTTAATTTAGGCTCTTTATAATTTATAAAATTTTAAATTAGTAATGGTAAAATTATACTTTGACCCCTTCAAAAATGACAATAGTTTAATTTAACTCTTTAAAATAATTAAGATTTAGGCTATTAAAACGATGAAATTACATTTGTACTATAGTAACAATATACAATTTAATTTCGACTCCTCCAAAAAAAATTTTCTAACTCCGCTACTGGCTATGCACAAACCCTTTATGCCACGAGTGAAGAAGTCTTCAACAAAATTTTCTCATGTGGAGGTATCAAAGACATGCGAGATAGACTTGAAGACATTTATGTAGACAAGAAGGAAGAAAATGAGACTAAGAAGCCTTGCGAGAAAGAAAGCTCAAGCTCAAGAGGAAAGCAGAGGTAAGCAAAGTAAATTTTAGCTCCAACTATCTAAGGTATCGTTACCTAGCTTAATTGTTTCGAAACAATTGAGTCAGTGAGTAAAAATCTACAGTACGAGGGAGATGAAGCGATAGATCTCCCTATAGGTATCGATACTACATTACATAACTTGGCTCATTATACTACTTCGAGCTATTTCAACTTCTAAATGATATTAATGTATTTCTCAAGCCTCCAAATTACTCTAAACTTGCTTTTTTGATTTTATAAAAATGTTTTAAAGTATGAAATATTAAATATTTTAATAATTTTGTTATGTACATGCTTTGGCGACACCTATCATTCGTATTAGATATCTAGACGGATGAGAGGTGTTACAAAAGGTCACAAAGAAAGAAAAATGCTAAAAAATCAAATTACACAATGTATAAATGTTAAAGGTTGAATTTATTTAAAATTAAGAATAAATTAACACAATGTAATATTTAGAGTTGTCAATGGGTCGAGCCAATCCTAACAAAATTTTAGGCCCAAGCCTGATCCGACCCAAAAAATGGTCTTCAATTTTTGCCCAAATTCAAGCCGAATAAAAATGTTAAAACTCGAGTCCGGCCCACCCATATTAAAATTTTTAACATTTTTATATAAAAAATATAATAATAATAATAATTAAATAATATTAAAATAGTAGCAAAATTGACAATAAAACAAGTATTATACAACATTCAAATATTAACAACAAAATAATATGAATATAATAATGAAATGTTAACAAAACAACGATAAAAAGTGAGAAAATAGCATTAAAACACCAAGGTTTTTTTTATTGCAAATTCGAGACAGATTTGGGCCAAAAAACCTTATATACCAAGGTTTTTTTTCCATTGAAGCCACTTGTTAGGTTCTGTCCAAACTTATATTTTTATCCAAAATGTTTTATTTTTTGGCTGGACCTTCGAGTTGGGTCGGATCGAATAGCCCGACCATGAACATATCTAGTAATAATGGGGTAAGAAGAAGGAAAATACTAAAAGTTAAATAAACCATTGTGGTTTACCGGTTTACCCTCCTATTGAAACAGGAAGATGCCATAGAGAAAGACTTAAAAAAGGTCTAAGCGAGAAATGGTGCCAAACGTGAAAACAAAATCCAATTGTGGGTAGGAAGGGTATTTTTGTAATAAAAGTACTGAATGGTTAAAATATGTCAAATGGATAAGAATTGTTGGGGGCCAACCATGGCAGAGAGTAAAAATATTGAAAATCCAAGGGGAAAAGGAGCTTCTAGTTTCATCCGAAAGTGGGCCCAAAATCTAAACACTTTTCCCTTTTCTCAGACCTACCATGGTTGCCTCCTCGTCTTGTTCTTCGTAGAAATCCCTAACCTTACTCTTCAATTTCCTTCTCCTTTCTCACCGTTTTCATTTCATCTATCTTCTCTTTATCAACTATACCATTTTTTGCTTTTCCATATCCAAACGATTCTTTATTTCCTTAATTTATTGTCTTGTTCCCCTTTTCTTCGTTTGAGTTGCAAATCACCATTGTCCGATCTGGTTTTTCTCTGCGTTATTGTAAAGACTGTTCAATCCGAGTCAAAGGTGCATTTTGAAGTCTGGGTATCGACCAATTTAAGTTATTGCTTTATGGGTTTGTTAAATTTTGAGCTTTTAGTGGTGGGTTTTAATTTTGGTGATGTAGTTCATTAGGTATCTTCGTGAATTTTATGCAAAAGTGGGTTTTGGTAACTGTGTTATTATTATTTGGGTTGAAATTTTGATATAGAAAACAAGATATATGAAAAGAGGAAAAGATGATGAGAAGAATATGGAGCCTATGGAGCCTATGTTCCCTAGGCTTCATGTTAATGATACAGAAAAAGGAGGGCCGAGGGCTCCGCCAAGGAATAAGATGGCCCTTTATGAGCAGCTAAGTATTCCCTCACAGAGGTTTAACCCTGGCCTCTTGCCTCATAACACAAGTAATTCAAGCAGTTTGGTTCCTCCTACTTCCACAAGCCAGGTTGGTGTGTGTTTGCAATTTATCTATGTCTCTTTGTTATTCTTAGTGGTTCATAAGGGACGAATTCCTGTCTTTATGACTTGTTTTTATACATCTGTTGTGGGTTTGGTGAGGGATTAGTTAGTTCCTTAGTATTTAGGCAAATGAAACCTGAACTTTAGTGATTTTGTGGTCATGATGGTTCATGCTGTAACTGGTTGATGCCTGCAGGGAAGTAGCCTTCAAAATAGGTCTTTTCCTTCTCGTGTATCGCACTCGGCATCTACTAATCAGGCTGAGAAGATTCATACACGACAGCATGGAGGAGTAAGTGTAAATGCTCCGACGGCACGGCTTGAACCGAGAAAGAAGGTTGGAGATGAAGATGATTTCTTGGTTCCTGTTTTTATTAATTCAGAGACAGGTCTACAACATTGCAAAAATAAGGAAGGGTTTGATGGGGAAAAAGTCCGAAATGTTCGTGATAATGATCCAAATCGGTGTAGCTCTTCTGGTGTCAGTTCAAGAAAGGAGGTAAGAGATCAGAGTGAAAGGAGCTTACAAGTGTGCTCGAGTAGGGAGCGCTCAATAAAACCTGCTTCAGATTCATCAACTAGAGAAAAGATTGATGGATATGCCAAAGAGGACAATGTGTCCCCTGATCAATATTGTGAAGAGATTCCAGCATCTAGATTAAGTGGCTCACGTGAAATTGATGCTTGCTTGGTAGAAAAATTGAGAGCTGACCGACAACCAGTTGATAATGGATGTGCTGATGATGCTTCCTTGATGAAAGAAATTGGTGAGGGAACCGTTTCCCGGAAGAGAAGCCTGTCTTATTCAGAGGGGAACCGCAGTGTTCCTGATGAAACTAATAATGACAGTGAATTCCATGAAGACAAGACTTGTGGCTCACTGCAGTGGGCAAATGGAGATAAAAGTGATGATGTCTCTGAGACCTCTGTGGTGGATACTGTATCAGGCTTGGATATCTCTGCTGATGACGTGGTGGGAATAATAGGTCAGAAGCGTTTCTGGAAAGCAAGAAGAGCGATTGTTAAGTAAGCATTCATTGTTAAGTATATCGTCTTGGATATTTTTCACTTTTCTGGAATTTTATCTCTGTGAATACTTACTCAGATTATACACTTGTACGTATGACGAAAAAACAGTGCAAGTTTTGTGCCGCCTTTGAGAATGAGAACTTAAACAAGAAACTTTTTAGGTCCCTTAGGAGGAGGGGTGGAACAAGAGGTCTAGTCTATATTAAGATTAGATGATTCAGTGTGATGCCTGGTCCTATAGTGAAATTCTTGTCCTGATTTGATATATTGACATAAAATTATCCATGCAATGTTTTCATGAAAATTTAATTGAATGGTATGTTACAATTAGTTTAAATATGATTATATGTTCTGAGGTTTGTTCTATTGTATTCTCTCTTGTTACAGTATTGAGCTGTAACTTTTAGCCCCATGGTTATTTTGTAGAAATAGAATCATTGTTTTCAATCATTATGAAAGTTAGACAATTAGAAATAGCTGTAAAGACAGTAAGCATTTTAAATATTTTCTCTTGGTTGAAACTACAATTGGACATTGACTCGGATCACTATTCTAGTTGTTATCACAGGTTAAAGTTGACTTTAGTATGCTGAATGCAATCTAGGTACTGACAGTAGAATATGGAATAAATGATATATTATGGAGCATAGTAATATGTTTTGAAGGAGGGAGAAGTAATGATCTGGAGTTCTGCTCAACAAGGCATTTTTATGTGTTCAGAGGCCCTCAATACGTATTAACCATGGATCATCCTCTAGCAGGGAGAGGGCTATCCTAATTTGTGCAAGCAACAACTGAGACAGCGGAACTCCTCTTATTCCGTGTCTGCTTATCTTCATTTGAGATATATTCTTGTCTTGGGTTGGTGCAGCTTTCTTCACTTTTTATCCTGAGGTCTTGTGCAGGAGAAGGATCAATGGAGGATTATCCTTGGAGCTAATGTTGGGTGGATCTCGGAGGAGGCTAACTGGGAAATGTTTTAAATTCTTTATAAGTTGGTGGTGGATATTTTGGCAAAAGGGATGTTGTCTAGCTTGATATTTTGGGCTTTGTGGTGAAGGATTTATGCGGTATTGGGATCTATAGGTCTACTGCAATTTAGATAATAGTTCCGTCCAATGTTTCAGCTGCTAATTGTTGTACATCTATGATATGCTTTACTCAATTTTGCACGTATATCTATGCAAGGAAATATCTGTTTGTGTACATTCTGTAAATTGATAATATTCTATTTGCAACAATTGCATGTGGCTTTGGCTTTGATTTTATTGTACTGAAACTAATGTTTTTATATTTTGCTGATTCAAAGATGACATTGAAGAATTTTTCTGATTGACTATTATTGATATAGTCAGATTGTTTATTTTGGTGTTTTCTTCAATATGATGCTATCATATTTGTTTGCATGAAATTGACTTCTATTTGTTGGATTCTGCTTTAGAAATATCTAATTGCTACAAAGTGCATAAGGTATGTTGTTGAGCCCGATGTTATTTTAGAAGGTTTCATCCATGGAGATTCAGTTGTGAATGAGTTACAAACCACCCCTCCCCGAATCATAAAACAAGGATTTGAGGAAAAGTGAGAGGAATAATAAGCTTAAACTCTTTACCTATGAACTACTTTAGCAACCTTGACCTCATCTGAAGCAATTTTTGTTTGCATGATATGAAAACTGTGTCCAGTGATGCTTTCAAACATTATTGTGATGAGTATCCAGTTGATCTTCCCCTTTTACCTGCCAGCAGTTTTTTCTGTTAAAACTGTTTATTATGACCTCTGCAACATTTTGTTGATAAACTCCTGTTACTCTCTACAGTCAACAAAGAGTATTTGCTGTACAAGTGTTTGAGTTACATAGGCTGATTAAGGTAAGGTGATCCTTGACTTGTTTATCCATTTCTTCCGGTTCTTATACACATGAATATATTTGAATATATACAGTTAAAATGCTTCATACTTTGGGTTGAAACAGGTTCAGAGATTAATTGCCGGATCGCCACATTTCTTGCTTCAGGATGCAGCATTTCTGAGCAAACATTCTTTCAAAGACTCTCCTGTAAAGAAGCTTCCTCAAGAGTTAATTATAAAACCAGTGCCACAAAATAAGAGCAAAGATGATGCTGAGAAGCTAAGTTATAAAATGGAATGTTCAGCAGAAAATGCGGTGGGTAGGACATCCCTCTCTTCTGTGAAAAATGGTAGTCAGCCTTCAAATAATGGGCCTTTCCTTGGAAATCCACCACCTTCTCCAGCTAATGGTGATAACAAAATGAACCCTTGGTGTTTCAATCAAATGCTCGGGCACCATTGGCTGGTCCCTGTCATGTCCCCCTCTGAAGGACTGATATACAAGCCCTATCCAGGACCTGGATTCATGGGATCTGCTTGTGAAGGCTGTGGACCTTTTGGACAAAATCCAATGACCGGAAACTTCATGACATCAGTTTGCGGAGCTCTAACTCCTCATCAAGGACTTGGGGTTCTACCAGGCACACCTTTAGGTGGTCACTCTTACTTTCCTCCTTATGGTATGCCAGTCATGAACCCAGCATTCTCAGGGTCTTCCATGGAACAGATGAACCAATTTGCCGGAGCTGGGTCCCATGCCCAAAGTGGCCAGTTATCTGGAAGTGGAGCTAACTTCAACATGCAGCAACAAAGTTCATCTAATCTGCCGAATGAGAAGAATGGTGCCATTGCTTCTGTCACGAAGTTTCAAGCATCTAAAGATGCTGAGCAACAACGATGTACGGCAAGCAGTCCCAGTGAGAGAACAGAGAAAGATGGGACCTGTAGCACTGCTGAAGTGAAAAATACACCTTCACTTCTCCCTACAGCTCCAGCCAATCTGGAGGGAGCCTTGAAGCCTCGCGAAACTGACCAAAGGACGAGAGTGATACGAGTTGTGCCTCATAATCCAAGGTCAGCCACTGAATCGGCGGCACGTATTTTCCAATCTATACAAAAAGAGAGAAAGCAACGGGACTAAAGATGAGATTGCTTTACATTTCAAACAAAACCATTACCGGTAAATCATCTTGGACTCCATCTAACTTGGTGTGCTGCTTGAACAAAATTATCTCTTACTTTTTGGTGTAACATTTTCTTACATATTTTCTGGTTATAGTTATATTCATATGTAGATATATGTTTGAGAGATTACAAGTCAATGTAATATGAATTTTGTTTCATCTCTGCTATTTTTAGGCTGATTCGAGACCCTTTTATGAGAAACATAAGCTCTTTGAACGTGATGGTATAATTATAATATCTGATTACTTCTTTTGAATGTCCTTACCTTTATTATATCATTGATTCAATAGGTTTTTAGTACAAGCTAGTTTTCATTTCTTGAGTTTTCTTCTTTCAATCATATGCTTCATTACATATATTGGTCTTGTACCGGTGACTTTTTACTTTTTATCCTTATTTTTATTTTTTATTATTTCATTTAAAATAAAATATAATCATTTGATTAAGTTTAATAATTAAGTTTAGTATATTAAATATATTTAATACAAAAATAATTTTTATATATTGATATAAATTCATACTAATACCTAATTTAATTTTTGTGATTTTGTCTATTTCGATTACCACCTCACATGGCTTGGTTTGGTTTAGTTTTATGAACAAATTATTCATGGTTCTAGTATTTTTTTTTTTAGTTATAAAAGAGAAGTTGAGCAAGAGTTTCCACCAAAATCTAAATCATTCTTTAATGCAAATTTTGTAATAAAATATCTCGTACCATTGGAATCGATTCTGTGAAGACGTACAATTCAATTGCACAATTTCTAACTCATTTAACCATTGCATCTGTTATCATATTCGAAATTCTTGCTACATACCTAATTTGAACTTGTCCATTTAACCATTGCAATATCTGGGTGTTTTTTTTGTTAGTTAGTGATTGAGTATTAATTGAAATTATGATAAATTTCACCATTAATCATTAAATCAAGAGTATAATAGTCATTAATTTTTTGGAAATTATTTTGATGGTCACCTGTTGTTTAGTTGGTATAATAATTTTAATCCCTAGTTTTTTTATATTTTATGTTAATTTCTCCTTGATTATATATAAAATATTAAAAATTAAAATTCTTTTTAAAAAATAAAATTAAAAATGTAATTAAAATTTTTAAAAATACATAACGTGAGAAAATGAGGGGAAAATGTTTTTAAGCCCTCCAAAATTTCTCATTATTTGTATAGAAATATCCACTACTCGTTCTTATATATATATAAGAAAAATAAAAAAATTAAAACAAAAATTACTAGTTTTTTTTTTTAACAAATTCATTAAAGGTTACGATCATATCTATTTTTTTTGATACAATATCTAAAACTATCCATAGCCTCTTCTCAATACATAATCGAATGGTAATGCGCTTCAGTACACTCAAACTCAAGTCCTTTTATATTGACAATAATATTTTTGCCAATTCAACTAAGGCTTAATCGACATTAATTTTTTTTACCTCTTCTTTTTTTTACTTAACCTTTTCATTATAAGAAAAAAATTCATAATGTAATTTGGTTTTACATTTTGGGTTTTAAAAAATAATTTACATGAATTGAAAATTTGTAGAGTCGGAAAAATAAAATTGTGTGGTATATTTCGAGATATATGTTCTTGTTATTCAAGGGCATGGAACATGATTTGAAGATATTACTAATTTGGTTTTGAGAAACATTGAGGAAGCATATGATGATCTAACATTTTTTTGTTTTATTCTTTTTTAATTTGTCATTGGATTTTATTGAATAAAACTTTTTTTTTATTTTCCATACATATTAATTTTTTAACAACAACATTTTTGAGATTTTATTTTTCTAGAACTTTTATATAGAATTTTTTATTTTTTAAATAAATTTTAATTTTAGTTTTTTTATAATTTTATACAGAACTACGATTAAATTGACAATATATATAGATATCAATTAAAAAAATGCCACTTTAGTGATAAAAAAAAATAATTTCGAAAAATTTAAGTTTCAAATTGCAATTTTTTTTAATTAAGCGATGAAAACAAAAACTTATCTATAATTTAATATCAGCCCTGCAAGGAAAGCATCCAACAAGCATGCAGGATGGGAAGCAAAGTGTCCGTCTCTAGGAGGAAGATATACTCTTATAAAGTGCTTATGACTTGCTATGGAAAACTTGGCCATTCCCTCATTCCTTAACTACCAACCAACACTGCATTTGGAGAAAGCTATGGCAATTGAGATTACCATATAAAGTACTAATATTTGAACTCAAAAAGCAAGGCATTACTGAAAATGATATCTGCCCCATGTGCCAAAGGGAATCTGAGTCAGTGAACCATTTGTTCAAAGACTGTTCTTTCCCCAAGGCTATTTGGTTTGGAAGGCACATGAATTTTAGAATTGACACCATTGAAGAAGCTAGTATCCAACTATGGCTGTACCAAATATTGAATACGATATTCCACAAGGACTCCACGAATCAGCCATTTTCTTTCTTATACTGCCATTTCTATGTTGAGAGCTTTTCAGGAAGAATCTACTGTCCAACATGACCGCTGCACTGTCTCCTCACTTCGATGTCAGGCATCTGGTATTGAGGAGGCCGAATGGACTCTACTTCTGTCGATGCATTCCAATCATGGTACTGGCCTAAGTGGTGGTGCAGCCCTACCCATGATGCCAAAGGCAATCAAATAATCATATGGAGGACGATTGAAGGAGACTCAGCTACATTGTCGACTGTTATTTCGCTTTCATAATCTCAGTATCATGTGTTGGTGTTGCAAGACTCCTAATAAGCAGTGGAAATCAAATTTTCACAATCATGTCAAGTCTAAACGATCTGATATACAACACCTCCAACAGGGGTTGACTATACTTTTGTCAGCTAAATCGCCATCATCTACAACATCTGGTGGAAAATATGGTGATCAAAGCAGCGGAGTCCTCGATAAAAAGGACAATATTTTGAATCGATATGATAACCTGCATGAAAAATGAAAACTTTTACACTGATATAATTGAAAATATGGGAGGATAAAGACTTAAAATACATGGAGCATTGTTGACAATATTCTCGATCGACCAATGTAGTAATAAAATATGGAAAGCTATCCCACTCAGTTTCCCTTTTAATTAGAAGTTCTATTCTGTTTTATTAATCAACTTGGTAGACCAATTAGAGATTCCAACCCATTAGCATTGGTGAAAAAGCTGAGGACAGTAGTCCATAATTTTCATCGAATCAATACAACCACTAACCAGTTTTTGTCTAATATTTGATAATTTAAGTGCGAATATTTCTGTTCTCTTCAGGGACCCGAAGGGTTGCCATCATCCTTCTATATAAGGCAATCGATCAGACACAACGATTCTGCATCGAGTCCTCTCGGTTATAGTCTTAGTCTCCTACGTAGCAGACGAAGTGAAACTATGGCTCAACTTAAGAAGATGGATTGCCAAATAGTGATCAAGACACCAGCTGATAAGTTCTACAATACCTTCAGGACCAAATCCCATTTGATACCAAACATGTCCAACGGATTAATGACAGATGGCAAACTTCTTCAAGGTGATTGGAATACTGTCGGCTGTGTCAGGCTTTGGTCTTATGTTTCCGAAGGTAAATACCATCAAATCACACAATCACTATATAAACATGCTTTCCTCGTGTATTAGGAATCCGATTGTTTTTTGTTCAAATCCAAATTAGTGCGCTAGATTAAAAAACAAACTAGTCATTTCTTTAACCCGACTCCTACTGCATAGACTTCTAAGGTACTTTAACCCGCTTTCCGCACAATTTGCAGCATATGATATATATGGCTAATTAATGCTAGTGGCTAATGGTGTGTTGTAGGGAAGTCGGAGATGGTTAAAGAGATACTCGAGAACGTTGACGACGAAAACAAGACGATGGTTTTCAAAATGGTGGAGGGTCAAATCTTGAAGTTTTATAAGAGTTGGAGGAGCATCTTTAACATCACGCCCGTGGGTGGGGGGAGCTTGGTGAAATGGACTATGGAATTCGAAAAGAAAAACGAGAACATACCTGATCCCGACAAGTACATCAACTTCATGATCTGCTTGACCAAGAACATCGATGCGTATCTTCTTAATGCCTAATCAAGCTCTGCTTATGGTATGGAAATTAAGTATGAATCCTTAAATTAAACAAAAAAGACATATATATTAATAACTACCTGATGATGTATTAACTAATAAATAATACTAAGGTCTTAATTACATGTAAAATAAATTCCCGTTTGATCGTTATGTATATGTATTACTAATAAAATAGGATCCATTCCCCTCCTATCCACACCCTGTTTGGGGTTCAATATGCCACTGGCACTTCATTGCTAGCCGTCTCTACGCTTAAAATTTTAATAAAATATTAAATTAATATCAGCATAAATTAATTATTTTTATTTTCAAAATGTGAGACAGCTTGAAATGATATTGGATTAGTTATTTAAAAGTTCGGATAAGTTTAGACAAAATTGGAGGCCATATTTTGGTCTAGGTCAGGTTTGAACCATCATAGATTATGTTAATACCATACAATGATATAATTAGGAACATGAACACTTCTATTCTAGAAACCGAAATAAAACCAAATGAAGTAAAGAATACCAAAAAATATTTAAATTATAAATTTCATCCCTATACTTTATGAAAATTGAGAAGTTAGTCATTGTACTTTCTACTTTTAAAAATTTAGTCATCGTACTTCACAAAAATTGAGAAGTTAATCCAATTGTTAGTAAATACATGAACATAAACAACTAATTTTTGCTTGCACATAAATCGTTGCATTATTAATTTTCATTCATTCAAACTTTTTGATTTTCAAGTCAATAATTTAACGATAAAGTTTAACAATAGTTTCTCAATTTCATATAATACGAAAATTAAATTTCAATAAAATAAAATAATGGGTAAATTTCAAAAATAATATTATATGAAATTTAGAATTAGACAAAAAAAAATTACATTCAAACAGACAGTGGGCTTAAGGAATATAAAAATAATAAAATCAAATCAAAGACTTAAATTATATAATATGAAACATAAGTTGGAAAATTAATGAAAGGACATGAGCTTAAAATGAACCATAATTGTTGAAATGATCAACGTTAAGCATTTGAGATTCTCTTAACAAGTAGTAATATATATATATATATAAGTTTCGCATTATTTGACCCAAAATAATTTAAAACTAAATAAATAAATACTCATCTATATATTGACTTGAATTTGGCTCGGAATTGGACAAACAATGACTAAATTATCGTAATAACTTTATCATATAAAAGCTATGGGAATCAATAAAATTCAAACCTCAGAAGGCATGCATATATTCATAATCAAATGTTTTGTTTTTATCTATGGAAGGTGATGAATGTGGATTTGATGGAATTTTTAAAGAAATAGTTTTTTTCTGAGTAAAAAAATGGGTTTAATTATGAGTTACATCTTTTTATTTTGTGAGAATTGGGAAGTTGGTTTCTCTAATTTATCATAATTTTATATTTGTACTTTACGAAAATTGAGAAGTTCATTCAATTGGGTAATATTTTTAATCATTGTCAACCTGGAAATTTATTGTTTATGTGACACCCCAACTCCATATTCGACCTGGTTGTCGGATCCGAATACGAGATATTACGTTCTTTACCAGAGTAACTTAGAATAACTTAGTTTATTTAATAAATAAACTTTAGAATACAAACATAATAAACCTCATTCATTTCCAAATTTGATATGCAACAAATTAGCAAAAATTTACAATTCAAGTTCATGTGCTTACCAACAAATAGACTAATTTTTCTAAATTACTTTGAAGTACAAGGATCAAATTCTGACAAATTAATGTAGATGGACTAATTAATTTCCTAGACCTTTTAAAGTAGAAGGATGAAATTAAGAATTAGACAAAAAATGAATGAATATATGCAAATATTTTATATTAGGTTAAAATAGGTTCTAAGTTAATGTACTCCTTGTACATATGTGATTTAGTCCCTTTCAATGAATTTAGTGTCTCTATTTTTTCAATTTAAAAATGCAAGTTCAGTTGTTAACACCTTTAATTTTTTTTTATTAAATTCGAGTTCATTGTAATGTTATATTTTTAGT
>CM076904.1:36728719-37111300 GCA_039519145.1 Kokia cookei | reverse complement strand
GACAATATTCTCGATCGACCAATGTAGTAATAAAATATGGAAAGCTATCCCACTCAGTTTCCCTTTTAATTAGAAGTTCTATTCTGTTTTATTAATCAACTTGGTAGACCAATTAGAGATTCCAACCCATTAGCATTGGTGAAAAAGCTGAGGACAGTAGTCCATAATTTTCATCGAATCAATACAACCACTAACCAGTTTTTGTCTAATATTTGATAATTTAAGTGCGAATATTTCTGTTCTCTTCAGGGACCCGAAGGGTTGCCATCATCCTTCTATATAAGGCAATCGATCAGACACAACGATTCTGCATCGAGTCCTCTCGGTTATAGTCTTAGTCTCCTACGTAGCAGACGAAGTGAAACTATGGCTCAACTTAAGAAGATGGATTGCCAAATAGTGATCAAGACACCAGCTGATAAGTTCTACAATACCTTCAGGACCAAATCCCATTTGATACCAAACATGTCCAACGGATTAATGACAGATGGCAAACTTCTTCAAGGTGATTGGAATACTGTCGGCTGTGTCAGGCTTTGGTCTTATGTTTCCGAAGGTAAATACCATCAAATCACACAATCACTATATAAACATGCTTTCCTCGTGTATTAGGAATCCGATTGTTTTTTGTTCAAATCCAAATTAGTGCGCTAGATTAAAAAACAAACTAGTCATTTCTTTAACCCGACTCCTACTGCATAGACTTCTAAGGTACTTTAACCCGCTTTCCGCACAATTTGCAGCATATGATATATATGGCTAATTAATGCTAGTGGCTAATGGTGTGTTGTAGGGAAGTCGGAGATGGTTAAAGAGATACTCGAGAACGTTGACGACGAAAACAAGACGATGGTTTTCAAAATGGTGGAGGGTCAAATCTTGAAGTTTTATAAGAGTTGGAGGAGCATCTTTAACATCACGCCCGTGGGTGGGGGGAGCTTGGTGAAATGGACTATGGAATTCGAAAAGAAAAACGAGAACATACCTGATCCCGACAAGTACATCAACTTCATGATCTGCTTGACCAAGAACATCGATGCGTATCTTCTTAATGCCTAATCAAGCTCTGCTTATGGTATGGAAATTAAGTATGAATCCTTAAATTAAACAAAAAAGACATATATATTAATAACTACCTGATGATGTATTAACTAATAAATAATACTAAGGTCTTAATTACATGTAAAATAAATTCCCGTTTGATCGTTATGTATATGTATTACTAATAAAATAGGATCCATTCCCCTCCTATCCACACCCTGTTTGGGGTTCAATATGCCACTGGCACTTCATTGCTAGCCGTCTCTACGCTTAAAATTTTAATAAAATATTAAATTAATATCAGCATAAATTAATTATTTTTATTTTCAAAATGTGAGACAGCTTGAAATGATATTGGATTAGTTATTTAAAAGTTCGGATAAGTTTAGACAAAATTGGAGGCCATATTTTGGTCTAGGTCAGGTTTGAACCATCATAGATTATGTTAATACCATACAATGATATAATTAGGAACATGAACACTTCTATTCTAGAAACCGAAATAAAACCAAATGAAGTAAAGAATACCAAAAAATATTTAAATTATAAATTTCATCCCTATACTTTATGAAAATTGAGAAGTTAGTCATTGTACTTTCTACTTTTAAAAATTTAGTCATCGTACTTCACAAAAATTGAGAAGTTAATCCAATTGTTAGTAAATACATGAACATAAACAACTAATTTTTGCTTGCACATAAATCGTTGCATTATTAATTTTCATTCATTCAAACTTTTTGATTTTCAAGTCAATAATTTAACGATAAAGTTTAACAATAGTTTCTCAATTTCATATAATACGAAAATTAAATTTCAATAAAATAAAATAATGGGTAAATTTCAAAAATAATATTATATGAAATTTAGAATTAGACAAAAAAAAATTACATTCAAACAGACAGTGGGCTTAAGGAATATAAAAATAATAAAATCAAATCAAAGACTTAAATTATATAATATGAAACATAAGTTGGAAAATTAATGAAAGGACATGAGCTTAAAATGAACCATAATTGTTGAAATGATCAACGTTAAGCATTTGAGATTCTCTTAACAAGTAGTAATATATATATATATATAAGTTTCGCATTATTTGACCCAAAATAATTTAAAACTAAATAAATAAATACTCATCTATATATTGACTTGAATTTGGCTCGGAATTGGACAAACAATGACTAAATTATCGTAATAACTTTATCATATAAAAGCTATGGGAATCAATAAAATTCAAACCTCAGAAGGCATGCATATATTCATAATCAAATGTTTTGTTTTTATCTATGGAAGGTGATGAATGTGGATTTGATGGAATTTTTAAAGAAATAGTTTTTTTCTGAGTAAAAAAATGGGTTTAATTATGAGTTACATCTTTTTATTTTGTGAGAATTGGGAAGTTGGTTTCTCTAATTTATCATAATTTTATATTTGTACTTTACGAAAATTGAGAAGTTCATTCAATTGGGTAATATTTTTAATCATTGTCAACCTGGAAATTTATTGTTTATGTGACACCCCAACTCCATATTCGACCTGGTTGTCGGATCCGAATACGAGATATTACGTTCTTTACCAGAGTAACTTAGAATAACTTAGTTTATTTAATAAATAAACTTTAGAATACAAACATAATAAACCTCATTCATTTCCAAATTTGATATGCAACAAATTAGCAAAAATTTACAATTCAAGTTCATGTGCTTACCAACAAATAGACTAATTTTTCTAAATTACTTTGAAGTACAAGGATCAAATTCTGACAAATTAATGTAGATGGACTAATTAATTTCCTAGACCTTTTAAAGTAGAAGGATGAAATTAAGAATTAGACAAAAAATGAATGAATATATGCAAATATTTTATATTAGGTTAAAATAGGTTCTAAGTTAATGTACTCCTTGTACATATGTGATTTAGTCCCTTTCAATGAATTTAGTGTCTCTATTTTTTCAATTTAAAAATGCAAGTTCAGTTGTTAACACCTTTAATTTTTTTTTATTAAATTCGAGTTCATTGTAATGTTATATTTTTAGTCACATGACCATTAAGTGAGTATTTTTCAAAATGTAATACCAGTAAATTTAAGAGAAAATTTTTAACGATGATAATACAATTGAAATTAAACTTTAAAATCTAAAAAATAGAACGGAATCGGGGCCTGCCAGCCCTTCTCTTAAATTTGCATATGCACCCTAAAACTTTTTCTACCTTCGCCCTAGAAGTTTATCTAATTAAGTGACATTATTAAATCTTTAACATTAAACCATTGACCTGAAAATAAATAAATAAATAAATAATTCAACAATTTTTATGCATGACAGTAGCAAAAAAATAAACAGCTGAACAGTTTACATGTAATATATTAGAAAAAAAAATAGCAAATTAAGTTCATAATTTATCAACAAATAAATTAACTTGTCAAGTTTTGTAAAAACGTAGAATAATCAAATTCTGACAAATTAAAATTGAGAAATTAAGTCGTCAAATTTTTTAAAATCGAAGCACGTAATTCAAAGTTAAACCTGTTAATATATAAGAATATATTATTATACTCAGGTTGTTGGGAGATAATAAAAAAAGCATATGTAAGTACAATTAGATTGAATAAGTAATTGGGATTGAAAATGTTGTTTGTCCATATGTTAAGATTTCATCAAATTTTAAATGTTCCATATATTCGCTTATTGATTAAGCTATATACATGTTTTTTAAATACTAATTAAGGATTAAATTAAATTATCTTGGAAGGGAGAGGGAAGCAATGGTGGCCTATCCCATGGTGCTGATATGCTTGTCTGTTTAAATGCTTTCAAACAAGGAATATTCATTTACATGCAATGACACCAAGATATAGTTAAAAGACATTATGATAAAACTTGTCTGAAAGTGCAATGTGCAAACATTAGAGGGAACAAAATGTCTGCCCACCTTTGAGGGCCTTTCTCTTTTACTTAATCCCCTCATGTCAACAAAAATAATATCTCTATAATACACCCTTTTTCAAACTTTGAATTTTTTTTGAGTATCCCTTCCTTTATACAGGCAATGAGGAAGCTAGGATTGAATTTTGCTATTATGTTATATTATAATTTTACAATTTTAAAAAAAAAAAAACATTAAACGTAAGTTTTGAATGCTTTCAGTGTCGTTTTGATTGTTTGAATTCGAACTTCAATTCAGAAGTGTATTAAAAAAAAGTTGGAATAGTATGATCCTTCCATCACCCCTAAATGAAAGGGGCAATCTCGTAGTTCTTGATCTGTAAAGATACATTGTTAGGTGCTCCATTTTATTCTTCCAATGAAGTTGAATCTAAATCTGTGCTCGAGAAATAGTTGTTCATACACCGATAAGGGATGTATGGATTATCGAGAATGTGGTGATCTCCTCCAGACCACCCAGATCCCACGAGTGAATAGAAAATTAGATTTATATTGGATCTCAACTGAATAATCCCATCTACCCTCCCAAGGAGAAATTTGGTTTCAGAAATTCATAAATCAATTTAACCAAGGTTTTAAGTTATATTGAACAAGCAGATAGTCAAAACTGGGGTAGTCTTGATGGAGACAAGATTAATTGCATTCACCCAGGGTGTATATCTTAGGGTTTCCAAATTAAACCACTGTTGGTTTTTTCTGCTAATTATCACCCTTTACTGCAGCAGATTTGTGGATATGTTGAAAAAAATGTTGACAGTAGAGGCCCCAGGGGAAAAATGCCTTTTATCATATAATAATATAACGAGGTTGGCAAGGTTCTCATTTCACATTATATAATATATATGTGTTTGCTTTTAAGAGAAATGTTTATTTTTAGAAAGCAAAAGTGGAAAAATGGAAAAAAAACAATTATAGATAAATAAATGTTTAAAAGTAGAAAATCTTTTAATGTTTAGGGTTTTTTTTTTCCAATAGCGTGTTGACAATTACTAAATTATACAATATTGAGGTTGATGTTTAAATTTTATCATGCGTAAGTATCATCAATAAATTATTTTATATACTAATTTCATTAGATATATTTCAATTTTAATTTTAGACATGATCAAACAAAAGTAGACTAAATTAGGTTAATTTAGTTATATATGCGGTTATTTTTTTTAGTTGGGCGTGTTTTCTGTATAGTTGACAAGAAAGCACGTTCAGTTAGACGAGCTTTTGCTGACATGTCAGGGAGAACGTGCCCAACTGGAAGTGTTTTCTTTGAAATTTTCAAAAAACGCTCCCAATTGGGTGTGCTTTCTTGACATGTTAGTAAAATCTCGTTCAACTGGACGCGCTTTCACACTCTTTTCAAAATCGACTTATTTCTTTAAATCTTGAAAAAAAACGACTTGTTTAATCAATTAATAAAAAAAGAAACAGTATACATGCACAATTTAACCTAAAATTTATGCAATTACAAATTAATATAGTGATAAATTTATACTTTGGTCCCTCTCAAATTTTTTATCCATTTTTGACCTCCTAAATAATATTATTTCTTCTTTTTTTTGGGTGGTTTAGTTTTGAAATGGAAAGATCGTAGACAAAAAGCCAATTGGGTTGTAAGAAAGTCAGATGCATGGCTGGAAAAAGAGAAATAAAAAACGTTAGAACTTCATTAATTTATGGATCACATCATTTAATAAATTAACGTTGAGGCTTCGAGAAAAATCTGGATAGATTTCAAATGGTAAAATAGGGCTGAATATTCAACAAAAAGAAATGGGATATGAAAATGTTTTTTTAAACAAATTCTCGTTATACTCTTTTTTGACACGATATTTAAAATTACTCATAGTTCCTTCCCAACTCATAAATAGGAAGATAATGCGTTTCAGCGCACTCAAACCCACATCCTCCAACATTGATAACGATATTCATGTCAATCGAACTAAGACTCGACGAAAATATTTAATGGTAATAAAATAATTTAATTTGTAAATGGAATAATAATGGAGGAAAGCTGACAAGTACAACAACACACAATCACATTACCAAAAACTATAATAGAGAATAAGTTATGAGGGGGGAGAAAGAGATATTATGGTTACTGTAAGAAGAGAATACGTTTACAGCAAATGCATGATGAGGTTTGAACAGGCCAAAACCAAACCCATGCAACTTCCGTGACCACTCAAACAGCAAAAAACAGGCAGACATGATGATGGAATCACCCTCACACCCATGCCCACCCTCCCCTTTCCTTTGCATTTTCACTCCCTTTTTTGCAAATACCCCCACTTTTTTCCCCTCCCACACAAATTTCCCATATTAACGGGTTGAAGTCAGAAAATTAGTTAAGGGGCTAGAAATGAATAATGAATTTTTGAGAGGACAAAGTATAATTTTACCATTATACTAATTAACAAAATTTAAAAGGCTTCTATAGCAAAATCATCATTTGGGTGGAGGGTGGAGGGTGGAGCCAATACCATTGCCTGCCCCTCATCTTCGCCTCTGGCAGTTTGATCTTATCCATCATCAATGAACTTAAGAACTTCAGTATAAGTTGGATTAGAAAGCTGTCGTATAACTTTACACTCAAAGGTGATGTCAAAATAATTCTTGTGATGATCAAAATTAATTTATAAATTTTCGGATGGTCAATATGTAATTTTATTATTCTTCTTATAATTTTAAAATTTCCAAAATGAGCTAATTTCTATTTTACCCTGATTATACTACAAGAACACATGACAATTTCTTAAACTTGTGAAAATTTTAAATCCACCATAATAGTCCTATATGTAGAGGGTTCCAAGGTGAAGGATGAGCATTAGTCTCCTTGGTTCCTTAGGCTATTAGGAGATGATAGTTCTTGGTGGAAAAAAATTGATAAAATTACATTTTAATATCTAAAAAAATTATAATTTAATTTCATCTCTTTTATATATATATATTTATTTATTTTAAATATTTTACTTATTTCGTGACACAAATAAATCAAATACGATAAATTATTTAATTTGCAAATATAATGATTTATGTGAATTTTCGTATTTTTTTCATAAGTGACGTAATATATATGTAGGTATAGTGTAACAATGGGGTTAAGTTTAGAAAGTTTAAAGGCTATGGTTAAGAGGAGAAAGAAAATTTGTTATAAAATCAACATCTGAGATTAAATTAAAGCTACAATGGCTTGACTTTGAATGAGACATAGGTTAATATAATCATTTTTGTTTATCTACACAAAACCTAATCTTCCAAATCATCATCATCATAATAATAAAGCATGTGGAAAGACAATTCTTAAGAAAATATAAAAATATATCGTATCCAATCATCTTCTCTCCTCTTCACATGGCTTTTGATCTTTTGTTGTGGGCGGCAAGCATTGAATTTTGTGGCTCAATAAGGGTTAGTTGCAACACTTTGATTCAGTCCTTGACTAGTCTTTATATCACCGTGGGAGAACTCAAAGCTTGGACCTGCAAGGACGCCATTGACGAATTCATAAGGGAACTCATAGCTGAACTGTTGATCATCCATCAAAATAATACTCCCCGTATCTTCACCATATCCATTACCAGTAGAATCCGACAAGGCGGATCCTTCTTGAGAGGAGGAGACAACAACGATGTTGTTGTGACTGTTGTCCAAATTCGGACCTGATTGTGACAGATTGGTGATCGTGTCTGGATTTGAAAACTGCATGACTGGGTCTAAACCCATGTTTTGTGAAGTACTACTATTACTGACAGAGAATCCATAGCTAACATCAGTTAAAATCGGCAATGAAGTAGTTGAGTAATCAAGATTGTAAGGCAGTGGTTGAGTTGGGATATTGTTGTTGTTAGCATTTAATAACCCGCCATTGTTGTCCACATTAAAGCTTGATTTCCCTGCAAGTAGCTTCTTCTTTAACTTAGTGTTCCAATAGTTTTTCACATCATTGTCGGTTCTTCCAGGGAGTTGAGAAGCTATCAAAGACCACCTAACAAGAATCATAAATGTCTTAAATTATAAAGAAAAAACACGACATTTGAATAAGTTAACAAGAAACTTTAAGACAAAAACTAACTTGCCTGCTTCCCATTTGACTATAAAGAGAGCATATAATGTTGTCTTCCTCTTCGGTAAAACCTCCATGTTTGATGTCTGGTCTGAGATAATTAAGCCATCGTAATCGGCAACTCTTGCCACATCTCTTAAGGCCTATAAAAGAATGACAAAGACAGACAAGAACAACAACAACAAAAAGAAAACACTTCAACGTTTTTCTTACAGACAAACGTGAAAACCAAGAGTTGAAGCTGCCTGCTTCAATTAAAACAAATTTTACATTTCTTTTACTGTTTTCTCTCTTTGATGATCAAAAAAAGTTAAACCAGGATAGAATCTGAGACTAAAAAGGAATAAAATACCCAGACATGAAAACAATAAAATGAACAAAGATCATGCAACAAGGAGACAAAACACGGTGGCCAGTCTTTTTTTTTTTTTTTTAATTTCTTGCAGGAGAAAAAGTAGGGTAATTATTAACAGTAAAAAAATTGTAAATAAAACGATGGAACAGTCTTTTTAAACCCTCATTTGGGTGAAATGGGTTTGATGGATATACCAGCTTTAAGGGGCAAAGCGATCCAGTTACCACCTGTGCCATGGGTCTGAACATAGTTTTTGAGGGTGGCGTCTTCTTCAGGAGACCAAGGGCCTCTCCTCACGTTAGCTTTGTCACAGCATGGAGCTCTCCCCATGCCTACTTAGCTCCTTCACTATCACTACTGTGTGACCTTAAAAAACAAAAGAAGACAGGCCAAAGACAGAATAAATTAAACACTCAGAGAGAGACTGAGAGAGAAAGAAAGAAAGAAAGAAAGAGAGAGGAGAATTGAGACACGCAAAGGGGGGTTTCAAAACAGACAGTGGGCACATCCTATGGTGAATTTGGGGTTTATAATTTTGGTGGCTGCCTCCCCTCCCTGTTTTCCTTTGCATACAACTTGACTTTGTATGACTATTTTCTATGGAATTTTATTTTCAATCATTTAATCCATTAATAAAATAATAATGATTTATTAAAATATTTAAACCCATTTGGAGAATAAAAATTTTACTATTAAATATTTTTACTGACTTTGTGGTTTTTTGGTTAATAGTTGTTGTACTTTTATATTTTAAAATTCAAGTTTAATTGTTAACACAATTAAATTATTAAGTAAATTTTTTTTATTTTAAAATATCACAACAACAAATTTATAAGGGTTAACAGTTGAATTTGAATTTTAAAATCTGAAAAAATAGAAAAACTAAATTTTTAGAAATACAAGTACAAGAACTAAATTTCTAATTTTTTAAAAGTACAAGGACTATAGGCAATTTTAAACCTTTTTTTCCCTCTTCTTCTCTGCATCTTTCTTGTCTGTTAAGATAGTAGGAACCAGTCAACGTTCACTTATGTTGACTGTTTTGATCTGATTCATTTATTAGTAACTTTTTTTCATCCAATTAAAGTTAGGGTTTGGGGACAAAATAATTCAAATTGGACCGACTGATTTTTAGTTAATTAAATTGGGTTTAGGATTAGGTAATCACGCACCACTCCATCTCGAAAGGTTTATTGAAATATCATTCTTTTAATTTTATAATTAATTTATATAGTGTAATTTGAATGTTTTGAACATTTATAAAGCTTTATAACATTTTAATTTTGTTTTGGATAAATTAGATTACATTTCAGTTATTTATATTTGAAATGTTATGTTTTAGTTACTTACGTTAGCATTTTGTTACGAAATTATCACTCTGCCGTTAAGATATGTTACCTCCCAAACGACATTCTGACATGGCAGTTAAAATGGGTTTAAAATGCTAACGAGGATGTCCAACTAAGTTGAGAAAAGTTATTTTTTTATGAAAATAGAATACGAAATTTAGGGATGTTCAGCGTGAATGATTTGAGTTTTAGGGCGAATTGTGTATTCTATTTTCATAAAAAAAAATAACTTTTCTCATCCCAACTGGGCATCCACGTTGGCATTTAAAATACATTTTCACTGTCATGTCAGACTGTCAATTGGAAGGTAATAGATCTTAACAACATAGTGACCATTTCGTAACAAAACGATAACATAAGTGATTAAAACGTAACATTTCAAACATAAGCGACTAAAATATAACAAGAGACAAACGAAAGTGACTATTTTAACAATTTACCCTTACGATTTTCCCTAAAAAAATTAAACATTTATTTTTAATAAAATTTATAATATGTATTCTATTTAATATTATAAAATAAATATAATATAGCCACCCCTAATTAAAACTAATATTGAACTCAGCCTAAACTCATTATGAATTTATAATCCTATAATTATAGAATTATAATGTATAAAAATTGTTATACAAATTTATAATATTTTAAATACACAAAAATATAAATATTATACAATAATTGAAACATGGAAAATAACATAAACATAATACAAATTTGTAAAAAAATATAAAACAAATTATTGATATAGGTAAAAATTTATATAAAATAATGAGTACATGAATCTACAATTTTTTATCTAGTAATGATGTCTAAATTAATCATGTTCAAAGTCACTAGTTATAATCTTATACCTTGATTAGCCTTCTAATTAAATTTATTGACCTTAATTATTTTTGCCGATGTAAAATTTTATGCTCGTTTTTTAGGTTCGAGCTCGACCCAATCCGAAAAAATAGGTTTAAAATTTGTTCAAGTTCGGTCCATGTTAAAAATGTTAAATCTAAGTCCGACACGATCGTAATAATTTTTTTAGATTATTTTTTATATAAAAATAAATTTTAAAAATATAATACATCAAATACACTAAAAAATTAAAATAAATGTTTCCCAATAAATTGAAAATACAAAAAAAGTATAGGTATGTGATTCGGTCTGCGCTCGTGTCAAAAAACTTCTACTTGAGGTCCGACCTGTTTAGAAAACGAAGCTTATATTTGTCCAAGCCCAAATTTTGACTTTATACTTTTATCCAAACTCTTCTACTTTTCAGACGAACCTTCAAAATTGAACGAGTAATTCGATCCATGATGAAATGTTGTGGGAAATTTACTTATAATATATCTTTGATTACTGGGATAAAAAAAAATTCTCATTGATTCCAACCCCCCTAACCCTAATGTTTAAAATATAGCTTAATTTTTAGTTGAAAAGAAATCGACCCAACGAGGCTTTTACTCAAATTAAGCCGAATAATTAAGTTGGATTTACATTTACCACTTCTCCAAGAAAATAAGAAAAGGTCTATTCCCAATACATGGTGAGTGTTTTATGGGAACTTTATAGCAGAAATCAGTAGGTGTGGCAAACTTTATAGTAGCTGCCTAGGGTTTTATTATTTAATTTCACTTTCAAGAGATCAGAGTAATACTTTTGGTCTAATTCTTCTTTTAACCTCTTTATTATGTTAAAATTTGAGATTTAATCCTTTTGATTCTTTTACTTTTATAATATTATTAGTAAGTCTAATTTGATGATACCATTAATTGTTGCAGTTAAAATGGTGACATGAATTTCTTTTTAGACTAACTTTAAGCACTTAACTTACATGTAAATTTATGGTCAAATTTTGTTATATTAATCTCTATACTATGCATAAATTACATTTTCGTCATTGTACATTAAATTGGTCAGTTTTAGTCATTTTTTTTATTTCGTAATTTCAATCTTGACTCAAATGGTAAAAGTTAAAACATTTTCAAATAGCAAAAACTTTTATTGTTTACCTCAATCTTAGCTATTTGACATATAAAAATATTTTTAATTAAAATATTAAAATAAATAAATTTTAAATTTTAAAATTACTCGGGATCAAATTAGACAAATAATCTATGTTAACAACTTATTCTTTTTTTTTTTGAAAGAAATAACTGGCATGCATTGAAAGGGATTTGTCAACAGACTAAAATTCCAGCTACCAACAACTGATCAAACAAACAAATTATTGGCCACCTAGGCGATGCCTCGATTGCCTAAAGAAAAATTAAAAATAGTAATAAAAGATTTAAAACCCTAAAAAAACAAACTAACAGATCATTTCCCTTTCATCTGCACAAGAAGCCGAAAAAAGAGCCTTCTGGTTCTTGATTTTTCATCTGTCCTTCCCCCCACAAGAAAAAACTCCAATCACTGAGATTCTTCAAAGCGCTATCATTTCTCCGGTCTCAGCTTTCCATTTGAACAAAATGACTAACCTCCCGCCCATCTCCTTCGATCGTTGGCCACAATCGGTTCTACATCAGGCGAGATTTCTTCTACCCAAAAAACTGGGTCTTGATCGGGAGTCCCTCTCGTTGTCAGTGCATGGGCGACCTCATTCATTATCCAAGGGGCATACTGGAATTCTAAGGTACCTAACTCTATTGAACTTCTTTTTACTGCATCAATGATATTTCCTATCCAAGATCTGTCTGCTATTGATGTTTGTAACTTTTTTATCATAATCAACGAATCTCCTTCTATGATGAGATTTCGAAGACCCATTTGAGCCAAATTTAATCGCCTGAAGGCATGCCAATGCTTCTACCGTTGTTGCATCACCCAATCGTCCTAAAGGGTAAGTTTCCGCCCCCATAACCATCCCTTCATGATTGCGGATAATAAACCTCACTATTGCATGCTTTGATTGTGGATTAAAGGAAGCATCAAAATTTACCTTATAACGTTCTAAACTTGGGGGTTTCCATTTTAGTTCTTGTTGGGTAACATAGCACACTGGCGAGACTTGTATCTTGTCTATCTCATGAATATAGACTAATATAAAACCCATTACCTCTTGTATGTTCTCCTTTTTCCCTTCATGTAGAAACCTATTTCTATTATGCCAGATTGCCCAGAATGCTATTCTACATTCTTGTACTAGAATATTTGTAAAAGCCTATGCTAACCAGAGTAACCAAGGTTGGTTTTCTTGTGCATGCGACGTGTTCACTCCGAGTCTCCGAATAATCTCCCGAGTAAACTGGCAATTTTGAAACAAGTGCTCCATCGATTTAACCTCCATTGAGCAGATGAGACAAATAGCATTACTCCTAAGGCCTCTAATTTGTAGATTGCTAAAAGTTGGAAGGAAATTTTTTGATATTCTCCATAGGTTAATTTTCACTTTACTAGGAATTAGTAGACTCCAAATTTTTGTAAAGTAATTCTTCAGTAGGATTTGGTTTGTATCAGTATTGGCCATGGGTTGTAATTTTTTTGTAATTAACCATTTGTACCTACTTTGCACCGTATGAGTCCCTAATTTATCACCTTGCCAAGTCAAAATGTTTTATTGGTTGCGATCCACTAACGGTTTTGAGAACCGCTTCATCTTGATCTCTATCAAGTAAGTTACAAACTATTTCCTCTTTCCAAGTAAAATTCTCTGTGTTTATAAGATCTGCAACTTTAATGAAATTGATGTCTATATTCTGACTTGTTATTCTTCCTTTACCAGGGACTGGACCCACACATCATTCCAAACGTTAGCCAATTTTTCATTATCAATTCTCCATCTAAGGTCTTTTTTATAACATCCGCATGTTTGAACCGGATTTGGAACAGTGATAAAATAGAATTGAGAATTAGAAATGTTTAGTTGAAGTGATGAAGGTTAGAAAAATTTAAGGATTAAATAGTAATGGAGAGAAAATATGGGGGACTAAATAGCGAATTATCCAAATTGAATTTTGAGTCATCATAGTAATTAGATTGATTGAGGAGGGGAAAAAGAGTAAATTGGTGGAAGATATTTTTGGAGGCAAAGTTTTGGACTAACGTGTAAAGTTAGAAGGCCCAAGGACTAAAAGTGCAGTTTTACCATTTTTTAAGTGAGATATTTTAAGTGAAAATTTTAGATAATTTGAGAGAAGAAAAAGTGATTAAAAAGATGAAAATATCATCTTTTTCATTATGTTAGCCATCCATTTTTTTTTCTTCCATTTTCAACTTTTGATTTTATTCCAATTAGGTCCTTTCCTCATTGTTAAGCCCTCCAAGCTTCAAAATCTCCTATTTTCTTTAAAATTTATGAAAGAAAAGTATAGAAGGAGGTTAGTAGACACCTCAGACTTCTTATAGAATTCATTTTGAGGTGTTAGAGAGCACAGGGACTAAATTAGAATTTTGTGATTTCAAGAGCTAAGGTAAAAGATGACTCAATTTTCATGATATACATGTATTTTTCTGCACATTAGCATAAAAATCATTGAATTATAGCTCATAAGTTTACATGTGTCTATGTGAAATTGAAGAGAAAGAGAAGAAACAAAAGGGACCAAATTGAAGAGAAAGGAAAAAAAAATAGAGCAAGGGGTAAAAGAGAGGAAATTCAGCCTTTTTGTTGTAAGTACTACAAAATTTTTGATTTATAGTTTACTTTCTCTAATGATATATGAATTATTAGCATAAAAGTTGTTATATTGATACATAGTTTGAATGTTTACAATGATAAAATGAAGGGGTTAATGTGAAATTGAGTAAAACAGTTTGGACAGAACAGAGGATTAATTTCGAAAATTCACCAAAAATTTTATATAATGAGTTAAGGGTCTAATTATATGTGTAATTAAATCTTATTGAGTGTAGTTTCATATGGAAGAAACATTGAATTAAAAGGAATTGTATATTTCGAGATATACTAGTTTTTGTATAACAAGGTCAGAGTAGGTTCGAGTTCCCCTGTTCTGACTTTGAAAAATCATATAAAAATATATAAAAATTATTAGAGACTGAAATTTATATGGTTAATTCCTTAATGAGTTTTTTTTCAAAATAAATAGACTGGAACATCATTTGATCTCTGTAAAAAAAGATAGATAATTTTTAGTGAAGAAAGGTCGAAACTGTCAGGCAGCAGAGAAAGGGTAAATTGAAAGAATTTACTGTACAAATTGGCTAAGGTAAAAATTCTGGAAATTTTATAGTAAAAATATGATTGAGTCTAGTTTCAGAAACATCAATCGGATTATAATTTCAAATTCTGTATCTCAAGATATAAATAATTTAGTGACTGTGACTCAAATGGATAGCTTTGGAAATTAATGTGAAAATAAGAGTAAAGAGGTATATGATGAATAAATTATGAATGATGATGTAAAATGAGATTATGCCCATGTAGATGAATTAGAACCATTGTGATATTAGTGGCATGCCATTAAGGAAAACTAGTGCGCCCTTTGTTTAGCACTGTGTGTGCCCTTTGTTATTAGCATTTTGTGTGCCCTCTGATTAGCATTTTGTGTGCTCTGTTACACAGCACTTATGTGCCCTTTGTTAAGTACTTCGGTACTTTCTGTTAGTTCTGTTTATCCAATAGGTTCCATAATAGTTTACAGTGAGCCAAATTGTGAAATTGTGAAAGGTGACACAAATGTGAAATTAGCCAATGTGATAAAGTTATATGATTCATGTGAGTAATGCAAGTGAATTTTGAATGGAATCGTTTAAAATGTTTATTTATTATCTTTTATAGTACTTACTAAGCCTTCACCGGCTAAACGTGTTTATTTTAACGCGTAGATACAAAGGTTACAAGAAGTTAAGATCGAGCTTGGGGCCTCTCATCACATCATACCATCATTGGTACTCAAGTTTAGGTACTTTACTTTTGGTAAAAATGACATATACAATGATTCATATATGTATCCTTAGTAGATGTTATTAAATGATATTTTGACCCAATGAAACTTAGAAATGAATTATTAAATGAAAGATTTTCTGTTACTCGATTTTTTTCTGTACCGAACCTTAATGTAATGCTTCTATACCAGATTTATATACGGGAATCGGGTATAAGGGTGTTACATTTTTTCAATAAGCCACGAGCACTCCAAATGCTACGCCAGGTAAAGGAAGGGTAAGTTCCTAAACCTGCTTCTAAAAAGCTACCACGTGGATAATATTTCAACTTTAAAACACGCGCTAGAAGGCAACTTGGTTGGGCGATTAGCTTCCATCCCTATTTTGCTAATAGGGTTGTATTAAATAAATCAAAATCTCTAAACCCCATCCCATCATAAGCCTTTCGATTGCACAATTCAAACCAAGTACTCCAATGGATGCCTCTATTCGATTGAATATTACGCCACCAAAATCGATTTAACAAACGTTCTAATTCTTTACACAAAGATAATGGTAGCGTAAAACATTGTATAGCATAAATTGGTAAGGCCTGCAATATGGACTTGATAAAAACTTCTTTTTCACCTATAGATAAATTTCATATACTCTAGGTTTTCAACCTTTGAATAAATCTTTCTTTTAATTCTAAAAATGCACCTTTTTTTCGTCGGTCTATCATTGTTGGCAAGCCCAAATACTTTTCTAGATTTTTAGCAGTTCGAACTCCCAGAATTCCTCTAAGTTGCACCTTATCTTTTTGTGAAACATTCCTGCTAAAATAAATAAGGGATTTATAAAAATTGACCTTTTGACTAGATATTCGTTCACACTCTTGTACCACAACTTTCATTGCATTCACCCCTTCCATTAATATAGTACCAAACAGAATGCTATCATCAACGAAAAAGAGGTGTGTGATTGCCAAATCCCCTCTTCCCACCTTCGCTTCTTCAATTAGATTTTCATGTTTGGCTTTATTAAGCAATCTGGAAAATCCTTCAACACAAATAATGAACAAGTAGGGACTAAATGGATCCCCCTGTCTAATTCCTCTGGTAGGTTTAAATGAATCCCCCTTCATCCTATTCATACTCACTGAATATGTCACTGATCAAACACATTTCATAACCAGATTTATCCACCTTTCACAAAAACCTAACATAGACATCATATCAGTAATATAACTCCACTCAACCCTATCGTACGCTTTGCACATATCCAATTTTAATGCAAACGCACTTGATCCCCTCTTTCTTTTCTTGTACGAATGCAAAATTTCATATGTAATGAGAATGTTATTTGTAATCTATCTACCCGGAACAAACGCACCTTGCGTTTCATCAATACAAAGATACAAGAAATATCGCAAACGATTCACGATCATTTTTTATATAAGCTTGTAGATAACGTTACACATGCTAATCGATCTAAATTGCACTAAATTTGAAGGAGTTTGTACTTTAGGCAGTAACACAATATTAGTCCTATTGGAAATCTCAAAATCTTTATCATCGTTCCATACTTGGAGACAATATTAAATCACATCTTGCCCAATCATATGTCAAAATTTCTGGAAAAAAAAAGCAGGAAAATTGTCCTCCCCTGAGGCTTTAAAGGGTGACATACCTTTCAAAGCTTCTACTACTTCCTTCTCCTCGAATGCTTTGCATAATTTAACATTAATTTCCTCCGTGATACAAGGTTGAATAATACCTCTAGGACTCGAACAATTCTGCCCTGGTTCTGTAGAAAAAAGATTTCGAAAAAAAGAGGTTGCCAAAACCATAAGTTCCTGATCACCTTTGACCCATTCACCTCCATCATTCATTAACTTGTTAACGGGATTTCTTTTCCTCCGATAAGTAGCGTATCTATGAAAAAAGCTTGTATTGCGATCCGTATTTTTTAACCAATTGGCCCTAGTCCTTTTCTCCCAATATAATTCCTCTTTGTCTGCTTCTAAATTCAATGCGAGCTTTACCTCTGTCAATTTAGCCAACACGTCTTCATCAGGCTCTTCAGCTTTCAATCTATCCAATTTTAAATATAAATCATCATGAGCCTTTTTTCGGGCTATTTTTTTGCTTTTTGACCAGCTATTCAATCTTACTCTCAACGCCTCTAGTTTCTCATGCAAGTCCCCCCGATCCATTATCCCATACTAATTTAATTTGTTCTTCAATATCTTCCTCTATTGCCTAGTTTGCATTAAACTGGAATAAGGCCCTCCTATTCTGATACCCATCTTTTAATCGAGATTGAAAACTAAGAACAATGGGACAATGGTTAGAAATACTGTGATTTTGGTGTTGAATAGAAAATGTTGGGAATTTTTCCCACCAAAGGGAGTTGGCCACTCCTCTATCCAATCTTTCTCGAATATTATTGCTTGAAAGTCTCCCCCTCTCCCAAGTGAACCAAGAACTAGACAAGCCCAAGTCACAAAGGTCGCATTCCTCTAAAACTTCTCTAAAATCTCGCATCTGTCTTTCTTCCCTTAATCTACTGCCTTTCTTTTCAAAGGAAAATAGGATTTCATTAAAATCCCCCATTACAAGCCATGTCAATTCACTACTTACTTTAAGTTGTCGTAGTAAATTCCACAAATCTCTTCTTCTACTTTCAATGGGTGCATCATAGAACCCGGTAAAATGCCAATTTGTACTATCATCATTTGTCACCTCAACATCAATATGCGAATTTGAGAAACTCTTGAGCTGGATTTTTACATCTTCTTTCCATCCAAGAGAAAGGCCCCCTTTAGAGCCAATAACGCTTACATCTATTCCATTTAAAAAACCACAAGATCTTTTAATCAATTCCATCCTTCTGACGTATACTTTTGTCTCTATTAGAAACAAAAGCTGGGGCTGAGCTTGCCTCAAGTAATTCTTGAGACGTTTAACTGTTCGAGGTTGCCCCAATCCCCGAACATTCTAACTCACAATTTTCATGGCGACCGATCAACCTGTTAATTAGCGACCGCCGATAAATTAATGTTTAAACTTGGATCTATTTGAGCTGAAACTTGTTTCCCTTCTAACACGTGAACTTTTTGACTCTTTTTCCCTTCAATAAGACCAACTGGACTATCTTCAAGGCCAATATCATAAGCGAGAGTTTGGTTTTTTGTGATGATATCCTCACCTCTTCTATTGAAATCTACGTCAATTTGATTATGATGCTGAGGTTGTCTACACAATACTTTATCCATATTCAATACTTGATTCTCAAAATCTTTCGTAACCCCTTTGGGATTTCAACATCCCCCTCTTCCTATAAACTTTCACATCCATGTCACTTTTAATAAAATCGTTGGGTGCTGCACGATGCCATCTACTCACCTCTACTTAATCTCTCCTCGATACTGCCCTTAGAGAGATATCTCAACCAAATTCTACTTTTTGAAAATCGAGGGAGCGCTGAGGGCAAAAGCTTTCCCCATGACCTAAACGCCCGCAAAGGAAACAAAATAGTGATAGTCTTTCATATTGAAATCTCGCAAAAGTCGATTTATCCCTACCATAGTTGATACGTTTTTTTCCTTTTTAATGGATATCGAACATCAAGACATATCTGAATTCTCATAATCCTTTTATAGCCCCTCATAAGAATTTTTGCGTCATATTTCATAAACACACCAATAAAATTACCCAACTATCGAGCCATCCCTTCCGACATCGAACCAGTAGGGAGATCATGGACTTGCACCCAAAAATTTGAGTAAAACAGTGGTACTTGTAACAGGTCCTCACCTTTAACCAATTTGTAAAAAATAAGCAGATGTCTGTTAAAAAACCAAGGAGTGCCACTTAACATCCTTCTGAGATCTACCTCATTATAGAATCTAAAAATGAGACGCTTATCTTCAATTTCTGTAATTGTAACACCCTTAATCGGATGCCATAATTTAGATAGGACGTTTCTTAACGAAGGAAAGTGCACAAATCCATCCGTGAGAACCCTGTCAACTAAATAGAACTTAAAATCATCATCCTCTTCTTCGTCTCCTTCTTGTCCTGCAACTGGTTCGTTTTCCAAATCATCTAGGTGAAGTCTAGCCAGTTCGTCTTCCATTTATAACTATCAATTGTACTTTACGAATGAAATCTCAAGGTAGGGAATAAAAAATCAATGGAAATCTAGGAAAAAACAAGAAAACTGCGATGCGGCAAACAGAGAAAACAAACCCTAATTTTAGGTACATAGAAAAATTAATTTGAAGCAACAATTTTTTTTACAACTTATTCTTTTTAAATCATTATATATAATCGACATTAATATATATTTTGATATTACCATAATTTTAACTTCACTCCTATTATATATATATATATACTGGCCCCTTAAATGATATTCCTAGCTTCACCTTGTATATAATTATATTTTACAAAATATTTAATAAATATAAAAAAATAAATACATTATTTTAAAATAAAACAATAAATGATTACATCAATAATAAAAAAATATAAAAATATTATTCATATTATTATTGATGAAATTATAATTTTATAGAATTTTATTTATGAATTTATATTTTAACAAATTTTTAAAAAAATTATAAACATCAAATTATCCAATTTTTAATTATAAACAATATTTTGTTCAATGTCTTTGATAGTGATTTTTTATTCTCACTGCAATCTACAATTATGTTTGAATTTAAACACACATTTCATCGTTGATTTTAATTTTACTGTTACAGTAACTAAACTCACCGTTATCGTTGTTTTTAATATCACCAATGACACCCTCACCAATAATCCAAATGAAGCCTAAAACTGCAACTTATGCATAGTATAGGAACTAATTGTATAATTTGATCTAAATTTATTATCAGTTGAATATGGTTGGATTTTCACATGGACTTGACTGTGTGACCGAATAATACTAAAGAAAACCAATAACTAATAGTGTTATCAGTTTTAATTTATAAACAACATTATAAAAGTAGAATATCACATTATATCAAATTAAAATAAAGATACCAAATTTCAAATTTCAAATTTCAAATTTCAAATTTCAACAGTTAATGGTGTAAAACCATAATTAGACCAATATTTTTCTGCGGGCTTGTCTCAATCTCAGCTGTTAGTATTTTACATAAATATTTGTTTTTACTGTTCATGAGTTTTTACTGCACAGTGTATATCTGTGAGTTTTAATTTCTCCAAACATCACGTGACGAATTTATGATTCATAATTCATGACTAAGAGCAGCCATACCATCACGTTTATGACTACGTATAGTCCAAATTAGTAGCAATATGTTCATATATTTTTTTATTGGTGCATACAAATTTATGACTATAAACAGTAGAAATAAGCATAAAGCTATTGCTTCCATACATTGTTGTTTATTATTGAGGTAATTACAAAATTCGGGATAGATATTAATATTAAACGTATAAATAATAATGGAGGTATTTGAGTATACCGTAACTCCAACCACTAATCAAGGTTTTATAGGTGACATGTTTGTAAATATGATACCACTTGAGTTATCTCGACATAAGGACAATACTTTCAATTATTAGATTTGAATCAATTATCCAAAAGATAATACATTGAAGATGAGATTTGTCTCGAACAAACAGATTCTACTTGAACATATATGTTAAATTTTTTTTTTTAGTATATCTTTATATTCATATTCAAAATTAAATAAATATGTGAGATGTAAATATTAAATAAAAATAAGGATAGAGATTCAAACGGCTACATGTTGGTCAATGGTGGATGCATATTAAATCCCTCTTTGACTAAAATGTATAAGAGGATAAATTCGAGGGCCGTACATCTTTCAATCTTTCCCTCTTTTTACTATCAAAGAAGTACTTAAATAAACAAGAACAAATTCACCTAAATGACGCAGTCAAATTATTCTCGGTAAAAATTCAAACTAATAATATTTATTGAATTTAAGTTATAAAATATATTTAATATAATATTTAAAATTAAATATTGAATATAATTAAATTATTTAATAAAATATAATATAATTTTACAAGAAAATGTAATACAATTAAATGTTTTCCCAATTAAGTGATAAGTAAATTTCTATCTAATGATAATTATCATTGTTCATAATTTTTAAAAAAAAAATCAAAACATGTGAAATCTTGAAAATTAGAAGTTCTCTCCAAAATATCTAAAGAAATTCAAGAACTCGAAGAGATTTTGAAGAGCAATGCATTAGTTATGAAGAAAACAACTACTCGATCTTGTTTGGCGTATAGAAAAAAGGCTAAACATGTTTTCAAGATCAAGTTTGGAAGGTTTTTGAAGCGGAATCATTCATCCAATATTAAGTCTCGAAAACTCTTAAGTCAATGCTTTTCCTAATCCAATTGCATTGACATAAAAAAAATAAAACTCATTTTCAAGATCAAGTTTAGAATACCCTTAATGCGGAACCATCCATCCAAGATCAAATCTTAAAGATTCTTGAATCCAAACTCTCACCAGATTTATTTTCAAGATTAAATTTCGACGACCATTGAAGTGGACTTCATTGATTCAATATAAAATCTTAAAAGGCCTTGAATGTAAATCAAATGAAACTCCAAAGCAAGCATCATGTAAATATTTTAGTTAATATTTTAATTAAAAAAAATATCATTTTGACTTTTTTCAAAAAATTGATGGTCAAATTTAATTTTTTTAAAAATTAAAAGTTAAATTTAACTTAAAAATAAAAATAATGATTAAATTAACAAAAAAAATATAAATATTAAAAACTAAATTTAATATTATACCTATATTTTATAATTTTGTTTCATGTCATTCAAGAAGAATAACTTGCCTCATTGGTGATGTGCAAAGCTTTTACTCTTAGTATACTATATTAGTAATGTATGACATGTTAAAAATTACGGTATCTTAAGTTCAAATTTTACTATTTGAAATATTTTTTTAATATTTATTTTGGATTTAAACTAATTTTTTATAGATTTTATATAAAATATATAAAAACAAAACACACATTCCTATTAATATTTATTACTTTATATTTTAATTATTTTCCAATTAAATTAATATCTCGTTGACCCGTCATCTAAATTTAATTAAAAATTTAAATATAACATATATTAAAAATACTAATTAATCAAAATGAAAGATACCATAGTTCTTAATATTATTTATATGATTTAAAATTTTGACAGCCGATATAATATTATATAATGAACTACAGTTAAATAAATCTTTCAAATAAAGGGGTCAAGAAAATCTATCATATAATATTTTATTAAAATAATTAAATCGGGAAGTAACTAAGTTTGAATTATGAATAACTTTTTTTTTTTACTCTTCCCTTAATGAAAATGCTAGAAGAATGTAATGCCACAATTTTTACCACACTTTGTATTGGATTAAATTTTTTAATGAAATTATAGAATAAAATTTAAAAGTTAAAATATACTTCAAGCCTATATAATGTTCATGCATTCATAATTTAGTCATTATACTTTTATTTTTAAAAACTTAATTCTTCTATTTTCGAATTTAAAAGTTCAATATTAATTGTTAACATCACTAAATTTTTTTGTTAAATTCAATATTTTCACTTTTTTTAATATTCACATGGTAGTCATACAACAAAAAATATTGTAATGGACGTGAATTTAATAGATAATTTTTAATGGCATTAACCACTCTTAAAAAGTTGCATCATCATTTTAATCAAAATTAAATTTTTGGACTAATCAATGACATTACAAAAGTTGAAGTACCAAATTATATCAAAAAATTAAAGTATAAAGAATAAATCTTAAATTCGAGCATAGTATAGGGACTAAAATGAAAACTTGACCATTATTATATAATTTATAGATAAAATATCATTTTGCCATGTTGATAGTCTATTTTTTATAAATAATTTAAAAAATCACTTTTAACCTTTCAACTATAAATAATCTTTTTTTTTCTTGGACACTTATCAGCATATAAAGGATATGATAGTAAAATAATAAGATATTTAAAATAAATGTTTTTATTTTTATAAATTAAAATTAAATAATATAATATATATATATAACATATTTAATGTATGTATATTTAAAATAAATAATATTTTATAAATAAAAGAAGTTAAAAAAATAATATAAAATTTTAGAACTATATTAAAAAGTAAACTATAACATTAAATTAAAATAAAAAATGTGAAACAATATGCATAGATTATAATAATGATTCATTATAAGTATAAAAGATATTTACATTAAATCGATTAAATATGAAAGATAATTACATTACATTAATAAACACATTTATCTTTTTTACTTTTTTTAAAATCACTCTCAGTCATTCGCACTAACAACAATCACTGCCAGTCAGCCACCTCCTTCAATCACATAGAACCAATGTGCCACTCTTCCGACAGTCACTTTCCCCACTCTGAATCCATCCTTTTTTGGATTTGATGGTTGATTTCTATCTGTTGTTAATTGGATACTGATTCTAAAAAATTCAATAAGATTAGTCTCAACATTGACACATTTATAAAAAAAAATATAGATAAAATTTATTAAATTATGACTAAATTGATAGAATGCATAAATTATGAAAACTAAATTTATTATTATATCTATCAAATTTATGTAAAATTGATTAAAAACATTCTCGCCGTGATTAATTGTCCTTAGTTGTTCACTTTTAAAATTAATAAAATTAAATTGAATCTATTTTTTCAAAAATGACTAATTTACTTAATATCAAAATCGAGGATAAGAGAAATCCTTTTACCGGACTATTTTTAAGGAAAATCTTCCCCTCTACCTCAAGCCATGGTTGAAGCATCTAAAACTTGAGGAGACAAGAAAAGTAAGCCAACCCAATAAAAAAAGAGACCCCATTGTGCAGTTTAAAACTCTTACAGCCCAAAACACACATTACATCCCTGGATTTCATTAGTTGAAAATCTATGACAATCAATCCCACATGAAGGTTGATGTTATGGTTTATATATATTTATATTTATATTAAATCACTAACCAAATAATAATTAAATTAATTACTCAAAACCTATAAAAAAGATCTTATCTGACTAAATAGTCTGACTTAAAATATAAAATTTTAAAAATTCTATTTAATACGATAAAATATTTATTATATTTGTGGTAGTGTTTTTAATATAAACACTTTTTCATGTGTTAGAAAATTTTTATTTTAAAAATTTTAGTACATTTAGTATATATATATTTTTTAAAAAAATTTATTGTTAAATAAAAATTAATCTAGAAAAATTAAATATGAGCGAATTTGAACCAAAAATTTATCTTTTTAAAATTAGGTCGAGCTTGTACAAAAAAATAAACTCATTTTTGGACAGGTCCAAACTTCAAAAATTGATCTAAGTTCTTTACATAATCTCAATCCAATCCGACTTATGAACACTTCACTACTAATCTTTTATTAATAAATAATATGGCTCCAAAAAAAGAAGAAAATTGGTTGAAATCTAAAATTGATGAAAGACTGTGGAGCCAATGGGCTGGTTTTGGTATTGGAGAAGACATATCCACCAATGCCTTCAAATCTAAGCCAAATCCCAAAGAATCTCATCTCATACTTCATATCCAGAAATTTGTTTCTTCTAATAAAAATCAAATATAACATTTAATTATAAATTTTTTGTGGGGAAATAAAATGGTCCCTTTATTGGATTAAATCATGAATAGAATAGGGTACTTTGAGACATTTTGAAAACAAAGGTGCGTGGTCTCTACTCCACCAAAATGGAAAGCCTTTGGTCCCTCCATGAGGGTTTCTTCTCCATTATTTTGCAACTCTTTTTTCTTTTCTTTTTTCAGCCTTTTGCTTGCAACTTTGGTTTTCCATTTTAAAGTACAAACAAATTTAAGTGAAATTAATAAGTTAAAAAGAAAAAAAATAGTCACTTTTGTCGGCATGAGATACATGTGGCACGACACATGTCGCTGTCTAGTTATTTTGTCAATCACATCAATTTTTAAAAATACAAATAGATGAAGTTTTTAACAGAAAAGATCAAATTACTTTTTAATCTAATAGACAGGGACTAGTTTATTACTTCTTAAGTAGAGAGAACAAAATATAACCGACTCTTATTATAGAAATCTTCATGATACTTTTATCGAATATATCATGTTTAATATAAATAGAGAAAATTCTATATGAATATTTTAAATAAATATTAAATATGAAAAAAGAATTGGGTGACTGAGATGGTGAATATATAAAATAAGTTTGGATTAGATTGAGTGGAGTCAAATATTGGTACAGTTAACAAAGTTATAAGTCAACAGGAACAGATAGGAATTGCATTATCATCTTATTAACATAAAGTTGAGCGTATAGAAAGGAATAAACTCAACTAATATTCAAAGAGTTTTTGAATTCATGCGTGGATTTAATGATTAAGATGTTCATAATTTCAAGTGTGGTTTGAGTTCGAATTATGTTAATCGTATTTTTGTTAAGTCTTTAATTTAATGTGTTATGAATTTAATTTTATTTTTTGTTAGGGTGTTTTTGTTATGCTAATCGTGTTTTTTTTTAAATTGCGATAGTTAAATAAATTGAACTTAAAAAAATTTTTTTGGATGAATGTTTATTTTTAATATCTAATTTTACCGTTACAATTATTTTTATATTATTCGCAGATAAATATACTGTCTATTCAAAATAACCCTTAAATAATAATTAAATTCATATAAATATTAACAAATAAAAAAAAAAAAGGAAGTTTGATCCAAACCGTTCACATTCATTCTCGGACACGAAAAAGAAAGCAAATGTTGGAAGTATCGTCCACGTTGTTTGTCGGCCTCTTTAATTATATAGAAATAAGAGTATGAAGAAACCAGAAACAGTCCCCTAGATTTGATTACAAACAGGTTAGTGGGTCTAATAGGATAAATTATTTTATGAAAATTTTTCATTTTTATTTAATTATTTAATAATATTTTAATAATTTTTTCATGTTATCGATACATTATTTTGATAATTTTTTTTATTATGAACTCGAATTTTGGGTATTAAACCTTAAACTTGAACTTCAAACTTTGAATTTTAAGTTCAAGTTCAAGATTTAAGTTTTAAAATTCGAGTTTGTGATTTGTGGTTGGAGGGTTCAAAATTTAATTTTAATTTTAAAATAAAAAAATTATCAAAATTATATATTAATAACATGAAAAATTATTAAAATATCATCAAATAATAATAATAATAAATCGTAAATAATGTCTATAAAATAATTCATCGCCTAGTTGACTATGTCCTGTCTGCACCCCCATGATTAATAATTATAATAAATAAAGTAATCTCATACACATACAAGTGGCTGTTGATGAAGAGATAGACTAGAACATCATCAGCAGATAAGGACTCCTTTCATCACTTCAAATGACTCCACCTCATCAATCCTATCACTTGGATAGAATTCCTCATCTTATTTCTCTCGATTGGGTGCCCCATCAATTCGAATGCCCCATGGAAAATATATTTATGATGCCTACTCCAAAGGACCCAAACCGAAATCAAGACTGGTGTGAATCAAAATAGCTTCCAATAGGGGTTTATATATAGCTCTCAAATTTTGGGTTTGTTTTTCTTCATCCATAGTACTTAATATTTATGAATTGATATTTCGATAATATATTTCTACAAGATTAAAAATTATTCGCATGTGTTTTTTTTTTTTGTTTGTTTACACTTTCAGAAGCATGATATTATACGTATGGACTTGATATTGTATTTGTTTAGTGTCTTAACATATTTAGGTAGTGTTTTGGGCATAATTGCATAACTTGAAATGTTAATTTTCTATATTTTAAAGCTTTGTCTCAAGATAAAATGAATTTGCTTCCCTAAAACATGCATTTTTAAAGACATATAAATCTGAAGACATGGTTTCATTGTTTTGAGATTTGTAAATAGATTTATTTACGGATAAAATTATTTGTTCAAGCTTAAAATTATGATTGAAATTTGAGAAAATTTAAAAAAAAAAATATTAAACTTGAAAAATAAATTTAAACAAAAAAATAATTTAAAATATAAGTTAACATTCAAAAATCAAGTCTGTCTCGACTCATTTCTAAGTTTTTAATCTATTATATTATGTAATTTATAATATATACAAAAATTAAATCTATATTAATATATAATAGAATAATGTAGGTATTAAAAAATATTAATCTGCATATATATAATTTTAATAAGTGAAAAATATGGAAAAATATTATATTTTAATTTTAAAATATTATAAATATTTGTAAATAATTTTAAGTAAAATATTCAAGTTTAGAATCAACTTAAATTAACCATTTAAAAATATTTATTTATTTTTGAATTGAATCGAAACAAGTATAAAATATATTAATATAAAAATTATTGGCATAAATTTCGCATTAAAAAGAAATTTAGTAAAAAGATGAAATATATTACATTGGTTAAAGAAAGTACAGAGATAATATGCGAGACAAAATAACAAACAAATCTCTATACAAAGAGTTGCGATTTTCCATTTTTGTTTTCCCCAGAAAATTAACAAACAAAAAACAGTGGCACCACCACCGCAAAATAAAACTTTTTTTTTCCGATCACTTTTAAACCGTCTTCTATTTACAATGCAAATTACCCAAATCAAAATCACCATCAATATCCGACCAACTCAGATACCCACCCAACATCAGGACCCGACCCGGTAGGATCAAGTAGGTCAAGAGAATTTTCCTCACTCAGCTTAGCGTACATCCTTGTCCTCAAGTCTCTCCCGGATTCCACTCTCTCCATTGCAGGTTCCTCAAACGCATTATTGCTTTCCCAGAGCTCAAACTTACTGAGTCCGGACCGAGTCGGTGTACGAGTTGGAGTGAGAGGAGAGCCGGGTCGGAGCATGGAGCTCCTTGGAGAAACAAAACATGATCCCCGAGAACAAGTAGTTCCCATTTTAGCTTTACCAATCTGTAGATTACGTACGGAAGAAGTGAGTTCACTTACCGAGTTAAATGAGCCGCTCGGCGACGTAGGTGGTGAGTCAGAAGGTGGAGATATTGGAGGCGAAGCCAAAATGGAAGCTGGTGAAGAAACGTAGTCTAAATGATAGCGGATAGGCGAGCCAAAGTAATCCACATCACTTGACCCGGACCCGGACCCATTTCCTCTCGGACTCTGCTGGGGTAAGACCCGTAGTTGCTCCGGCGTGTGAGCAAAAAAACAAACCCTCCGTTTACAACAAGTACCGTCCTTGCATGGCTGAGTCCGGTAACGAGTTGGGTGGAGCCAACACTCAAACACGCCATGAGCGAACTCACATGAATCGCCTTTTTTACAGTTTCCTTTGCGGAAATCCGGGCAAGCGGATCCAGAGTAATGGAACTTCCTCGGATCCCTCCGCCGAGCCTTCTCGCCTGGGTGGGCGTACGGACACTCGGTCCAGTCATGTGACCTGCCACGAGCACACCTCCTCACCTTAAACTCGTACATACGGAAATGGTCGCACGAGAATGCATCGACGATGTGTATGTCGGAGTCGTCGCTAAGGGTGTCGGGCTCGAGATCGTTCGAGGGGAGGTAACGGCGGAGAGCCGTAAGGTATTCGACCGGACAAGGGCTGCAGGGTGCATTGCAGTTAAAGCCGACGACCGGAAAGTTATCCGGCGAATCATTTAACGGTTCCCAGTCGGGGATATTGACGGTGGGGAAGGGTCGTGTAATGGGTTTTCTGATCATCATACTTTGGACATCCTTCGATCTGCTATTCAACTTGTTGGGAGAGGACGGTTCCCTTTGAATATAAACTGTTTTTCTAACCCCTAGTTGTTTCCCGTTAATCATGGTTGAGTTATTTTATATTGTAATTATATATTACTCAGATTAACTTGAGTCGAGTGGAAAAAATGTAGACTTTGTTTAACAAAAATTAATAAGATTTTACATTTATTTAATTGTTTATTATTTTTAATTCAAACATGCTAATCATTATATAATGATTAAAGTGAGATTTTCAAAAGTACTATGATGTTATAAACGAATTTTTTTAAATCACAAATAAGGTTAAGAAATAAAGGGGAAATTAGCAGAAAAGACTGATATTAAAACTTAATTAGAAAATTATTTTTTTTAATTCAGAAAAATAGGTTAATTTTTTAGAGAAACAAAAAAAAATATGTCCAGTAGGATGCGTTTTCAGTTGAAGTGACGGTAGGGAGGTTGAAAGCGCATCCTACTTGTTTTCGTCCTTCCAAATTTTTTTATATGTTGTGTTGTGTTGAGTGTTGAAAATTTGGGAAATTTTTTTTATTTGTGTTTGTGTTTTAGGGGAAATTTGTGATACTTTTAATGTTTGTTTGAGTTGATGGTGATGCGGTACCGTTTAAAAATCCACACATTCTATTTTTTATGTGGGGAGTGCACCATCACCTTAGAAGATGTTGCATTGCAACTTGAGCTCTCAGTTCACAGTTGATGGTGATGCGGTACCGCTCAGAGATCCACGCATTCCATTTCCTATGTGGGGAGTGCACCATCACCTTAGAAGATGTTGCATTGCAACTCGAGCTCCTAGTTCATAATGGTTATACAGACACGAGTTGAAGTATAACTAGGGCTCCCAATTGACGGTGGTTATGCAATCATGGATTCAAGTATAATTCGAGCCTCTAATTGATGGTGGTTATGCAGTAACGACTTCAAGTTTCATGCTACCAAAAGAGGATGTTTTATAAATCTCATACATAAGTTTGAGATTATAATCATAAGGGGAAAGGGGCTCACTAGTATAATCAAGTTTTTTTTTCATCAAAATAGTATCCTTAACCTCATTGTCTGAAACCTGTGCCAAAGGTGGGGGCTAGAAGACTTTCAAGGGGTAGTGATTGTGACGGTGGAGAAAAAGCTAAAACACGAGTCAGGGAGACTACGATTTTAGTTATTAATGGGTTCTTTAATCACAGCAACCGTTGCTGTCCTAAGTTGCATTTCAACTTTTCTTCATCGTCACAGTCACTCCTCACCTAAAAGTCTTATTACCCCCAATTCTATCACATGTTTTGACAATAAGATTAAGGATACTACTTTGATGGAGAGAAAAAAATAAGTTGATTATACTGGTGAGTCCATTATTTTCTATGATTATGATCACAAACTTATGCATGGGGTTTATAAAGCATTCTCTTCTAGTGGCATGAAACTTGAACTCGTTACCGCATAACCATTGTCAACTAAGGGCTCGAGTTATACTTGAATTTGTGACCGCATAACTACTGTCAACTAGGAGCCCTAGTTATACTTCAACCCATGATAGTATAACCACAGTGAACTGGGAGCTTGAGTTGCAATGCGACATATTCTAAGATGACAGTGCACTCTCCACACGAAAAATGAAATGTGTGGATCTTTGAACGCCACTGTATCACCATGTAAACTCAAATGTACCTTAAAAAACTATGACAATTTATCTCTAAAACACAAGCACAAATAAATTTTTCTTCCCAAATTTCCAACACCCAACAAAAAAAAAAAAAATTTTGGAAGGATGAAAATGCGTCCAGTAGGACGTGTGTTCTGTTTCTCTCTTCAAAGTCAACCTATTTTCCTAAATTTGGGAAAAAAAAATGCCTAATTTCCTAATTAAAATTTACAACCAACATTTTCTTCTAATTAACCCAGAAAATAAACATATATTAATTTTATATTTTAAAAAATAAAAAAATTTTGTTGACATATAACCCTTAAATAGAATAATATAATGCTTTTGAACCCAATGACGAAGCCAAAAAAATTTTGACATAAGTACAAAATTAGCCTCTAATATTTGGTGGTTTTATCACTTTGGCTCTTATCATTTTTTTTGGGTCATTTTCATAAATAACATTTGTTTTTTTGGTCAAATTAGTCATTTTTTAACGGTCTTGTTGACATGGTCGTTAGTTGACTAACGGTGCTGACGTGACAATTTTCTTTTCATGTGGACACTGCCACGCATGCAACTGTTGATGTGACATATAAAACAAAATATGTCACGTCAGTAAAAAATAATTATTTTTTATTTTAAAATATTTTAAAATTATTTTTTAAATATAAAATTATTAAAATCATCATAGAAACATCATGATATCTGTATTTTGAATACATATCCATTAAAGCATTGCTCAAAACAATATTATTTTCGCCCAAATTCACTTTCCTAACATAACCATGAACACTCCCACCAAGATAATGACCCCCATTATCAGCACAGCAAGCAAGAACCGCTACAATGGTAACAATCGTAGGATTAACTTCCCCTTGACTTCTCATTTCCTTAAAAAGTTTCATTCCAACCAACGGTTCCTTCCCTTTTACATACCTAGATATCAAAGCCGACCAAGAAACTGCATTTCTCACAGGCATTTTATCAAATACCTGGTGAGAAGCCTCCAAATCGTTGCTCAAAATAAAGCCATTCAACTAACTGTTCAAAGAAGCAACATCTCTAACCAACATCCAATCAAACACTAGTTCAGCCACTATAATTTCACCATTTCGACTATACATATCAATAAGAGCATTTCCAACAATTTGAGACTATGTCTGGGTCGTGGATTTGGTTGAAGACTTTGGTTGCATCATTTGGAAAGTTGAGATTGGCGTAGGTGGTGAGTATTTTATAGGACAAGGCTTGGTTATGGTGTTACGGTAGCCCCAAAGTTGTTGCCTGGGAATTGATTTTCTTCAGCTTTTTAAGATTTGGATATTTTCTTAGGACACAAAAACCCTAAACAGAAGGGAAAGGGGAAAGGGGAAAGGGAAGGGGAAAGGTAACAAAAAAAATCCAGAAATTTAAAATGATGATGATTTAATAATTTTATATTTTAAATTAATTTTAAAATAGTTTTAATAATTTTATATTTAAAAATAATTTTAATAATTTTAAAATTATTTGCTGACGTGGCATATAAGACAAAATAATGCCACGTCAGCAGCTGCATATGTGGACTTGCTTAGGTGGAAAAAATTTTTTGCCATGTCAGCACCGTTAGTCAACTAACGGCCACGTCAGCAAGACCGTTAAAAAATGACCAATTTGACCAAAAACAAAGGTTATGTATGAAAATAACTCAAAAAAAACGATAAAAGCCAAAGTGACAAAACCACAAAATGTTAAGGGTTAATTTTGCACTTATGCCAAAAAAAATTTAGGGGGCTGAAATTAAATTATAATTTTTATAATAGTAAAAATATAATTTTTAAAAGATTAAATAAAAAATTTATCATTTTTAATAAGATCAAAGTGTAATTTTACTTTTATTAATTTAAATTTTTTAAAATGTTTAAAGACCTAAATAAAAATATTTCTATTTTAAGGGCTGGCAACCCCTTGGATTCCTCTTATTTGAACCTACATTTTCTATAAACAATAATATTAATATAATTGGGTTTTTACTTATTTTTACTCCACAATCCAAGTTAAAAATCTATCAGTTATTTCTAATTTTTTTTGTTTACTACAACACTAAAAAAATATAAAAACATGTTTTTTTTTTCCAAAAAATAAAAAAGTTTCCAATTTTTAATCTTATTTGTAAAGGAAAAAAAAAGTGAACCCGCCACCATTCGAGTAATAATCTTTTATTAACAGAAAAAAAATTATTATTATCTATTTGTTATTTTTAATATTAATATAAAAATACATTATAGTTTTTTTATATACCTAAAAATATTTATAATCTTCTCAATTTTCAAAATAAAAATAATTTAATGATTTTAAATTTACGTCTGTCTATATTGATAATAATTTTTTTGAACGAATATTATAATAATATTTATATAAACTAAATTAAAATTCAATCATGATAGAATATATATTTTTTTAGTGAATTACAAGAAGAAGATAAAGCTTTAACAACAATACGATTAGCATTACTCGAATTCAGATTATACTTGGGACGGTGAACACTTTAACTATTAAGCCAACACACGAAATTCATAGAATATTTCTTTTAAGAACACTATAATTATCCTAAAAATTTTATCATTAAAATATTTAAAAAAATAATTACATGGACCAATTAAATAATCCCTTTCATCCACTTTCTTAATTTAATCGTAAAAAGGACGATAGATGTGACGATAAAACTAAAGTAAATGAGGGGCTTATCCTGGTCGATGATTTGAAAGTCATTAGGTAAAATCTTTATTGAGGGCATGATTTTGAATGGGTTCGGAGGACATTTTATCATATCACTGTTAATAATAATAATAATAATAATTTGTGTTTATCTCTTTGTGCTTGGGTTGTGATAAAATACATCATTGTCGGGTGGCACTACTTTTTTTGTCTTTGTATGAATTCGAAAACTGATTGTTTAGGATATTTTTAAGGGAACTTGTCGCTTATTGCGGAATAAAGGTGTAAAACTTCGCAAGTTTAGCTCAACTGTTTGTTCTTTTAGTTTTCGTATTCGAAAGGTATTACAAGAAGAAGTTAAAGCCTTAATAGCAATGCGATTAGTGCGATTCAAATCCAAATTATATCTAAGACGATAAACATTGTTCATCAAGCCAACACAAGAGGTTCAGTTTTGGGTAAATTTTGATTTGAATTAAATTTAATATTGTTTAGAAAGGTAAATTATTTCAATGTCATTATCTTTATATTTATTGATATTGGAAATAATGAAAAGTATGACATAAGTGAATGACGAATTACCTTTGAAAGATAAAGAGCCGTCGTGGAAGGAGGTGATGAAAGATGATAAAGAGAAAAAGGTCGAAAGAGAGATGGATTGACGCTTGGGTAAAATGATTTATATATAACACTCATTAGATGTTATGTGTAAATATTTTGTCGATAGCAAGATCACATCTTATTTCTTAGAGATAACGACATGATTCTAAAAATTGGTATGATGACGTCACGACATGAAGAAGATATTGTCACAACGTCGATCTTAAGCTTCTAAAACATTGTAATTTGATCATGTTTCGTACTCAAGTTGGTGAAAGAGTTTTCGTAAGCTCGTATAAGATTTGAAAATTTTTGTTTAACATAATTTGAATGTGATTAACCCTTGATTACATGTGTAATTGTTTGTATGCCGTAAAAATTGACTGTAATTAATTACTTAATAACAAATGTAACATTCCGTAATTCGGACATGATGATGAGTCAATCGAAGAATGTTACACACTACTCTCATTTTTCACTCTTCACTCACTCATCATTCTGTACTTAGTCTAACTCTCTCCCTCTTCATCTCTCTACTTTGCCATCTTCACAATCTCCATTTCTTACACAATAAAATGTTCCACCCAATTAGAGTAAACCATTCTTAACCTCTAGCACAGTCTCCTCCTGCTCACTTTCATGTATCAAAATATTTTCACAACTAACGTAGGCACGTTTTGCATGCATTAATTAAAATAATCAAAAGCAAAATTCAAATGATATAATTTCTAAGATAACTCAAATGGAGCATCAATAATCTGCGTGGTTAAGCAACGTCAAAATGGGAAGAGTTCAAGTATTTATAAATAAAAAATCCCATCAACATAATAGATTTAAATGTTTAACAAATTCGATGTTTAAATAAATTGCACAAATTCGTAAGCAAAGTAAGAGTGTTAAGGGATTGAGAAAAATATTTGAAGTGTCATTTTTATAATGAATTAAATTCATACTGATGATCTAAATTTAGTATGGATTTAGATTGATAATGCAACGTAATACGCTTAACTTATTTTGTATCTTACATTATAATATTTAATTTTATCACAATCATTATTTTACATTAACTACAAATAACTACATCAACCATCCAAATACATCCCTAGACAATAAAGTTTGATTCTGATTTAACGCATAAGTGGCACTGGAACAAAATTATTATTGAATGGGATTGTGTCCCAAAGTCCCACGTATGTCGGAGACTACTGCAGCCGAAGAGGACATTACTGATTGAAATAGCTCCAAAACAGCATCGTTTTTGCAACTCCACTTGGGGTATTAGAATCCGGATCTCCTCCATTTATAGAAATAAATGGCTGTGATTGCACTCACTTCTCGATAAATTTCGCAAACCGACAAAACGAGCGAGCACACGATCCGTACGAATAGGAAATATAAATAAATAAATAATTATCCCCATATCTATGCAGAATTCCGTACGGTGACACGTGCCCCCAAGTCAATACACGTGGTTGGTGCCACAGAGAGGTGGCGGCCTATGGGAGCTTCATTTCTGACACTGACATCTAATCCCACTTTGATTTGAAAACGTGGCATCCTGTTTTTTTAGTTCCGATATTTTGATCTTTCGAGATCTCCGTGATCTTTGACTCTGCTTTTACTGTTCTTTGATTTTTCATTTTCATTTTCATTTTCATTTTCATTTTTCTGTTAAATAATTAATTGAAGATTTATCCACAAGCGTTTTTGTAGCATGTGATCCTCGGACGGGGGGATCTCCGTGTCTGCGACCCATCTTTGTTGTTTTGTTCATGCAGGTAGTACCTGCTTTTCATTATTTTTTATATTTTTTATTTACATAATTTTTGCAATTAACTATCCTAATGAAAATTTCAAGTGGAGGTAAATTTTAAAAAATTAAATGGGTTACTTTTACTTTTTAGACAATTAAAAATGTAAATAATATTCTTTTTAGTATGGGTTAAATCATTTTTGGAGTTTAAATTTGATAAATATTTTTATATTAGGACTTAAATTTTTTTGGTCTAGCTTAGATCATGAATTTAGTAATTTTTTTAATTTTCAACTCTGAATTTTTTATCCAAATTAGGCTCTAAGCTAAACAATTATTCTCTCATCGGAGCTTGAATTTTTTTATATCTAAGTTAATCCATAATATTTCTTTGAAAACCTTAAAATTCAAGTTTCAATGTGAGCACAAATATCAAGTTAAGTCTTAATATGAGAATAATTGTCAAATTTAACGCTTTTCTTTAGATCGATTCTGTTTTTTTCACTTTTAGGATGGTAAATATTTCTCAGAATATGGAATGTGAATCAAACCTATGTTAGAATTGAAATTGAGATAATGATGCTTTTTTCTCTTCTGAATCAGATAGACTCGTATAGGATATAAATTAACAATAAGTTTTTCGAGGACTAACTTGGGTAAAAAAAGAGTTCAAGCCCAAATGTGAAAATAATTATGGAGTTCAAGCCCTAACGTGAGAATAGTTATCAAATTCAAGGCCTAACTTGGACAAAAAAAGTCCAATCTCCAATGTGAAAATAATTGCTTATTTAAGGTCTAATTTTGACAAAAAAAAAAAAAAAACTTTGAAGCCCAAATATAGAAATAGTTGTCAAGTTCATGTCTTAAATAATGATTTAACCTTTACCCTTAAATATGATAATAAAATGCGCTTTATAGCGTTTAAACTCACGTCCTTCATTGACAATAATTATCAATACTAATCGAATTAAAATTTAATTTATAATAATTTTTTAGTAGAGATCCAAACATAGAATTAAAGTTTACAATGTCTCATGGTGACTCGCCCTTCTTTATCCCTCTGTATTTTAGCCAAAAACTCCACAGGTGATTGATGAAGAATATACAAACTTATGTCATGCTCCATGGCCAACTAGCTAACCTGTCGTTACAATAATCCCCTCCCGGTAGATATGAGCTACTTTGACTTGCCATTCACATTTAAACATTCCCATGAACGCTCGATCCAAAGAACTAGGAGGTACCCTTAACCATTTTGACAGCCCCTAAATTATCCACCTTTACAAGCCATTGAGGATGTTCCGAAATTCAGTTTCGAGAATGATTGTAATGATTATAGTATAACTTAAAATATTATAACATTTAAATTTTTGTATTGGTTTGATGATTAGAGTATTCACTGTTTTAAGTGTGATCTGAACTCGAATCGTGTTATTGTTACACACAAAAAAAAACATATAGCTTAAAATATTCTCTTATCAACATTTTGGGGACAAAATGTTGAATACTTGTTAAAACATCGAATCTTATGCAATCATAATAATTTTTAGTTTTTTTTCTTTTCATTAAATTTTCACTTGTATCGCATAAAAACATCCAACTACAAAGTCTCTTATTCACTATTTATTGATTATTTATTTCCAAACCTTTTATAGGAATCGGATATTTATAATTTTTTAAAATTGAATTAAATTCATTATTGGATTTGGATAATAAACATTTAAATTTAGGTTGGGTTTGAATGGATGATGGAGTGCGTTTAATTTACTTTTTATCTCACGCTATAATATCTAATCGTACCGTAACAATTGTTTTTATACTAATCACAAATAAATTCACCCTTAATATCTGAAAACGCAAAACAGATAAGATATAGTAATTAAAATGTCTAAATTTATATTACCACATTATGTATTAAATTGCAAAATTATGAGGTTGGTAGCATTTGATTTGAATAAAGATGGGTTTTGGATTAGGATGAAAAGTGATCCAACTTGCTTGAATCTTAAAAAGCTTTTTACTTTTTAGGAAGATAATGTGCTAAAAAATATTAAATTAATGCCAAACAAATTTGGAGTAATTGATAATGACAAATCTACCAATTAAGTTGAACCAAAAGTCATGGGTTGGGTTAGGTTTCTACTCTTATAATTACTATCTCTTTCACTTTTAATCAAACTTTAGTTGAGTTTGTAAGCTTGAGATTTTAATTTTTCAATATTTCTTCATAAATTATGAATTCATTAATTAGTTTGAGATGAATTAGTTGTTTACTTAGTATTTTTAATTATTTATTCGAATTAAAGTTGTTGATTTAATTGTAATTCAATCGGGAATTTATGAATTTTTTTAATATTTAATATTTGATGTTTGGTAATTATTTTGAGTCTCGATTAAATCTAGAGTTAGGAGCCTTGAAAACAGATAATTTAATTTTTGCATTAATATATGATAAAATTGTATTTTAAGTTTCAAAATAATAAAAATTTGATTTAATCGATGAAATTGCATTTTAACTCTCATAAAATACAACTTAATATCACTTCTCCCTCAAATTTTTTCCTCAAATTCACCCTTGTTCGGAGTCAAGTTGTGTTAAATATTCCTAAGAGGATAAACTATCTTAATGTAGGGGCGTAATTAGGAGGACTGGCAAGATTCCGACCTCCTAAATTTTCCATTTAAACCTTTTAAAATTTTAAATTAGTAAAGGTAAAATTATATTTTTCTCCCTAAAAATAATAAAAATTTAATTTAATACTTTAAAAATTATACGATATTAAAATAACGAAATTACATTTTTACTATAATAAAAATTACAGTTTAACTCCAATAAAAAAAAACATTTCTAATTTCACCTTATCTTAACGTTATTCTCTTCATTTACAAAACTCAAATCTAAAACTTAAAATACAACAAGATTCTTGCCACTTGACTCAACCAGTGAACTAATGGAATCGTTCCATTTGAAAAAAAATAATGGTAGCGTGTTTTCTGCAATTCCTCCAAAAGTGCAAATATATAAAACCAAAGGAAAAGCAAAAGAGAAAAAAGGAAATTACTTGAACAAGTCCCTGCCATTTTCTTATTTGTCAATTAAACAAACATAGCAAATTGCTGGTTTTAGGTTTAATAACTGTGGGCATTGGGAAATTCATTACAACTTTTCTTTTAATTGGTCGGTTTTCAGGCAACTAGGGAGAAACAAAACAAAATCAAATTTTGTAGGACATGTACAAAAATCGGAATACAAGTTAGGAGCTGGAAAAGGTTTACTTTTTTTTTTCTTCAAATTAATTATAAATTATACAAATATTAATATAAATTTATTATTTTATTATTTTTTAAATAGTAAACTCAAGAAACATTAAGAAGAAATTCGAACTCGCCGATTGAGTCTTAGTTCGATTGGCATGAGTATTATTGTCAATGCAGAAAAACATGGGTTTGAGTTCATTAAATCGTATTATCTTCTTATTTATAGGTTAGAGAGAAATTATGGGTAGTTCTAAGCATTATGTCAAAAATTATTATTATTTTGATATTAACAAATATTCAACTTAGATTATAATATAAATATAACAAAAATATTTTATGATAAATCATTGTTAACACTATCAAATGTGAAATATAAAATTTAAATACTTTTTAAGTAATTAATATAATTTGTTTGTAAAATTTAATTTAAATATGTATAAATCATATGAAGGGTAAATTTATAATTTTACACCTAAATTGACTTTTAATTTAGCTTGAAAAACTAACTATTTAACATGGCTTTTTAACATAAACAAAAGTAGATTAAATTAAAAACATATAAAAATAAATTTAGCTTCTAATATTTACTTATTTTGTTATTTTGGTTTTTTTTTTTTGGATCATTTTGATTCTCAATTTTTAAAATTTAGTCAAATTGTTTGTTTTTGGATAAAAAACTAATTAAACTGTTAAATATTAATGGCATTGACGTGGTTGCTCACGTGACATTTTACGTATACTTCATTATTAACATGAATAAATTTTTAAAAAAATTTTATGATCATTGTGAAATTTGTTTATTTTAAAATCTTTTTTTTTTTTTAATTTTTATGATTATACATGGATTATCACACAAGTAGCCACATCAATGCCGTTAAAACTTTAACATTGCAGTCAATTTTTTCCAAAAGCAAGCAATCTTAATAAATTTTAAAGTTTGAGGGCCAAAATGACCTAAAAAAGAATAAATGTCAAAATGTCAAAATGAGTAAACGTTAGGGATTAAGTTTATCATTATACCAATTAAAAGATAAGTGTTTTTCGATCTAAACCCTAAATATACCTTAATATCCAAAAAATTATTTTATGACCCCTTCCAACCATATCATCCGTGGTCTCTTTCCAATTATTTTATGACATTTTAAATTTTTTTTTTATGTTATTGACACATAATTTTGATAAATTTTTTTTTTATCATGAACCTCAAAACCTAAATTCCAAACCTTAAATTTTGAACTCCAAACCTTAAACCCGAACCTGAATTTAAGTAAAAAAAATGAGAGAGAGTTAAGAGTGAATTGGTTTAGTTTGCACTTCCCACTCTATTTATTATGGACCCCCACACTCCATTTATCATCTGTTCAGAATTTTGGTTTTATTTTAAAATTGGAATTACAAAGGCTGGGTGGATTTTTAAGTTCAATGCATTGGCATCAAATTATTAGGGTTAGTAAAGAAAACTGGAATTTATTGGTTTGAATTTGAAGATGGGTTATTGAATTTTGGGGGCTCCTGTTTTTGTTGCGTTCACAAAAATGTAGGTCCATTATTCATATCAATGGGGCCTATATCATTATGATTCCTATTATTCTCACCCACTTGTCAAACAACTACGAATCAACTATCAACAATCCTTAGCTACATGCATCTCTCACAACATAATTAAAAATTGAGTTAACTGCATAAAATCAATTTCTTCCTCAAACTTTAAAATGATTTAATACATCTTTAAACGATTTAATTTTATATTATCATTACTAATTTTTTTTTATTTAACTGTTAAATAAAATATCAAATTTTATATGACATGATTTAAAATAATGAAAGAACTTAATTGATATAACATCAATAGTTTAAGTGACATTTATTATATTTACGATAGTTAATACAATTAAAGTTATTTATTTATGTATATGTTACCGCATTCTAAAACCATGGGCATCCTTTTAACCAAATTGCGATGATCAAAAGTGTTCATTGCGTTAGATGTAATCTAAATTCGAGTCATGCCAATCGTATTACTATTAGAACTTTACTCTCCACTTGTAATTCATAAAAATAAAAAAAATAAAAAAAAATTGTGATTATCAATGATCATTAAATCCATAATGGCAAGCCGAGAAAGTTCATCACCTAAACAAGTAGTTGCCTGAAACGTGCAGGTTTCTGCATACTCTGTTAAGTGACAAGTAAATGATGGATACTTGCATAAACATATTGACACCAGAAGACATGTTGATAGTATATATGAGAGTTTACTTATTGTTGCTCATCTCAGCAGCATTTGGAGCTTCATGCTGTAGCCTTCGGTCACGATTCCACTTCACAAGCGGCTTTACCAGACCCAGACCTAGAACCAGCTACAAGTCTTCTGTTTTTACTATGATGGGAAAGGCAATCTCGGGACTTTGGGCACCTATGTCTTCACCAGAAATGGGTGCTTTCAAAAGTCCCAAGTTTCTTATGCAAAAGTAATGTCAGACAGTAGGAGGAGAAGATAGATGATAATTGCTAGAACTGAAGCAGAAATGCCAAAGAGAGTTAAGGTGCTATACCCAGGGGAGAGATCTACTTACATCAACGTAAAATTAATATGACATTCAAGATCATGAAGAGCTGTCAATCGAGCTCGTGGTGCAGTGGCAAAAGACTTGCGACCTACGTTCAATTGGACAACTCCTCCCCCACCTTTTATAAAAAGAGAAAAGAAGTGCTCGAAAAAGTCATCTCCATGACTAAACCAGTTATTCGATTAAATCCTCAACTGGGAGACAACATGCCATTAAGTTTCCTTTCCTAAGATGACTGATTTCAACAGTTTGCTTGATAAATAAAACACCAACAGAAACAAATGCTCATCTACACTGAAAGCATCAGGAAAACCCGAAATGCATTTGTTACAAGAGAAAGCTTCCTTCCTGCCCTCCTAATAGTACTCAATGTTCTCTTGCAAATTAAGATGCTTCCTTTTTCTCAAGTGTATGAATGGCTCTACTTGTTCTGCACAGAGACATCAATGCATGAATATTATGTGGTGAAATCATGCTTCTGAGAGGCAAATCTAATTGATAACTCAAGGTCATTTTTATGAAATTCGATTCTTTGGGAATCAAACTGAGTATAATATAGTACCCAAATAGTGTCACTCCTTGTTCAATACTTTAGGAACTTTGATATATGGCTCCTCATAACTTGGAATAGATGCTATTAGCGCTTCCCTGTTTAGAACATACCCAAAGTTAAAATGACTGGACAGTAACCCCGTGGAAATTTACAACTCAAAAACTAAAGTGCAGGTACTCACTTGTTCTCAAATATTTGAGGGACATCTTCACGCAAATTATCACCTTCAGTGTCTGTGAATAAATTGAATGGCAAAAAGCTTGTTAGAGCTTAAGATTTAGAAGAAAAAGACATATCTATTACTCCACATTGATTATACAGTCAAACCGTAGTAGTTTTACAGAGGTCAAATTATGCTCTTGGTCCCTCTACTAGACTCAAATTTGAGATATGGTCACTATACTTGAATGTGGCATAATATGGACCCTTTCTTTTATAATATCATTAGTCTAAATAGTTAACACCGTTAGCAATTCCAGTTAAAATGCTGATGTGGATTTTTCTTAACAACACCCTTCTAACACAAAGAAATATAAATCAGCATTATGAGTTAGAAGGGTAATTTTAAGAAAAAGTTCCGGAATTTTGACTTTAATTTGGCATAATATGACTTTTCTCTACTTCTATAATGTGATTAGTTAGTCCAAATAGTTTAATAGAAAGTAAATCCCAACTTTGAGCATAGTAGAAGCACCAAAATCATAATTTAGAATAGAATTGGCGCGAAACCTTGTTAGAGCTTAATATTAAGAACAAACTGTCTCTATCACTCCACATTTGTCAGTCCTCGCTTTGTTAAGATACCTACCTACAACTATTACTTTTTTATAGGAAACAATACCAGACCACCATGTAGATTGTAGAGTGTTTAGGACAAGAAAGAATACTGTATGACAACTCCAACAGACAATCAATCAACCGTATAAAATCTACTTTACATGGTGCATATATAAACACGCCTTATCTTGCTTGAGCAAGAACAATTTTTGTGCCTTGCACCTTGGACTATTGGGAGTCCTAGCACCTAAAGCATGATTGCACCTTTGCCAAGATTGAACCGCGCAACTTTATAAAAACTACCTTTCATTGATATGTTAATAAATACCTCAATTACGCTCGATTAGTTCTCCTTCGAACACATATCGGAAATGTACAGTGCAATAGCAACACCAACAAACAAGAAAGAAATGCCAATTTATATAAATGAGTTCTAAGTACCTGCTCTAATGGCAGGCTCCACATTGTCAAGATCAACAGCTTGAAGTTGTCCAAACCTGCAATAAAGAACCCAAAACTTAAAAGAAAATTTCATCTGTTATTTTTCCAATCTTCAAGTTGTAATGTGATGAGAATTACATCCTCTGAGCTAATAAAAATGGCGATTACATCGTTGATTATAAGTAAATACTTGGAGCATAATATCCATTAAATATTTCTACAAGCTTTATCTTTACGATAATCATGGGGAAAACCTGATAAAACAATAACAGCTAAAAATCATTAATAAAAACCCAAGACCCAGCACCCAGTTTGTAGGGACATCTCCAAATTATTTATCGAATATCAATTTTGACTTGAATTAAAGAAAAGAAATTACCAGTCTACCACTTGTCCAATTTTGGGAGCAAATTCTTCAACCTGAAACCAAAGGAAAAAGAGGGTTGAAGAAATCAACTTCAGCCAAAAAAAAAAATTAAAAATGAATGAGAAAGTGAAAAAAAATGGTGGCAAAAAGAACCTCATTTGGGGCGAGTGAAATTCGAGAAGTTTCAGCCAAGCCAGGCAAATCCGGTGGCTGCAAAGAAGACCTTGTGTTGGTGGAGAAACTTCGGGTTCTGAGATTATTTTTAATAAGAAAAAAAGGGTTTGAAGCAGAACCAAATGAAGAAACAGTGGTTTTAAAATTGAAGTTTGTAAGCATCTGCAGAGCTCTGCTCTCCATTGTTGTGAAGCCTTTGATTATTGGATTGGAGAAAGTGATATAGTAACTACACTAGCACTCTTATCTGCAATGTTATCGCCATGAATGGTGAAATGCTTTTGTTAATTTGGGCTTCAGGCCCAGAAGCATATATTGAGCCTAAATTTTTTATTCGGCCCAAAATGCTATTCTTAAAGGGTTTTGATGATCCGACATGCCTAAATTATCCATTTCGGTGTTAAAAGCATAATTTAAATAAATATATTATTTCAGACTGAATTGCTTAAGATTTTTTACAAACAATTTGTTTAACAGTGTGGAGTGCATTGTTAAGATCCATTTCACTCAACATAAACTCAAATATTAGATACGATATTATTGAGAAGAGTAATCATGATAACAACTAAAGGTGTTCAAACAATTAATCGAACCAAATTAGTATTAATCAAATTAACCAAATTTTTTAACTGTTAACCGAACCAAAATTCTTTTTAAAAAAAATTAACCGGACCAAAATATTTCGATTAATTCGATCGATTAACCAAATTAATCAAAATTTATATGTTTTTTTTTGTTAAAACAAGTACAAAATATATAAAAGAACAAATTGATAATGTTCATTTGACCATGTTAACCAAATAAGTAATAACCTAATACATATAAAAAAAATGTATGACATTCTTTTTACAACAATCAATCCACTATACAAAATCAGACTTTGTTAGGATCATCTCCTTCGTGTCCAACACTGCTCCTTCCCCTTTCCCCTTCATTGTTGTTACAGGGATGAAGCTGTGGAGCCATGAGTAAGCTTCTTTGACCCTCACTCGACGATGGAAGTGGATTGGCAAAATGTCTGCCATCACTTTCACACACTACAACAGGTGGCCCCGATGTCACCACAATTGTCTCCGCTTCACTGCCTCCACCATGACTTGCTGCTTCTTTGCCGCTACTGGCAGCTGGAAGTTCATCAGAGGTTATATTGAGTTGCGAATGTAGTCTCCAAGTTTTGAAATGGTAAAACATAAAGATAAGAAGACATGGATTTATTTATCTCTTCTATTCAAATGAACTGTTGGCTAATAAAGCTGCATTTTCGTGGATGCTAACTGTGGTAGGTCTACTAGTCACCGAACCATTTGAAGAAAAGAAATGATAAATAAAGTAATTGATTGCTCGAGTAGTAGAGTTAACCTGTATGGCTGGATGCAGCAATGCTAGTGTTCATACTTAGGGGTGCTAAAGAAGTTGCAGCTCCCCTTTTCACCTTCAACTGTGGAACAAAAGAAGGCCAATCAGTAAGTTTTACTCGTGCTAACAATTGTTTTGTATGTCAGTAGATATTCAAAAGTGAAATCCATTAAGCCTATACCATTTTTCGTTCTTGACGAAGAACTACAAGTACAATCAAAACACTACCCGAGCAAAAAGACAATCTTGTGTGCTCTAGCAATCTAAAAAAGTTTCTAAACTTTCACACCTTAGCATTTTCTTCACAATATTTTACAACGACCGAGATGCTGGCATAGCGACCATTCAACAGCATATAAGCCCACAACAAAATCTTCCTTGGAATGCTTAGATCAAGAGGTTCAACCCCTTCCATGCTCAATGGAAATTGCTTTTCTTTTACTAGTCGTGATGGCACTAAAGAAAGGTTGAGACCGGATGGGAGCATTACACAGGAGCTCTCACGATAGAAATTATATGAACTTCTAAGCAAAGAGTTGGCAGTCTCCAAACCTCCATCTGAAGCTTTCTTTATCACAATATTATTAATTTTTGCCAATGTTGGGTTCCATTTTGCTTGAAGACTTTCCAAATGAGTCGAGTCCTCGAACGATGAATTCCATATTTCATGTGTTTGCAGATCAACACAAAGCTGCTGACTGCTTTCCACGACACCATCTATTGGTTGGCTAAGAGTTTGAACCTCATTCGAGAATCCAGATTGCAAAGGAGTGATTGATGCCAAGCCAATTATAATAGAACGATACCAAGCACTAGAGGCATGCCTGCAAACTTTGGCACAATTACTATTTGACAATTTTGGGTTCTTGAACCGTTTCCGGATCCTCTCATTTATTGCTTCAAGTGTTTCCAGTTTTCCATTTCTTTCCAGCGACACAATGTACTGGTGAAGATACCTGAGCCAAGTTCACCAACTATTAGAATTTTATGAAAAGGAAAGACACTAGTTATTTTACAGTTGAAGGACAGGCAGTGCACGTTGCCTGATTATCACATACTAAAGTTACATGCTAAAGATTCCATGAATTCTAAGAATTTGTAAATAACACAGTCAGAAAACACGCTTTACCCATATAAACTGCTTTCAGATATTTCTGGACTTCTAATCTCAGGCAAAGAGCAGATCTCAGGCCATAAGGTACCCTGTTCCATAAACAAACCAAATATCTTCTCTAGTTGATGCTCAAAACTAGATGCAGGATCAGTAGCAGCAGTCTCAACTTGATTCATGGATAAAACTAGAGCCTTGATGTGCCTCCCAAGTGCCACTGGAACAAGATCTTCAATGCACAAGGAGAACTGAGTGCAAAAAAAAAAAAAAAAGATAACAAATAGTATTAACCGAGGGTATGACTTTTGCAGTGATTACACCTAAATAATGTTAACTGCAAACATAGATCTTTATTCCCTTCTTTCATTCCCCCCCCCCCTCCTCACGATCCTTTAAGAGCATGCATGTATGTGTGGCGGAGGATAGGCAGGCTCAAATAGGAAATGATACTAGAAGCTGTTTATCTCCAAAATCTTGTTAAGAATAGACGCATTGGCTGATAAGAGATTTATGTTCTGAACAAAACACACAAATCAAAGTAAGTTTCTAAAGGATTGAATGGTTACCCGCTTATCAGACCGAAGGGAGACATAAGCCCGGTCAAGAGTACAGGTATCTCCAGTTTCTTCCAACAATTTCAGATAAAACAACAAGTATTTCCGGATGCAAGTTATGAACTTTCTAGAGCTCTCTGGTAAGTTTACTTCAAGGGCCTTCTTGTTCCCAGCCAAGCCTGGTGTTTTGCGCCTGATTTTTTTTCCCCAAAAAGGAACATGCAAGAATGAAAGAGATTAGGTCCATATAATAACAGCCAATAAGTCGCTAAATGAATTATCAACATCAAAGACATGAACATCTTAAACGGACACCATATTGAAAATCATCTGAACCATCAAAAATCTTGATTCTTAGCATTCCCCGCCCCCATCGCACCCCAAAATGAAAATGGTAAACAATGAAACTTGACTGGTCCATTAAAGCAGAGAAATGGTTCAATATCTAGTTGATGACAATCTAATTGCTTGGAACATAAAATATAGGGTTGCAGCCATACTTTCCCTTTTTCACCATGCCATCAATCTCCCACATGTTTATTGTAAAGCATGACCGAGATGATCTGAAGCAAAAAGAAAGTTCGTCTTTAGACTTCTGCAAATCACCTCTGCCCCCCCTTTTATATAATCCTTGGGCAAGCATAAATCTGGCCTTATGAAAATGTTTCAGATCTCCTCCAACACAAATTTCCAGGGCGGAAAGACAGTCAATGTAGAGCATGTTCCACAGCTCCTCCCTTTTCTCTGTTTTGTCCATGTTATCTTCTTCCAAAAGTGAAGTTTCAGGAGTTATTTTGCTGATAATGTCCATTGCAGCATCCTTCAAAGATTGACTGAAAAAATACGTTGAGAGAACCTAGAACACAATCATTGAGAGTTGAGTCGATAACTATTATCTGGTGAACTTGTCAACTTGTGCAAATCCAGAAACAAAAAACTGTAAACTATTAAACCATGAGAGATTCAAGCTAAAGAAGTTAAAACGGAGAAGGAAAGGCAAATAATTTAATTTTACTTGCTTGGAAGAGGGAAGGAGGAAGGGGGATTAACGAAACCTTTAAAACTTCAACATTTTGATTTCCGCAGTTCCAGAGTAACTTCAAGCGTGAAGCATGCATCCTGTAGAAAGGATCAACAGCTGATGGATTCAAAGCAATGGCTTTATCATAATAGGACAACGATGTCTCATATGAGTATCCAAGCTTCTCACAGAGTTTTCCTATGTAGAATGCATGTGACCAGTCCTGCCTATAACATAATGGAGTCAGCTGAAGGTAGACATCTTATGATGTTAATTCTAAAAAATAAAAAGTGAGATAGAAAGTGGAAAGTTAAGAATTCAGAAAAACAGAAGTACTTGTGCATTAAGGCTTTTTTGAAATGCCTCATGGAGTTTTCACAGTATATCCTCCAATCTGCATCCCTTGAGGGCACAAGTGATCGCTGATCATAGAAGGGAACAACATTCTGAAGGCTGTCATAGTACACTAATGCCAATAGTTCATGTATCTCGCACTAGAATAATGCAAAGTTAGTAATTAGCAATAAGTTGATACAAATTTAACAATAAAAGCAAACATATAAATATAAACCAAGAATAAAATTCACATATTCTCTTTATAACTGTCAATCTCTATTAAGCCTCATACTAGACAAATGTCCTCGGCATTTTATTTGTATCAAGGAACCTCCCAAAAGAAAATAAACAAAATAAGTGATAATGTAGTGAATATGCTTTCAGTGGGACCCATTCTTCTTCTATCCCTTCTTACTAACTCACATGTTAAGATTATTGTGTGGTGTACAAATTTGAGAAATGACATTTGTTCACCAATATAAGGAATATAAACGTCAAATGTCCAAGAATGACCACTAAAATCCAAACCATTGTCCAAGATGCATATGAATCAATGGCATAAAGTTACCTGCTGCTCTGATGTCTTAACCAAAGCCAGACTTATTAATAGACAGCGCCTGCTCCTCCTCCGACTTGTCTCAACTCTTTGAGGCAAACTGATATTCTTCCTCCATCCTGATACATTTATGTGCTTACTCCCATCATTTAGCAGCAAATCCACCTCCTACTTAACAAAAGCCAAAAAGAATTTTGTAAACAATTTGATCCCATTCTAGGAAAATATAGAAAACCACATTACAGTAAGGTTTTAACAGTCTGTGCATCATTCACTAATAAAATGATGGCCTAAAAAGAAATATTGCCTCGTCATAAATATTTGCAAGACGTTGCCAACTCTCAAAGCGTAGGGGGTTATAGAGCAGGTCATATTTGAAGAGGTTTGCATTTTGCTGAACAAATTCTTCCCCTTCCTTGGTGAGAACAAAGCCAGGCCATTTATCAGTTGCATTAATTTCTTCAGACTGTGCTAGGAAATAATAAAGATTGCTATAGACATCCAAATATGGCTCAGAGCTGCAACCATAATTACACACAGATAGCATATCAATAAAGTGAAAACATACACATTCAACAATTGACAAAGACTATCAGAACAACACAAATATATACCTCCGTAATAATGTTGCGTTGTACTGTTTGAGGTTTCCTCCATCAGGAAAAAGCATCTTTGTTACAGTCTCCAGATAACCTTCAGATCCAGCCATCTCCGAAAGTTCCTCCTCGCATAAATCAGCATCAAAAAACTTATCTATTATGTTTCCAGCTAAAATTTCTTCAGGTGGTTGAGGAAAGTGTTTACGTATGGTTCTTAGCACTCTGCGAAGTTTGACCAATCCAGTTCTCTGAAACATAAAATAATGTAATTGAGCTAATGTCACCTAAATCATAATTAGATAATAACTTTAATAATTAATATATATATAGATCCTCTTGCATACACATGCATAGGCCCTAGTGCATTCAAGTTTGTGTCAGTTTGTGAAGAAAGAAAAACTACTTACAGAAGAAGCTTTTGCAGAAGGAAGAATATATTGGAAAACATCAGCACATTGTTCTTTAGTCTGATAATCACCACGACTAGTATTTTTGTGCACAGCCAGTTCATCATCATAAGATGAGTCAGATCTAAGATTAAGACCATATAAGCAGAAAAAGCACTGATCCAAAGCATTATCTATCATTAGCTCAAGTTCCTCCTTTTCATCTTCGCTAAGCTCATCGTCACTTTCATCAAGCTGATGACCACATTTTTCTCCAAGATTGATTTTGTCGACATTAGTACATTGCTTTTGAAGTGCTATTGCATTGTCTTTCTCTTGGCCAGAAAAAGATGGAATTCCTTTAGAAGTAATCCCTACAATATCATCCTTCATTGCAGTAATAGATTCAGAATTATGAGTTCCACACATTCTCTCAACTTTCTTATCTGAACTTATTTCATTTTCTGATGTTTTGAAATCATTATCATTGCTTGCCTGCCTGTCATCTGGACTTATCTCCCTGCTTGAAGAGTTAAAACTGGATTTTAGCTTCATATCCAAGGCCAAGAGATACTTTATTGCAAATTTAAGAAATGTTGCTTCCTCCCCTTCACCTCCCTCACCCGCACAACAAAGCCCATATTCAGCAAGCAAGTCATGAATTGCTACAATTAATTCAACCTAAGACAAGAAAACAGCAAACGGAATTTAATGATATATAGACATGCAAATAAATGCTGTGAGAAGAAGAACAATAAATAGAAAAATGAGCGAGTTGCTATTTCTTCTTCATAAAAACTAATGGAAACTTCACCTGGCTTTTAACAGTTACTGAAGAGTCAAGGTGTTGAAGCTTGCAGAAAGCAATGGCTGCATCAATGAAGCAATTACTTTGCTTTTGTTCCAGTTGATCAGCATTTACTTGCATAGAGGATTTCTTGCAAAGAACATTGTTTGCAATGTTGTACATGACTGCCAGTAGCAATGATTGAATGTCACTAAAGATGCTAACTAAACCAATACCATTCTGCAACCATAACTAACAAGAAGTCAAGATGCAGTAGAGGGAAGTAAAAGGAAATATTCTACTTTAAATATTAACCATGAGTCAAAAACAGAAGAAATATATTTCGCAAATATCGAAGAACTATGATCATGTTAGGTTGGTTAAAGTTTCTGATAAAGAATACACTCCTCAATCCTATTAGCAACATATTCATGGATCTTACTTGAAGTTCATGGATTCCAGAGTAACTAATACTAAATCTACACAAACATTATAACAGGCATTTCTGCATGGAAAATACTACTTACAGAGTCTCCAGATTGATCAATGAAGTTTTTCACTTGTGAAACACATTGTAAAATTGCCTTCACTTCCTCCGTAACCAAGTCATTCCAGTGCTTGCTAGTACCGTCACTTGATACCATCTCAGAACCAGAAAGCATTTTTGACCCTGACTTCTGATGAAAGGCTTTACCAAAAGCAACACATTCACCCATTCCAGCTATTGCCATGAGTATTTGAAGTTTTCTTGTGTGACTAGTCAAATACACCTCCATATCCATTGGCTTTATCTTCTGACAAGCTTTAATTAATATATCTAATGCTGATAGTTCAACAGGGGTAAAACCATCGCCCTTCGGGTCAGATGCCAGTGAAGGTGATAAAGAATTGACAGAAAAAAGAAGAGGAGCAAGCAAAGTTACACATTCCACATACACCTCTTTCTCAATCATCTCACCTAGAGTCTTCTCCAACAAGAAATCAACCTTTAACAAATTGATTTCATGAAGAATCCTTTCAACAGTTAACTCTTTAGAAATCTTACAATGTGGCAGCTGCACCATACAAGAATTGTCTGCATTTTCATTCTTTGCCAAAAGTGACATGGAAATGCAGAACTCCTCATAAGCTTTTGCCTTGTTCCCATCCTGAACAGATAACTTTCCACTCAACCAGAAGTAACGGGCCCAGAAGGGACTTTTGTTCGATAACAAGGAACTATCTAAATGTGCACTTTCACAAATGGAGCCATCAGATGATATTGCATCAGTCCCTTGGAAACTCTTAAATGAAGAGAAATTCTTATTCCCAAATGTCGAATGAAATGGATGATCTAAAGCTACTGATTCAATTATTTTACAAAGATGGTAGGATGCCTCTGATAATAATTCAGATATATTGTGGGAATTGGAAGGAGAAGACCCAATGTCATAATACAACTCAGCGAGAAAAAGACTACATTCAGGAGTCCTACCCTGCCCCCAATTCCTTAGAAGCTTCTCCAACTCAAGGAATTTGACACGCACATCTCGACACACAAGGCTTTTACTCGCAGCATGTTCCAAAAGCAAGTGACCAATATGGTAAGCACCATAATTTTTTGAAGTTTCTCTTACAAAATTAGCAACATCTCTACTTTCCATATCCAAGGAATTAGCTTGATTAGCACTTGAGATAGAACAATTATCAATATCTTCAGAACCTTTGCTGTCTGGTTTACTGATGACAAAAGGTTCAAGTAATTGAAGCACAATCTTGGCCAAATCCTTACCGGCAGTAAAATCTAATTCTTCTTTGCCAGGTTTACGGCTCCTAAGACTTTCAAGACGAGTACTCCGTCTCTCCTGTGGTTGTTCTTCCAAAAGATTTGATTCTTTTTCTTTCGAGTTACTAGCTCTTTGAGAGTCATTATCACTGGGAGGCATGTTTTCACCACTAGGAGCTAAAGTAGGTTCTTTCTTTTCCACAGGCTCCATCACAATTTCAGCACAAGGAGGGAAGAGAAGGCTTAACCTGACATCCCCAGATCTGTACGATTTTCCAGTCCTGACCTCAGAACCACAACCATTTAGCGGAAGTAAAATTCCCAGGAGTCCATCAATGAGAGCTGCCCAGGAAGCTTCTGCAATTTGCAATTCTATGTTCTGGTTCAACTTTTTGAGTGCAATACCTTCATCTAGATTCTCATCAGGTGCTTTTCTCTTGTCATGGAATTTAAGACGTACATGTTTAGGTTCCAGCTTATCTATACCTCTAGGAGCAAAAGGAGCTGATTCTGTTTCCTCAATAGTCTTTTTGACATGCAAGGCACGAGAATGTGATGGCCAATGCCTTAAAATCAGCTCTGCAACAGAAAGGCATGCAACTTCATCACCAATGGCAATGAGAACTTCCAACAGTTTCTCCATGCAATTCCCTGCCACACAATATAAATGGATTGTATGCATTATGAAAGTTGAGCACACAGAGCACAAAAAGAGAAGCAAACACAGGATATGACTGAAGCATATAAATACTCACAATTATTAGGACTGCACAAAAGTCCCTGCTCAAAAGCCCAACGTGAAATACTCAATGAACCCATTGAGCATGATAGAGTCCCCAGCTGGTTCCAGACAACTGAATCTTTGTTATCAATCTCTACAGCTTGAAGATAACAACGCAAAGCACTCTCATAATGACCTGAACCTTGTTGAAGAAAAACAGTGGCGAGGTTCTTCAATACCAAAAATCTGCACAGAGCTAGATGTAATACATTAACATTTACGCTTACTAGATTTAGATGTCATAATGAAACATACAATTAGCACATAAATCTAAATCACAGAAATTTTATTTAATCAAACCAGAGCACCGCATGAATTAATCAACACTATTATAAAATGAAACCTTAACAGAAATTTATAAGACACAATTTACATAAAACTTCAAGCCAAAGACTTTAGGTGTAGTGGTTTTGCATTCTAAGATCAAAACTATGCAAAGAAACTGCATAAAAACAAAGTGGGATATAGTCAACGAGATAGATCTTAACTTGAGTTGTAACAGATGACCATCGGTAGTACTGTTATCCACCTGAATAAATTAGAAAAAAGAATAATTACTTTAAGGATATAATATATATCTATATGTTAAAGCATTTGCAGCTGAAATATATTTCATGGAACAAACAGATACTTCAGCATTTGAAATAAGAGGATCTTTCAAAACGGATTCTAACAGTTCGCGAGCCTTTTCGTAGTCTTTAGCCTGTAACTTGAGAAGCCCATCATGGTAAGCTTGTGTAAGATGGAATTCCTGCAACAAATGATTCAAGAAATCAATTTTAATCTTTGAAATACAAAAAAGAACCCTAAATTCATTCTTTAGGGAACCAAAAAACAAAGCCTTCAAATTGTTCAACCAACCCCAAAAATTAATTCACAGAATCACAACAGCAAAGCAACTTCTTGGTTTTACCTTAGGTTTGTCAAACTTGAGATTACATGATGAACATAAATAAGATTCAGAACCGAGGCAAAAATGAAAAAAAAAAAAGGAAATCTGAAACAGAAAATTTACTCTAATTAATTGCATTCAATGTCACGCTTATGAAAAAGAAATAGAAGGAGCATACCTGGGCTTCTTTAGTAGGAGCTAAGGGTTCCCATTGGCCTCTGGAATCTGTGTCGTTAATAGCTGCGATTGAGAACTGAAACAAACACAAACACACGAAAAAAATAAAGTAAATTTAAAATTAAAAAAAAAAAATCACTCCTCTCGAAACCAATCAATACAAGATTAAAGAACCAAAAAATTAAGCACCATTTTTTTTTTTAAACAGCTGCCTTGAGGAGACTCTTCGAGTAGTTGCTGTTTTGGGGGGTTTTTTGTTTGCTTCAGATTTAGGCGGGTTCCATTGTTAGTTTATCGGGGTTTTTCAGGTTTAAGATTTTCACTTTCTCGTTAGCAATAAAGGGAAAATAAAATAGGTTAAATTCTGCTATTAGTCCCTGTATAAGTTGTGTATTTAGTCTTTTTTAATTTCGGTATTTTCAGTCCCTGTACTTTTACAATGGTAGCTATTAGGTTAAAATATGCCATAAATCCCCGCATTCTTCAAAAATTTTAAATTTGTTAACGCTATTAGCTATTAGGAATTTAGTTTTATTTTTCAAATTTCAAAGTTCGAATGCAATTGTTAACGCTATTAATATTTTTTGGTTAAATTTATTGTTGTGACCTTTAAAAAAAAACAAAAAAACTCATTTGATAGTTGTGTAATTAAAATGTGATTTTATAATAAACATTATTTTAACAATATAATTTCAATCATATTAACGATTGGAAATTAATTTTTGAAAAGTAAAAAGATTAAACTAATGGATCAAACAGATGAAAAATGGTTGAACTATGACATGACGAAGTGAAAATTAAAGCACCAAAAATCCAGATTGAAATTAAAAAAAAAAATTATGTTTACCTAAACACTTTTGAGTTTAGAGTAAATGAAAAAATAGAATCCAAGCAAGAGTCCAAAAGGAACTCCCATTCCAAAACCAATAATTCCCATTAGAGTGAGCTGCTGAGAAGTGAAACCAAAGAAAGGGTTGCGAAAAAGTTGAAAGTAGAAAAATATCTTCTCCCTCAACACTCGTCGAATCAACGTGTTTTGAGACGATGGAATTCTAAATTATGACACAGGCAAAAGTGTGTTCGATTGGAAAATGTGAGAAAGAATCCTAAGTCGAAATCAGAACGAAAGAGGAAAGGGAATGGGAAAGGAGGAGGAAGAAAAGAGTTTAGCAAAGTCTTGAAATGTGAAAAGAAATCGATAGTAAAATGTCTTACCAAAAAAGAAAGGTTAAGATATTTTCCTAAGAACAGTATCATTTTCCCGTGTTTTGGAAAGATTTTACAATGATAAATCATTTTCAGGCAAACAAACATTGGAAAACATTTTTTGTAAAAGATATTACAAGCAAATAAACACAGTCTAAATTCCTAAAAATAAAAAGTACATGGATTAAACTCCAAATTTACAAATAGTACAAAGACATAGTGCATCTTTTAACCTAGTTAAATTCTATTATTTTCAAAATTTGATACAACAAACATATTATTGCATCTTTAATGTCATATTAGTTTATTATTTTCATATATTACTAACAAAAAAAAATCTAATTAATAGATTTAATAATTTCCATTTAATTGACTAGAATTTTGAAATTAAAAAATATATATCAATTAAGGACTATAAATGGACGAAATCTATCATTTTATGCGTAATATAAGATTAATAGCAGACTTTCATAAATTTAATTATGAACAACCGGTTAAGAATAAATTTTTAAAATTGGAAAAGTAAAGGAACTAAAATCGATCGATTTAAAAAATATAGAGACTAAAATTAATCAAATTAAAGTATAGGTACTAAATACAATAATTACTCAAAGTACAGGATCTAACCGCAGAATTTGACCCAAAAAATAGTATAACAGGCCCAGCCTTCCCCCCCAGAAGAAAACGACGTTGTTTTAAAAGGCCTAAACGCCAAACCTATACGCCTTTCCTCAAAATATGAAATAGAATTTTCACTGCGGAGACTGGAACAGAGATTCAAACCGAGACCGATCAGAGTGTCGGATTCCGGTCAGTACTGTCAAATTCATAAACTCTTAATGAAAAATTTACATAAATAATTGGGTTTTGGGATTTTTTTTTTTTTAATTCAGTTTGAATGGGAAATCGATTCATGCTCTTTTAATTTTTCTTTTACACATTTTGACGAATAGTTGGCGGGCTTGAAAGTTGAAAGCTTTTGCTTCATGGCATTAATTCAATTATAATTTTTATTTTTATTTTTTTCCGACCTGTTATTTTGGTGTGCCAGATTCAAGAGCTCGAGGAGCCGAATTTTCTTCTTATCTACAATGCTTCATTCAATTAAATTCAATTTCTTCATCCCAATCTATTTTGTCATCTTCATTGTTAGCAGCTCAATCTTCAGTCATGGGGAAATGCAAGTAACCTAAAAAAAAGGATCAATTTTTGTGTCAATCACTTTTTTTTATCTTTTTTTCACTTATAAGATAAGAATGTCGCTGTTTTCCCTCTTCCTTTTTTTTTTTTTTTGCAGGCCAGACGGCGCCGTTTTGAATGTTGGAGATGAGCTAAAGGCGGAAACTTTGCCGCTTAAAATGGGTTCGCGAGTCTATAAACTGCAAGGGCTGAAATCATTAACTTGGTACGAAGTGAAGATCTCGTATCCAGCTTCCGTATGTAGTTTCTTTCCTATGATTTTGCCTATTTGTGGCGTTTTCAGTTTCAAAAGCTGAGCTTAGATTTTTTATTGGAAGATTCCCGCTAGTTTTTCTTTGCAACTCAAGAAAGGGGATTTAGAATCTGGGTTAAACAGCAACAGAATATTGTTGAATACAGAGAAGTTGATATTCAAGACTGATAATCTTGACTCCATTAATGATCAGGTTTTGACTTATGCTTATGAACTTTCTTTTGATGCATTTTTAGTTGCAATGTTTGAAATATTATACAGAATTAAAGTAATTTATATGCTTCTGTAACTTTTTGTATGAGTTCGATGGTTATATTTCATTTTCTATTCACATTGATCATGTATGTTGAAGACATTATTCTTGATCGATATGATAGAGATGTTTAACCAATAGAGAACTGTAGTATATGACAAATACAATTATATTGGTAAATTGAACGGATTGTTAAGATATTAATCTATAAAAAAAGTTACAGAAGTCTGTAAATCTACTTTAGTTTTACATTAGGATTAAATCACTATTTGGGGTCTGAACTTGGCAACTTTTCCCACATCGGTGCTTAAATATTTTTTTGTTCAAGTTAGACCTTAAACTTGGGCAATTGTTCTCACATTAGAGCCTGAACTAGGCAACTATTCCCACATTGAGGCTTGAACCTTTTCCTTTGTCTAAAGTTAGTCCCTGAACTTGGCAAATTGTCTCATATTGGGACTTGAACTTGGCAATTGTTCTCACATTGAGGCCTAAACTCTAGGGTTTTCGAGGACTAACTTGGACCAAAAAAAAGTTCAAGCCCCAATGTGGTAACAATCGCCAAGTTTAGGGCTTAACTTGGATAAAAAAAACTCAGGCCCCAATGTGTGAAAAGCTGTCAAGTTCAGGCCCCAAAAAGTTTTTTAACCCTTTACGTTAATGTAAGATTGTAAATTGATTCTTCATATACACACACACAGAGTAATGCTAACAAAGCTTGGTTTTGCTCAGGGCGGATTGCACGTTTTGGTGAATGTGGAGCCTGAAGGTTTTGTGGCAATAACCAATACAAAGGAAAGAGAGTTCATCATCTTCAATATAGGTAAGCCAACTATTTCCTAGCTCCTTTTAGCCCCTTTTGATCCTGCAGAGGGTTCTTTGAAATAGGTTAGGGGAAAAGTTACACTTTTGTTTAACATAATGTTATGAAAATGATGGAAGGAAAAAAATAAAGCAGATCCCGAAATAAATGCGATGATAGGTGGTGGTGATGAAAAATGAATATGGTTGAAGAAGACGAAAAGTGCAGTGATTGAGATAAAACATCACAGTAGTGAGTAGTGGAATAAATTCAAAAATTCTACTGCCCATTTCGAGAGTAGTTTCGGTTTTCATATGCTGTCACACCTTGCTAGTTATGTTGATATGATATCATAAGCTGCTTCAGTTGTAGAACCTAGTGCATAAAACGGCTGCACACCACTTGAAAATACCATTCACTGATATATCACACACCTAGAGACTAGTAACACATTGCAATTAATTCACAAGTGAGGCCAATGCGCACGGCAACTTGTCATTGTATTCTGAACCTGATTCAATCTTCTTCATTACTTCCCTAGACATTTCGTTTTACTGATTCGCAACATTTCCACATGTTATTGAATAAGCCATCTGCATCATCAGATGCAACCTGTTCTGGCATTTGCTTGTTTGTTTCCATCTCTTCCGGCACTCGTTTATACTTTATATACCCCTTCTCATGCAAACACCAGTTTCATATTCACAGTATAAGATGTCTTATGCTTAGTATGCTAATAAGCTCGATTTTATTTTTCAGTTTGCGATGAACTGTTGTTGGGCATCCCTTACTATGCATGGTGGGTCATAGCCTTTGCCGTGCTGTGTTTAGTATCGGCATTGATTATTCCTAGTTATATGCCATCGTATCTGCTACGAGACCAGAATGTTGCCAAGCAATCTTGAGACATTGTCGTTTAAGATGTATAAGTAATGATTGTATGATTGCCACCATTTGTTAATTGTTTATGTAAGGAGAATCGTTGCTGTAACCAAATTTTCAGAAATGTAGCTGAACCAACTCTTGGGAATGTCAACCATTTTTGCCTTAATCATCGTTTATGTTCGGTTCAAATAACCCCTTTGATTTGTATTAAGAGTTCACTTGTATCGGTTAATTACAAGTTAAAAGATTAAGGGTTTGTTTGTGTATATAAAATGTACTATGATTTACTTTGGTAAAGTTTTTAAGTAATTTTATCAACAAGTGATTAGGTACAATGGTAAGTCACGTTACATTCCAAAGAAAGGATTTAGGTTCAAATTTTGGAGACAACATTGTTGGGAAGAGTAGTCATGCATCCCGAACATGAACCGTAATAAAAAAAAAATTTAAGTAATTTTTTTTAGGTTTAATAACTTATTTGATCATTTAACTTTATAAAAAAAAAATCATTTTTAGCTCATGAACTTGCGTTGTTTTTCAAATCATTTCAATGTTTATTAATTTTGTTGATGTAGCATTTACGTGGTAGTCTATTTGTATGCATACAAGTAATTAATTAATTTTTTTAACTTAAATATATTTAAAAAAATATTTTTTAGAACTTTTTTGAATTTTTTAACTTCAAAAATTTTAATTAAATGTTTATGTTATATTCACGTGTATGTTACATCAATAAAATTAACAAATTTTAATTTTTTCATTCATTTTAAAAGTGATTTGACAAATCGTACAACTTCAAATGTTAAAAGAGACTAAAAAATTAAAAGAATAATTAAAATGTTTTTTATAAAATTGAAAAGTTAAATAAATCATTATATATATTTTTATTAATATAGCTTTTATCATACGACATTGAAATTAAATAAATATATTTCTCATGGTTGTCGTTACCGTTTCGATGCCAATCATATTGGTCGTTATGTATTGTTTTAGTCTTACATTAGCAAAAGTAGTATATATTTGCTTAGACTATTTTCGGTGTGTTTCGAGACGAGTCAAATTGTTTTTTTAACTTAGGAACTTGTTTGGCCCACGATAGGACATAAACAGGCCCGTAGCCATAGGACGTTAACTAGCTAGCATGACAGTCGTGTGATTTTTGCCTCTTCTCTCTCATAACAGAGACGCTCCCCTCTTCAGATCTCAAAAGAACACAATTTTAAAAAACAACCGTTCCGTCCCACGTGGCACATTTTCCTAATTCGACCGTTGCAGTGGGGGCTTCCTCCCAATCCCTCCATAATCCCATAGCCCCTCTTTTTTTTCCTTTTTTCTTTAACTCTGTAGGCCTCCCCCAAGATTTTCTTTCAAAAAAAAAAAAAATGGCGATCGCTGAGGCTCAACAACAAGAGAAGGTGAAGTTCTATTTTTCTGTGTTTTGTTTTTAATCATTCAATAATCAAAGAAAGCCCAAATTTTCAGGGTATTTTTTATGGAGAACAGTTTCGATAATGGTTCTCTTCGTATGGAAAGTTTCAATTCTTGAATAGGGTTGATTTAGGGTTCTAGCTCCAAAGTTTAGAATTTTGACAATTTTGCGTCCTGTTTTGTGCCCTTTGAGATCTAGGATTAGCGGGTTTTGAATATTTGGGTTTTTTTGAGACAATTTTGTGGATTTTTTAAATATAATTTGGTTTTTTTTTTTAGACAATGTTAGGGATTTTCTTTTATGTATGTATTTTGATTTGTTGATATCCATTATAGGTTTCTTCAGAGGTTCCGGCAGCTGAAAAGAAAAGATGGACCCTTGGCGATTTTGACATTGGGAAGCCTCTTGGACGGGGGAAGTTTGGCCACGTTTATTTAGCCAGAGAAAAACGGGTCTTTTTCTTTTTCTTTTTTTTCAATTATTTCTTCCTTTTTCGTTCATTTCTCCTTTTGTTTTCCATGAACTATGAAGAAATTTGAATAATTCGGTCAGTAAGTTCGAAAAACCGACAGAATAGACTGGAAAAACCAAATGCTCACCCATTGTAATTATATTACTAGGCTGATCCTTATGTATTTTTCCAACAGAGCAATCATATCGTGGCCCTCAAAGTTCTTTTTAAAAGCCAACTACAACAATCTCAAGTTGAACATCAACTACGTCGAGAAGTGGAAATACAGAGTCACCTGCGCCATCCCAATATATTGAGGCTTTATGGATATTTCTATGATCAGGTATGAACCTATATTGGTGATTCCACGATGTATGTATGTAATTGAAAATGTTATGTATGAATTAACATTTGGTTTTCTGAATACAACCTTTTTGCAGAAACGTGTTTATCTGATTTTGGAATATGCAGCCAAAGGTGAACTTTACAAAGAACTGCAAAAATGTAAATACTTTAGCGAAAGACGTGCTGCTACCGTGAGTTTCTTCTTTTTCATTTCCCGATTGGATTGTTGCGCTTGTATTGTGTTTGATGGATTTATATGTTGTATGCTTATGATTTTTGCTGCAGTATGTTGCCTCTTTAGCTCGGGCACTCATTTATTGTCATGGAAAGCATGTAATACACAGAGATATCAAACCTGAGAACCTGTTAATTGGTGCACAGGTGATTCCTAACCTATGGCTAGTACTCGTTTGGTTACTCAATGATAGTCTCATTGTGCTTATCTAGTCAATTCGGATTCCTTTTCAGGGTGAACTAAAGATTGCAGATTTTGGATGGTCTGTGCATACATTTAACCGCAGGCGGACTATGTGCGGTACACTTGATTATCTCCCTCCTGAAATGGGTATGTAGTAAACCATAGAACTAAGTGGTACACTGTAATGTTGCACTGTTTGTCATCTCATTGAACTAAGTTTCACCTTATATTTTATGTTCTCCACAGTTGAAAGTGTAGAGCATGATGCCAGTGTAGATATCTGGAGCCTTGGTGTGTTGTGCTATGAGTTTCTTTATGGAGTCCCACCTTTTGAGGCCAAAGAACATTCAGACACTTATAGAAGGTAAACCCGAGCTGCGGACACTAGAGAACATGAGTAAAGCTTTTGGTTAATTTTCAATTTTGAGTAAGAGATGCATGTTAGAAGGGTTCAAGTTCTGTTTTCAGTTTTGAGCTATAAGAGTACCTCTTTTGAGACAGAGTAAAACACTTAGAAGGTAAATCCAAGGTGCTGATGCTAGAGAACATGATTAGAGCTTTTGGTTAATTTTCAATTCTGTGTTAAGAGATGCATTTTTAGAAAGGTTCAAGTTCTGTTTCAGTTTGAGCTACGAGTACCTCTTTTGGGACCAGGAACACTCTTAGGACATGATTGAAACTTAAGTTTCCTTCTCATAACTTGTTCACTCTTTTCCCCATTCATAGGATTGTGCAAGTGGATTTGAAGTTCCCTCCAAAACCAATAGTTTCATCTTCAGCCAAGGACCTCATTAGTCAGGTAACTTTTGTTGCTTTTATTACTTGCAAATATGTAAATATAACGACAATGTTCCATCATTGGCATATGCTGAACACACTACATTATTTACAGATGCTTGTCAAAGATTCTTCCCAGCGCCTCCCACTACATAAGCTTCTTGAGCATCCATGGATTGTTCAGAATGCTGATCCATCTGGCATATATAAAGCTTAATATACACTTGTTCCTCTATATTCTTTTGTTGATGAATATTTATTATGCAAAGAATGTTCTGTTAAACTCCATGAATCCTTACTTTGTTTGTGTCTCCAAGCTTTGTAGGAATAACATGTATTTGTTAAATCACAACGCATGTCTTCTGTAATCCACTGTTAAATTACTATGATTTGTATCAGTGGCCTGTCTTACAAAGGAACGTCCAAAGTTTCTGAACCATTAATGCTAGCCAAATATTTACATATCTAGTGATGGTATACTATGCGATGGAACTTTCAAGGGCATATCTTTGGTGAATTCATTGACATTGTCTTTACAGTCTTCCCATCCAAGAAGCTATTCGCAGAATATTTCTCTTTCTTGGCTTCAGCTAGGTTTCAAGAAGCTTGGCTGGTTTGTTGAAGAGAGCAGCCTTGCCCACATCTTGTCGGTAATCACAACCTTGTTCTGTTTCTCAATGATACGCTGTTGGTGAAACAAATTTGATAAAGGAAAAGTAATCCAAACAAAACTCAATGACTAAACAAAATCGCGCTGACCACTGGATTGAGGTTAATGGTTTCTAACATTAAACCGTGTTCACTAAAAGAGAAGTTTAATAAAGAACATACGTTGAACGGAATGTAAGCATGTCTGCCATTGACAGGACCAACGGTGAAGCCTGTATACCCTGCCATTGTTCCATGAACTGCACCGTGAGCAAGTAGGGTGCAGTAGACATTATCTGAAGCAATGCTAGGAATAGCCCGGATCATGTATGTAGGATCTGCATACCAAATTTCTCTACTCAAATATATTGCACACATATATTTAAGAGGAATAAAACAAAATAAAGTGAACAGGATATTAACCTATATATTTAAGATTAATGGGCATCTTCTTCTTTGCAAAATGCTCCTATATATGTAAGAAAGTATTTTAGTCTAAGATGTTATATCGAATCAGTAGCCACGTATTGAACAAAAGCAGAGGTTTGTTGATTGAAAGTAGCACCTTTATCTTGTGAGATATCCACAGCCAACATCTTGAAGAAGCTTGTTACCAGAAGCATCTTGCTGGTCCACGGACTGCAAGCTTTCGGAAAGAAGTTCCTGTTCAGCCCCTTCAGCTATCACAATGACCATATGTCCATTTTGTGTGAGTCGTTTTTCTATATATTCATAAAGTCCACCTTTTCCTTCAAGATAGAATGGTGACTCTGGAATCAAGCAACAATCAACATCACGGCTGGCGAGAGTAGCATACATCGCAATGAAACCTCAGAGGATCCACGAACAAATGAAGCTAAGGAACACCTAGCATTATTGACAACAGTTTGTGACAATTTCATACCGCAGTAGCGTCCCATTAGCTTTACAAGTCCAATGCCATTCCCAATAATTTCAGATTCAACGTGTGCTGCTTTAATGGCACGTTGAGCCTCCTCAACCGCAGTATCGAAACCAAATGATTTGTCAATAACCTAAAACAAAATCAGCAACCCGGCACAATACGCCATTCACAGATTAACTAACTTGTCAATCAAGTAACAAGGACAAAGTTCATAGATATGAGAAGTACCGGAACGTCATTGTCAATGGTTTTGGGAATTCCGGCAACAGCTACTTTCAAACCACGTCGCCTTATTTCCTGCCCGGAGCAAAATTAGATAAGCTAGAACATGCATGATTTGACATTTATAGAAAATAGCTAATGGTAATACCTCAAAAATCACAATTGCTCCTTTATGTGTCCCGTCACCTCCGATTATATAGACCTGAACCGCTAAAGGATACAATTAGAACCAACAAAATGTAGTTAGCATGTATTCAAATAAAACAAAGAGGAGGCTCCGATGAAAGCCTCTACTCTAGTGCCTTAATGCACCTGATTGATCCCACGATCCTTAATGCGGTCAACAATCTTGACAGAGTTGTGACTTCCTCTCGAGGTCCCAAGAATCGTACCACCACGTTTATGGATATCATCGACAACCTTAGGTGTTAAGGTGATAGTGTTCTTTGCATAAAAACCCCTATATCCTCCCTAAATATGGATCATGTATATGTGCTGGTGAGATTACTACATGATACTAAACCAAGTTATTATAGGTTTGACAGCCTAAAGATCGAAATTACTTACATCGATTCCAATAACTTTTTGGACACCGTACATGTGATGGAGACCGCACACGATTTCCCTGATAACTGTGTTGAGCCCGGGACATAGACCACCACATGTTACAATGCATGCATTAACATCATCTGATTTAAAATACACCTGAGAAGCACACAGCATGTGACAGTCAGTGAACTGTCCATTGCTTATCATTTTATAACTTTTAACCCCATAGCATTGAACCAAGATGACCAATTTTACCTTTTGGCGAGGTCCTGCGCGTCGAAAATGCACCCCTCTTGCACTTTCCTTGTGCACAACAATCTATGATTAAATAACTAGTGTGTCAGTTAACCATACTACTGATTAAGAACGTACAAAAGCATTCCTTCATAAAACAAAGTATCTAACGGAATATAGATATATATTCATAATCCAATTAAAGGTAAAAGTATCACGGAGATACCTGTACTAGGAATTGGATTGCATTTTACCTCATTTACTTAAAAATGGACAAAATAAACCTTATAGGTTAGATCAAAGAACAAACTAATCCTTCAATTAAAAACAACATCAATCACAATACAAATGGATAAATTTTTTGCTGATTATACAAATGGATCAAATAACAAACTAGTCCTTATAGATACACGTGGCATGCCACATGTCACTTTTTTATTATTCCATCGACCACAATACCAGTGAATAAAATTTTTAACAAAAAAGACTAATTTGTTTTTTGATCTAACATATATGGATCAATTTACCTATTTTTTTCTAATTATTTTGTCAACCATGCCAATTTTTAACTTTATAAATGAATGAAATTTTTAACAAAAAGCATCAATTTATTCTTTGGACTAATTTACTTATTTTTAAAGTAAAGAACACTACTTTTATTTTACCTCTAAATAAATTTCCCATAAAATTAAAAAGCTCAAGCACTAAGAGAAGGATTCACCTTCTCAGAGATAGTATCATCCTCATCAACAAAGTATTGCCTGTGAAACAAAAAGGCATGCAAATAAAGTACTCATCTTGATTAGCTAATGAAAAGAAACTTAATTAAGGTTTGGTTTACTCACTCGACAACTGAATAAGCTGGATTATTTTGTAATGGGTTTGGATAACTCTGTCACATAAATAGAACACAAATAAATGAGAAATAAAGGAAAGCACATGATAAGTAAAGTTCAGTAACTCATTAACATAACCCCCCCAAAAAAACTGGGTTCATTAATACTCAACAAACCAATGAAACCCAAAGCTTATCAAAAGATTATAAAGGCTGCAATTTCACCCTTTTAAGTACAAAACAAACACAGTTCACTCAAAGTTCCAATATCCCCATTTAATGAATCATTTAATGAAAGAGGAAGTACGCGGAGATGATCAAGGTAATCGGTAAAGTGAGGAACGTCTTGGAGCAGGAAACCGGCAGCACCGGGAACTAACTTGCTATGGGTATCATTGGGATTTCCCATCGACAAAGAAAAACGTGAAAAGTAGGAATTTTTTCTTTTTGTGGTTAAACAAATGGTGAAGGTATTGAAAGAGGGTGAGGATGGTGGTATATGGAGGGTTTGTATTTGAAAAGAGAGATTGAGAGTAACCATCAGAGCTGAGAGAGGAAAAACAGGAGGTGGATGCTTATCCGAGTTGGATCGCCCACGTCAATATGCACGTTGCGTCGTTTTCGAAATGGATTCTTATCGCAGGTTTCTTCTTTTTTCTGTTGGTCCAAATACTGGAGGCGCCGCATTTTATGTTTTCTGTATATTTAAGTGCTCCATATATTTGTTACGGGTAATTATGAATTTTATTATAAGCTTAGTAAATTTAAATTTTAGTTTTTACATTTTAATTTTAATAATTTAGATTATTTGTTGTTAGATATAAAATTTTAGGTCTAATTATTAATATTGTTAATTTTTTATTAAATTTATTAGTGAGATATTTTGAAATAAAAAATAAATATTTATTTGATAATCATGTAATTAAAAATAATATTGTAATTAACTTGAACTCAATAAAATATTTTTTATAGGGTTAACAGTTGAATTTGAATTTTAAAATATGAAAAATAAATAAATTAAATTTCAAATTTATGAAGAGTATGATATATTTTAACCATTATAAGCATTAAAATTATACTATAAATTTGCTTGGTATGTTAATAAAATTATTTCATAATTTTAATCTTATTATTTTTTATTTATTTTGAATAATTTTGAATAAAAATATTTTGAATATTTTAATTTTTTAATAAAATAAATAAATTATTTCAAAAATAATATTTTTAAAATAAAATTAATTTAATATTTTCAACATCAATAGATAAGTAATTATCTATTTATCATATTCAACAATTTTTTTTTATTTTTTATATTAAGTTAATATTATCTTGCGTGTGCATCTCTTTTTTTACCCACAGTTTTTTTCTAACAATTACCCAAACTTTTAAATATTGAATAAATTTTTAAAAAATAAATAAAAAATAAAGTTAAATACGTCACTTGTAGGAATATGAACTTGTGTATCTTATTATATTATATATATGATACATGATTTATGGTAGCAAAGAGTAGTGTGGATCCATATAAATATTTAATTTTTTTTACGAATTCAAATAGTATGGATTTATCATATAAATTTTTAACAAAACATCTTTTAATTTTATTAGATGTTCGGGTTTGGAATTCATGCTGGTTGGCTCACTATCATTGCTTGGAAATCTCCTTTTTTTTTTTTATTAATTTTGATTTTCAAACTTCAACAAACTCTTAAACTTTACTTAATAGAATGAAAAGAATTTTGAAATGATAAAAAATTGAATGGCTAGAAAACTAGAAAGATAAAAAAACATAATTTTTTTTCATATGTGTGTTTGGTAGGAGATAGGAAAAAAAAAATGGAAAGACCATTGCTTGGTAGACAATTAATACTAAGCCAATTAATTACTAAATTTGAACAATTAGATAAATTATTGATTTAAGCCAATTAATTAAGCTTAGTTTTATGAATTATATATATATATATTTGGTATTTTTTATGCTTGTTCTATGGTCTATGTTTCGGGTTCATATATTATAACATAAAATTTTAAATTTTTATATAAATATATTTAAAAATAAGATTATTATCACTTAATTAGATGGAGCCGTTGCTACTTTTAGCATTGTAAGACTTTCACCATTTGCTAATATGATGCACACTTACGATGATGATGTTACCAAAGCTAAGGTTTGATACTTATGATGAAGTGTTGTTGACCCATAAAAGCGAAGAACTATATTTGAAATTCTCTTCTTTTCTTCATCATCACATCTACCCGTGAAGTTATAGCAGAAGAAAAAATGGCAGAGGTTTGTCCCCCTTCAACAAACACTATCTGCAATTATATGACTCTTTCATGAATCAACTTCCTTTTCATTTTCGATTTCAACAATACCTGAATTTTGCCCCTAATAAGAATACTTGTGAGAAGCTGCTTGCTTACAAACAAGTTGCTGAAATCATTGGGATACAAACAGACGAGGAGAGAAGCGGCCTATAAAAGAAGCGGGGTTAGCCATAAGAAGGCATACCTTTCTCGGCCTTTTGGCTAAGATCAGGTGCAGTATCTGTTCTTATCAGTTTAATATCTGATACGTGAACCATTGGTCTACATGATATTAAATTTATTTCTTGAGGGGGAGGGTCCACCGCGGTAGCTTGCTACTGGGACTCTCGAGCGTTGCCCAAACGTTGCACTACTGCTTGGGCTTGGCGCACCCCAACCAATTTTAGTTTAAATGTCTACGCTTTATATTTTTGAAGATCATATTTGCTACTCACAATTGGACCAGTAACTCTGCCCAATTCTGTTTCGACTTTGCCTTATTTAGCTCAATCTATACGAACATGCAAAACACATTTCCCACTAGACCTATCTGTGTCATAAAAGATTTCTAGTAGAAAATTCTGGTTTTAGAAAACAAATATGAGAACAAGTTATTCTATGGTCAAATGATTGAAGTGAATTTCTTTTGTCATTTTTAAATTATCTCATACATGAGATCAGGAGCATTGAGAGCCGAGTCTTGTGTATTTTGCAGTTCGAGTCAATTGAATTTGACCCAGTTTTAGCTAAAATATAGTTTTTTAATGAGTCTGTTAATGTGAACATAGTGTTTTGTATAAATTGAACTATGTTTAATTTATTCAATTTCAAAAATTACAAAATCATCATTAACATATTTAAAAATTTTATTTAAATTATATAATTATTTTAAATTTTTTATTTAAATTACCAAATTCTAATGTTTTCTTTTAAAAGAAGTCGGGCTAATGAGATCATAAAAAAAAATTCTACTGTTTTGATTTAATAATTGAAATACAATTAATAATATTATAAAAAATTATTAAATCAACTTTCTGATTTTTAAAATATAAAAATTTGATTTTGCAATCACTTTAAAACTGTGTGAGCAATATCAATTAAGAAAATTAGTGGATTTAATTTTATTCTGGAAGTGTTTATGGGTAGAATAATTCATCCAATCGTTTTTATATATTACGAATATATTTAAATAAATAAGAATTTTATTACTTTTAAACAATAAAATAAAGTTTTTAGATAGATTTTTTTTTGGTGATAAAAAGAAGTAACTAAATCAAATTACATACTAGTAAACTGGAAATGAGGGATATTCCTAGCTTTGTCTAAATCCAACACAGCTTGAATCTCTGAATTGGGAACGTCAAATAGTAGCAGCTCGTTCTTCCTGATTAAGGCTTGTTTAGTCAAACAATTCGTCACTTGATTAAAATCTCTCGAGATATGTTTTAGAGACCACTGATTCTCTTGAGTTAAGATACTTTGAATTCGTCGAATCAGGGCTGAATTAGAAGCATTGGGAGAAGCTCCGAGAATAACATTAATAACTTTCAAGCTATTCGATTGAACAGTAATTTGGTCATGACCTCTACGTTGCATGATCTTGAGTCCTTCAAAAATGCCCTATAATTCAGCATAAAAAAATAAAGCATTTCCCATGGTGACAATGATAACCAACCACCCATCTCCCATGTTTATCTCGAACGACTCCACCACAAATTCAATTGAACCGCACCATAAGTGTTAAAAAAGAGTCTCTTTTCGTCAGATTGATTATCGAATGACACTTCTGGTGTCTCAATCTGTGGCTTGTGAACCGAGGAGAAAGAGAATCGCCCGACTTCTAGAAACCTGGATTATTTCTCTTGAGGTCATGGATCTACTCTAAAAAATGAAAAGGTTGCGATTTTTCCATAGACACCAAATGAGCAACCCAAAAAAACATTCTCAACTGGTTCCTCCTCCTTGAATCTTATTATTATCCTGCACATTATCAAGAAGCTAATCCTGTAAATTAGTAGAAAAAAAATTCTAAAAATAAGTTTAAGTAAATCAGATTCGAGTTTAAAAATTTTATTTGGAATTAAGCCTTGACTGAATCTATAAACACGAATTCTCTACTATATGAAATAGAGTTAAAAAAAGCTTACAATCTTAGGCTGGAAATCTTGCAAGTCTAGTCTAACATTATTACTTGATTATTTGGCTTCTTTGCATGTAATTAATATTTGCCACATGACAATATTTTTATTTTTAAAATATCACGTAATTCAATTCAATTAATTCCTTTCACAATACTATTAATTGATTTTCAATTATTAATCAAATTTTATTTAAAATTAAGCCTTAGATCAATCCATAAACACCTTTACTCCCATGCACACTTAAGAATGATGATGTTACCAAAGCCAAGGATTTGATACTTACGATGAAGTGTTGTTGACCCATAAAAGCGAAGAACTACATTTGAAATTCTTTTCTTTTCTTCATCATCGTATCTACCCATGAAGTTATAGCAGAAGAAAAAATGGCAGAGATTCTTCCCTCTTCAACAAACACCATCTGCAATTATATGATTCTTTCATGAATAAACTTCCTTTCATTTTCGATTTCAACAATACCTGAATTTTGCCCCTAATAAGAATACTTGTGAGAAGCTGCTTGCTTGCAAACAAGTTGCTGAATATATTGGTGTATATCCCACATCTTTGGCATACAAACAGACGAGGGGAGAAGCGGCCTATAAAAAAAGCGATGTTAGACTTAAGAAATCATACCTTTCTCGGCCTTTTGGCTAAGATCAAGTGTAGTATCTGTTCTTATCAGTTTAATATCTGATACGTGGGCCATCGGCTCACATGATATTAAATTTATTTTTTGAGGGGGAGGGTCCACCACAGTAGCTTGCTACTGGGGCTCTCGAGCGTCGCCCAAGCGTTGCACTATTGCTAGGGCCTGGCGCACCCCACCCAATTATAGTTTAAGTGCTAGCTGTTGCAAATATCGGCCTTCTTGTTGTAGGTCTTGTTTGCTTTTAGAACTTGCGGTGTGTGAACATTTCCTGCCAATGATCTCCTACGAATCCCGACTAAACCTTGCTACTGTTAACTGGCTCGGTCACTCCACTCTTTTGTTTATTCTTTTGCGATATCAGCTATAAATGATCTTATATTTTACTTTTACCTTTTTACTCCCATAAAAAAGGTTTATGGGCTTATGTAAAATTGGAAGAGTGGATTTTTAAGGTTTTAACTAAAAATTAGTAAACTCAACAAAATGTTATGTTTCTTCATTTAGGGAGAGTACTTCCCTAGTAGATAGATTCAACAATTTTACAAATTAACTACAAAAGCGAATCAGCAATGTAGAAAGGGAGAAGAAAGAATTAAAATTATCTACAAATGATTTCTCTTGAGGAGGAAGAAGAAAGAGAATCTTGGAAGGGGGATGGGAGATCGCCGGCGGGGAGAGGATATTAAATAATCATAATTTTATTAATCAGAATTTAATTTTAATTATTTAATTTCATGTATATGATAATGCATGTGGGGGAAAATGACAATATTGTGTGTGATTTTTTTAACGGCATTAACTTTTAGGTTTAAATGGTTTTATGTGACAATTGATTTATTTTGTGGTGGTTGACTTGTCTTGCTTGTGATCTATATAACCAATTATTCAACTTAGGCATAAATGCTTTCTATACTACAATGGTCATAATCATGTTATGGTTTATTGAATCATGACTGTAATAGCAATAAATTTGTATTAAGAAACATGTTAGTTTAGAGCCATAATTGTTGACGGGTTCATCATTCTCAACCATACTTTTGGTTCGATACTATCAAGCATAACATCAGGGCTTCTGCAGTTGGGAAAGAGCAAGAGTTCCTATCTATTGCCGCATCGGAGTCTGGTATCCAATTAAGATTATTTGTTATAATGAACAGTACTAAATACTAATGATGTCATGTATTAGGCCCTTCATTAGATTTTTAGATGAAAAAGTTGCAGGTTTTTTCATTTTGTTTTCAAAAATATACATAATTTAGTATCGTGAAAATCTAATCAATTGCCAACCAGACTTCTACTTGGTGGGAAGAGAAAGTTGAATTGGAGGCATCTTCTGCATGACATGGTTAAGTAGTTGAATAACAACTAAACACAATGATATATCTCACGCATAGATGACGAAGTTCGATGACGCATGGAATAAATATTCTTTACAAATTTTTTTAGAATTTTTTCGTACACATTTCCTTGTAACCAATATCTTTCTTTTCACAAATCAGAGTAACATAGAACTTATTTTTTTGTGTATATTACTATCTCTTTGATTCAAACAGTAATGAGGAAGAAAAGTAAAATTCAAAGTTACTCATATTGCTTGTTGATAAACCGCGATTTATATATAGTTAAATTTGATTTTTTTTTCTAATGAAACAATATTTTATGCCATAAACTTGACCTCCTATCCTGCAAGTGAAGGTTCGATCATAATAAACTATGCAAATGTACTACTCTAACTATGTGTTTGTTGTGTGTTAACTACAATGAACAAAACTTGAGAAGCAATGAGTTCAAGTAATAGTGTGTTATTTTAAAATACAGCAAATAAAATATTTCAAATATTTTAGTATAATTTAATATAAAAATAATTATATATATATATTTTTGGTGAATTACAATGAGAGAATAAATCTCTAGTAGCAACGCAACTAGCGCAACTTTAATTCAGACCACACTTGAAATGGTGAACACCCTGACCATTAGATCAACACACACTAAATTCATAAAAATAATCATATTAAGAATGTTATTAAATTATATATTATTTTTATTAAGTTATATTTAATAATAATTATATTAAAATATAATTAAATTATTTATTATTTTTTTATTAAATTATATTTAATACTAATTCTATCAAATTTTAATAACAACACGTATTTATCTAAAATAATTTTGCAAAGGGTACTTTGATCGTTTTAACTTTTTTCTTTTGACTATTATAAATCTATTCAATTTAACCGAATACAAAAATATTATTACAGTTTTATCCTATTTCATTCAATCAAATAATTAAATTATCGATTACGATTCTATTTCATTACAACCATATTCCATTTCAATAAACCAAACGTATCGTGACATCGAAATCAAAATAAAAAAAAAGTGATACAATTCCAAGCTCGAATTATGATAAAACCAACTCATTTTTAGCTAAACAATTGAAATCGCATTGCTCCCTTCTCATTCTTTTACAGATTTTTTTTTTTTTTTTTTTGAAATGATTGGCTGGCGTCCATTATTATTAAAGGGCTAAAAAAACTGGTTCAAATAATAAAGCACTCACCAAACAAATAAATGAAACCCACACCACAATAAATAAGCATGCCATAACCCAAAACAACCCCAGCACTACCCAAGAGAAACGACAAGAATGAAAAGTCCCAAAGGAAAGCAACACAGCTAGATGAAAAGAAGAATAAACCAGAACACAAAATCACTCGAGAGAAAAACAACGCCCTTTAAAGAAAAACCAGTAGATGCCCAGCACTAACACTCGTCCCTTTTTAACATGATAAGAGGAGGAAAGTAGATCTGAAAAAACGAGAAGAGATTGGGATCCTCTTTCGATGTTGATATTGAAATTCCGAAATAATCCCAAAACTGAGAAATCCTCAAGCAGAAGCAAGCCATCGAATCCAATCATCGCGCACAGCTTTTTCGACCAAACCTGGAGCTTTTTCAATCCAAAATCTGGAGATCTGATGTTTTCGGCCCTCATTAACAAGAACATGAGCCGCGTTGTTTGCCATCCTAGGAACATGCATCAAGGTAATCTTTTGAAAAAAAGCAAAAATCAGCTTTTATGTCTTCAATAATCGCCTTAAGAACAGAGGTGTCATGAACACTGGAATTAACACGGTTTATTATGGACAAGGAATCGCCTTTGAGGAGAACCGCATGAAACCCCATATCTCTCGCAAAACAGATCGCTTTCTCACAAGCCCTAGCTTCGGCGAAAAAAGGATCTGCAACATGCATTTCCAGATAAACACCTGCTCCCATTATCTCCCTTGCAGAATTCCTGGCAATAACACCTAAAACTGCAGTTTTGGATTTCGCATCATCGGCACTGTCGAAATTAAATTTAATAATATCTCCCTTAGGCGGTTTCCACATATTGTTCTTTGTAGATGAAGAATTAGCAGTATTTAGCTTAATGAACTCCACTTCATATAGGTACCCAGAAACAAAGCTCGTTATTTCACCAACAGATTGACGGATACCATCATGAACAATTTTATTCCTCGCATATCACACCGGCCATAAAGTAAGTGTTACAAATTTTTTAGCCTTGTCATCAGATTTGTTAAAAAATTGTAACAACTATTGCTTATGATCTGAGACTAAATCTGCACTAGGGAAATTCAGACCCAAAGTCCGTAGAACATTCTGAGGAACATAGCAGAACCGAACTAAATGATCAACTGATTCTAACCCATCACCGCATTATGGGCAAGCACGATGGTCAGAGAGATGTCTTCTATTGAGATTTGTAAAAGTAGGCATATAATCATTATAAAACTTCCAACAATTAATTTTAACTTCACTAGGGAGTTGTAATGTCCAAAGTGCTGTAAGGAACTTTATTGTATGTTGGGAAGTTTCTGTAATATTGGGAAGCTAGCTGTGTAGTAGAAGAGTTTTGTAGCCACTCTTAACAGTATTCTCTCCTTTGGCAACGAATCTCCACACCTTCTATCAAACTCTGTGTTTGGGTAAAAGGATGCCAAGAATATTGTTCACTTGGGCTGTATCAGTGATTCCTTTAATAATATCCTCCTTCCAGGTACAGTACTCCTTATCAATCAATTGATTAACAGTAGTCAATCTGGTGTTGATTGCTTGACACATAATTCTGCCATTTCCAGGACCTAGAACCCAAGCATCATTCCAGATATTGATTGCCGAACCATCTCCTACTCGCCACCTCAGACCACTCTCAATCAGCCCCTTGGCTGCCATAATACTTCTCCAAGTAAAAGAAGGGTAAGACCCCAACTTTGCAAAACCAATAGAAGTATTAGGAAAATAACGAGCCTATAGCACTTGGGCCACTAAACAATCAAGATACTGTAAAATACATCAATATTGCTTCGCTAAAAGGGCAATATTAAAAGAAGATAACTCACGAAATCTCATACCTCCCTATGTTTTGGGGAGAAAAAGCTTCTGCCAAGTTGACCAATGTCTGCCTTTATGAGATTTCAAATTGCGCCACCAAAACCGGTTTGAAATGTTTTCTAGTTCAACACAAAAGGGTTTAGGAAAGAGAAAGACCTGCATAGCGTATACAGGTAATGACTATAATACAGATTTAATCAATACCTCCTTGCCTCCAGTAGAAAGGAACCGTAAACCCTAATTATCAATCTTCGCTTGAAATCGATCGACGTAGTTTTTGAAAGCCCTTCTTTTGTGTTTGTCCACCATCATGGGTAAGCCCAAGTACTTTTTCAGACTACTCGAAACACAGACACCCAGCTTTTCACCCACAATCTTACGATCATCAAGACTGACATTGGCCCCAAAAAACAGTAAGGATTTATCATAATTTACCTTTTGACCGGACGCCTTCTCATATTCAGTAATAATAGAGACTATCTTTGCAGCCCCATCCACAGTAGCATCTCAAAAGATAATTGAATCATCCGCAAAAAAGTGGTTAATTGATAACGAACCTTCTCCCGAACAAATTCCTTTAATAGATCCATCATCCTTAGCTTTGTTCAGAATTGATGAAAGCCTTTCTGCACAAAGAAAGAAAAAATAAGGGCTTAACGGATCTCCTTGTTTAAGCCCTCGATATGGCAAAAAACTATTACTAAGATGCCCATTCACTCCAATTGAGTAAGAAACAGAAGCAATACAACTCAAGATTAATGTTACCCAATTTGAATGAAACCCCAAATAAACTAACATTCCTCCCAAAAAGTCCCACTCTACCCGATTATAGGCCTTTGCCATATCAAGTTTAAAAGCAAAATTCCCTATCTTGCTCCATTTTTTAATTTTGAGAAGATAAAGAATTTCATATGCAATCAACACATTGTCTGAAATTTGTCTCTCCGAGATGAAGGCACCTTGCTACTTAGAAACACAATCAGAGAGAGAACCACGCATATGATTAACAATAACTTTGGCAATTATTTTGCAAAAACCATTACAAAGGATGATTGGCCTAAATTGCATAATATTACATGGTTTACTGACCTTAGGGATAAGAATAATTTTGGTTTGATTAATACTTTCAACATCCACACTGCCTTGCAATACCTTTAAACAGTATTGCGAAACGTCCTTTCCTATAATACCCCAAAAATGTTAAAAAAATATAGCAGGATAACCATCAGTTCCAGGCGCTTTAAGAGGTCCCATGTCCTTAAGGGCTTGCCAAATTTCATCCTACTCAAAAGGACGAAGAAGAGAGGTATTCATCTCATCCGTGATTCTTCTCTGAACATTAGCAATATACCTTCCGCATCACCCCTCCTCTGATGCTGTAAAAAGTGTTTGAAAATAGTTAATTGCAATGCGTTGTATATGAACATCATCTGTCACCCATGAACCCGAATCAGTAGTCAACCGCCTAATAGCATTCCTTGTCTGTCGTCCATTAGCCATCTTGTGAAAATAAGTAGTATTCCGATCACCATTAGTAGCTAGTTTACCCTCGCGCGTTGATTCCAATAAAGCTCTTCTTTATCCGCTTCAATATTAAGGCCGATCTGAACATCTGTTAAATCTGCAAATACAGCATCATCCAGATTCTTTTGAACAAGTAGACTTAACTGATCTTCAAGCTCTTTCTTTTTTCGAACCTGGTTTTTCTGAATTGAGATACTTCACCGGAATAATTTATCTCCCAATCGTTCAAGTTTCTTAGGCAACGGATCATTATTAGCCTCCCAAAATTCACGAATGAGGCCTTCACAAGAATCTTCTAAAATCCAATCAGTATTAAATATGAAGTACCTTTTACGGTACTACCCTTCGCACCTTCACCTTCTCTCGTTGTCAACACAATAAGACAATGGTCAAAAATGGAATAGTTTAAATGAGTAATAGAATAATTAGGGAATAAATCACACCAAGCTGAGCTAACGACACCTCGATCAAGCCTCTCCCTAATGTTGGTCCTAGCAAATTGCTCCCTTTCCCAAGTGTACCATTTCCCCGAATACCCAAGATCACACAAATCACAGTCTTCGAACACTGAACAAAAGGCAACCATCTTCTTTTCTGCTCAAACACGCCCACCTTTTTTTTTCAAAAGAATAGGCAATTTCATTAAAGTCTCCTACTACTAGCCAAGGGAGACTTTTAACCCTTCCAAGAACTCTCAATAGGTCTCATGATTTGTCCCTCAAATGATCTTCCGGATGACCATAGAACCCATTGTAACGCCAAGAATGCCCATCTTCGATATCATTGATCTCAACATCAGTATGATGCTGAGAATAACTTCTTAAAACCACATCCAAATGATCCCGCCATCCTATAGAAAGTCCCCTTTTAGAACCAATTACCCTAATGTCAATACCATGTTGAAAACCACATTTCCGTCTAACTCATTCCATACGACGAGTACTAATTTTTGTTTTCATGAGAAACATAATTTGGGGATGAATATCTCTCGGCTTATTTTTGAGACGGCGGCCCGTGATTTCCCCAGCCAACGGACGTTCCAACTAAAAATATTCATTGGGCTCGACTACCCTGCCTTGTAGAGCCAGCTGAAAAATCATCATTATCAGACGAGACAATAGCATTATACGAACCCGAAGCATCAGATCCCTTCCCAAAGACCCGTTGACGTTTTTTCCCATCAATAGTATTAATTGTGAGATTCTCTTCATCATAAAAAAATCTCCATAGATCCTATTGAATTGATTGCCCTATCCCCTAGATTCTCTCCCAAAGGATTATTTCCATACAAGTTAGAACCAATCCCCCAATTAATGCCTTCAGAAATGGGATTGAAATTGGAAATATTATTCTAATTGATATCCCCAAAATTATGCTGACCATCTATACTTTCTTCAATGGAAGCATTCGTCCCCAAACTTTCCGGTTCATGTAGCCACCTACTGACTGACCTCTCCTCGTTGGAGCTCAAAGCGAAATATCCCACCCAAAAACAACCGTGGAAGGATCCAACCGAACCCTAATCAGGCAAAAGCTCTCTCCATGCCCCAATTTACCACAAATGAAGCAAAAGAGGCTCAACTTTTCATATTGGAATCGGGCATGGTAAACTTGATCACCAAGAAAATTTTTTTTCCTTCGTTTTAATGGTAAATGAACATCCAGACTAATATGAATCCTCATAAAACGTTGAAACCCCATTGTAGGAATTCGTGCATCATATTCTAAGAAATCGCCTATAAAATCACTAAATCTACGCCCCATTGTTACCGACATCAAACCAGGAGGAAGATCATGTATCTGAACCCAGAATACAGTTTTATGAAGATCCACCATGAGAGGGACTTGTCCCTTTTCCAACCTTTCCATTAGAATGAGATGGTTATTGAAAGACCAAGGTCTACCATCCAAAACCCTGTTTAAATCAACCAAATAGAATAATTGAAACAAATATCTCTTCCCCCCCCCCCCCAAATCAGAGATCGCAACTCCCCGAATGGGATGCCATAAATCTGCCAAAGTATTTCGTAAAGAAGGGAAATGGACCACACTATCTGTTAGACAAGTACCCACTAAACAAAAATGAGGAACTTCAATGGTATCTTTAGGGTCATCTCGAAAAGCATCCTCCTCTTCATCTTCAAGACGCAGATTAACTAAATCGTCTTCCATAGAAAGAAAATTAATAAAAGCAAGAAAAGAAAATAGGGAAAATCAGAAGAACTTGTCAAAAGACAGACGAAAGAAACGTGCTAAAAAGCAGACTCAAAATCATACTTTAACATCTACTCTTACAGATTTTTAAAAGCAATATTAAACTAATTCTCAATCTCTCTATAGTGCTTTACAAAAAACAATTTGCCGAAAATTTTCCAATAAGCTGGACATGGAATATATCCAACAAGAGTTGCCCCTAACTAATAAATTTATCTTGAAGTATTCTAAATTAATTAATTAGTTTAATAAATCATGTTATCACTTTAATCTAAGCATTCAATTAATTATTTAATTATCCTGAAGTACATATAAATTGTTAATCTGAAAAATCAAAATTAAATCATTCTTATATTAATCTTAAACTGGATAATCCCAAATGAAAAATTAACTACTCCTAAAAAAAAGGCAACTAATAACAGCATTAATTCCATTGCAGAAACATCAATTAAAGCACTAACCTTCTGCTAATATGATATTAGCTTGCATTTCACGGACTTTATATCCCACATATTTGAAATACAAACAGACAAGGGGAGAAGTTGTCTATAAAAGAAGCGGGCTTAGAATTTATAAAGCATACCTTTCTCGGCCTTTTGGCTAAGATCAAGTGTAGTATCTGTTCTTATCAGTTTAATATCTGATACGTGGACTATTGGTCCACATGATATTAAATTTATTTCTTGAGGGGGAGGGTTCACCGCAGTAGCTTGCTACTGGAACTCTCAATCGTCGCCCAAGCGTTGCACTATTGCTCGGTACCGGCGCACCCCACCTAATATTAGTTTAAATGTCTACTTGTTATTCTTGTAGCAGTTCACATTTGATACTCTCAGTTGGGTCAGTAACTCTTCCCAATTCTGGTTCTCCTTTGCCTTATTTAGCTCAATCCACACGAACATGCGAAACACTTTTCCCACTACATCTATCTGTGTCAAAAAATATTTAATATTTTTTTAAAAAATTTCTTTTTTTTTCTGAAAATACATATCAGAATTTGACAAGTTATTTTATGGTCAAATGGACCTCAATTGAAGTTATTTTTTCTTAAATTAACTCGTGCAAGAGCTCAGGAACGATATACAAAAGAGTGTTGAGAGCTGAGTCATGTGTATTTTGCAGTTCGAATCAACTAAATCTGACCCAGTTTTGGTTAAAATACAATTTTTTAACAGGTCTGTTAAGGTGAACATAATTTTTTGTATAGATTAAATTATATATTCAATTTATTCTACTTCAAAATTGCTAGATGATGATTAAATTGTGTAAAAGTTTTTCATTCAAGTCATAATTATTTGAAAATTTTTATTTAAATTATCAGGTTGTTAAGGTTTTTTTAAAAGAAGTCGAGCTAATGAGATTCAAAGAACAACTTGATAATCGATATGATGGATCAATATTTATTGACGAGTAGAAGAAGATATCTTAAATTCAAGTTGAACTAATGGTTGGTATCGGAGATTGGAGAAGAGAGATGTTTGGATATTGATTAGCTTATTTACGATGGTTAAAGTTGTTTAATTTAAAAAACTTATATGTAGAAGAAAAGGGAAAGGAGAAGAAGAGTTTTCGATTGGTATGAGCATTGCGATATAACAACGGTTTTAATAACTTATTGATTTAAATAAAAGATTTTAAATAATGAAATAATTATTTTATAACTTTTTAAAATTGAAGTGATTATTTAAGTACCATCATTTAAAAATTTTCATTTAATAATTCAAGATTCAATGGACTTTGGCAGTAGTGCACATAAAGATATTAAGAGCGATTAGTGGATAGGGTGTTTAAATATTTGTTCGATTAATATCTAAATCGAACGTAAAAGTCTTAACCATTAATCGAACCAAAAGTTTTCAAAATCTTTTAACCGATCAAAATAATTTCGATGAATTCGAGTTGTTAATCAAATTAATCAAAATTGATACACATATTTTATTTTGTTCAAATAAGCTTGAAACATAAAAAAATACCATTGCAATGTTATTTTTCTTTGCTTTCAATTAAAAAAAAAAGAATAAAATCAACAAATAACACAATATCATTAATTTAAAATTATCATAACAAACATTATATTATAAATAATAAATTTTTTAATATGCTGATGTGATTACATAGTATTATTTGTTCATACTTTCTTAACCCTTTAACAACGCACACACATTTTACACACACGTATGCTCGAACCCAAATCTCTTAAAATGAAAAAGAAAAAAAAAGAAGGGTCTACTATCAAGAAGAGAATACAATATATGCGATTGTGCTTACTTTTAGCATTGTATGTTATGAGGCTTTTACCTTTTGCTAATATATGATTGATATTACCTTGCGTTTCGTGTACACTTACGATGATGATGTTTACCAAAGCTTATGTTTCTCTTCTTTTCTTCATTATCATCATCTACCCATGAAGTTATAGCAGAAGAAGAAATGGCAGAGATTTGTCCCTCTTCAACAAATACTATCTGCAATTATACGACTCTTTAATGAAAAAACTTCCTTTCATTTTCGATTTCAACAATACCTGAATTTTGGCCCTAAAAAGAAAAACAGAGAGAAGCTGCTTGCTTGCTTACAAACAAGTCGCTGAATACATTGGTCTATATACCACATCGTTGGGACACAAACAGACGAGGGGAGAAGCTGCCTATAAAACAAGCGGGCCTTAACTTATAAAAGCATACCTTTCTCGGCCTTTTGGCTAAGATCAAGTGTAGTATCTGTTCTTATCAGTTTAATATCTGATACGTGGGTCATCGGCTCACATGATATTAAATTTATTTCTTGAGGGGGAGGGTTCACCGCTGTAGCTTGCTACTGGAACCCTCAAGCGTCGACCAAGCGTTGCACTATTGCTCGGTACAGGCGCACCCCACCTAATATTAGTTGAAGTGCTTACCTGTAGTGGATATATGCCTTGTTGCAGGTCTTGTTAGCTTTTAGGACAAGTGGTTTCTGAACATTTCCTGCCAGAAATCTCCTATGGATTCCGAACTGTACCTTGCTACTGTTAGCTGGCTCGGTCACTTGTTTTTATTTTTAATTCTTTTGCGATATCCTACTTTATCTTTTTTCTCCCATAAAAGATTTATGGGAGTGTAGGCCTTCTTCATCCAGTCCTACTTGGTCGCGTTTAAAATTTTATTTTTTCACTATAACTTAATGTTAATATAAATCCAATTTATATTTCAAAGTATTTATCTATTTTAAGTTCTATTAAAGATTTTGAATTATTATTCGAGATAACACTCGTGTTAATATTTTTTAACAATCTATTTTTTGCAGTCTGAGGTTCTTTTTATCTAGTTAGATGATTCTGTTAAATCTGTAGGATTTCTAAAACCCCAAAAGTGGTGTTACCTTTCGACTGGTCCCATAAACACATTGGGCTTAAATTAAGGATTTGTTGTTATTTATTATAATCCCAAGCCGGAATTTCTATAAATTTGAGTGGGTGTAGTCTTAGTGTTCTGTATAAGAACACACTTGTATATCATTTTGATTTATTAGCATCTAACGATTTTCTTCAGGGCTTACATTGCTTTTACCCCCAATTTGTTTTAGAATTTATTTTTATTTTTATGATGTGTTTAAATTATTTGTAATTTGATTCACACCAATCAACATTAAATCATTTTATTCCATTTATTTTCAAGATGGTTAATTTATTTAATTCGATTAATGTAACATTAGTCATTTTTATTCATGTTATTTTATTAATGATAAAATTATCGTGTAAGAATATCAGCTTTTCAAACACAAAGCAAATTTTAACCCAAGATGCTATGTAGGTCTCCAGAGTGGAGAACGGGAAAATAAATAGTTACCTCATAATTTTACAATTGTGTTAGTGATGATATTCACTTTCACTGATTATGCTTTTACCCTCTCAAGATCTTATTGTTAGAAGGTAAATTTTGTGGCATATAAAAAACCGCATACCGTTGATATGTTTTCTTACATCAAGTTACACCAGCCTGATGAAGTTTTGTGTTAGTTTGGAAGGATCTAAAAAATTCTAACAGATCGAATGAACATCATGACATTAGAGATTTGCATTATAGATTCATTAGACATGCTAGGCTCGTTGCATATTTGACCAACTATCTACAATATAGGCCACGTCTTACATGGATAATTTTGAAGCATCCATTATTTACGCCACACCTTTGCTTTTTCTTTTAATGGTAAATAAAAGTTGCCAAAAAAAGGTTTTTAATATTATAAATTCCTCTATTTTTTTAACAAAATATTAAAAATCAATTATGAGTTAGTAGTGGCAGTAGGATTGAATAATAGAAAACATTTGTCTAATCGAATCTGCAGTGATTAATCAGAGGAAGTTGATAAGAGTCTCAATCCCTTTTGAAGTGAACATATTTCCTTTAGGACCTTAAAAATTTTAAATTTGTAATGATAAAAATTGTATTTTATCCCTTCAAATGATAAAATTTTGATTTAATTTTTTAAAAATTATAAAAATATAATTTCTTAAAATGATAAAATTACATTTTTATTATTATAAAAAAATACAACTTAATTTCGACCTTCTCTTACAAATTTTCTAATTTTGTTCTTGCGTATCCGATCAACTAATGAAAAAGTAACATGAAAATTTCAAGCACCGATAAAAAAACCTTTCATCAAGTCAACCGAAATATGAGGGCACAATTCTTTTTTTTTTATTTCTTTAATGACGATTCTCCACTCGCGTATACACAATTTTTTGATCTGCATCACCAAATCTCTGCTTAAAATATTAAAAAAAAAACAAAAACAAATAACAATGTCAGATGATATGAGCTGTGATCAGAGATTGCTTATGACGACAACAAAGTGGCGAGCATGAATGGGAAGATGGGTTTACTCATTATTTTTCATAAATATAAATAAATTCATTGTTTTTAAATATAGATATAAATATTTTTTATAAAGAGAAATTAATGATATTGTTCAAACATTGTTTTTTTTAAAAAAAAAAAAAAAAGGAAAATTGCATTCAAGATAGAAACATTTGTCATTAATAGCGCATTAATGTACACAATTTTAACATATTAAATGTATATGACATAATTCCAGGAAGAATTAAAACTAAAAATTCATGATAAAAAAATTTAAATCTTAATTAAGTTAGTACCGTTATTATTTACAATAATTAAAAAATGTGGTTCGTGCATAATTGAATTATTAAGATTAATTATTTCGATCAATTAAGTTGGGTAATCGATTTTTTATTTACATTTTCATAGAAATTGTGTTTAATATAAATTTAGGTTAAGTTGGGTTGGTTTAATTTAAAAGATATATTACATATTTATTATCTATTATAAACCAATTTAAATTAAATAAAAAATGTATATTAAGTTGGTCCCAAAGCGACTGCAAATGTAATACGATAATATTGTCCACGTTGGAGAATGTCCAGCGCAGCTTATTTTTCACGCAATCTGCCTTGCAAAACTTTCTTCCTCGCCAAACACAATTTTTCTCTTTCCCTCTCTTTCTCTTTAAAATCCCAATACAATCCCATTAGCTAAACCCAAAACAAGTTCAAAAGAAAGTTATGTCTTGGCAACAGTACGTTGACGAGCACTTGATGTGCGATATAGATGGTCAACCCATCCGTCTTACTGCGGCTGCAATTATCGGCCACGACGGCAGCGTTTGGGCCCAGAGGTTCTCTTCCTCTTTTTTCATTTCAATTTAGCGTTATGAGTTGATTAGAGAAAAAGGGTTCTTAAAGCTCTTTTTTTGTGTGCTTGATGGTGCTTGTAGTTTACCCCTGAAGAAATAAGTGCAATCATGAATGATTTTGCTGAACCCGGTTCTCTGGCACCAACCGGATTATTCCTCGGTGCTGTAAAATACATGGTGATCCAAGGTGAAGCGGGTGCTGTAATAAGAGGAAAGAAGGTAATGTTTATATAGTAACATACCTTCTTAATTGAACCTAGCATGGTTTGATTGAAGTATATCACTGATGCAGGGTGCCGGCGGTGCGACAGTGAAAAAGACCAACCAAGCACTGATCATCGGGATATATGATGAACCTGTAACACCTGGTCAATGCAACTTGATTGTGGAAAGGCTTGGGGATTATCTAATCGATCAGGGTCTGTAGTTAGTTTTCTTTTTGGTCATTGGTAATCTTCCTTCCATTTTCTCCCATTTCCTTTGTTTTGATATCAGATTATAATGGAGAGTTGGGTGTGAAGATGATGGAATGGTTTTTTAGTATGTTGTATGGGTTTTTTTTTTTTTTTTTTTTTTTTTTTAATGTTTTTAAAATCAAAGCATTTTTGGTTGGGAATTTTTATTTGTAAGGGAATTGTTGAACTATACCAAGTGGTTTTTTTTGTTATTTGCTTGTGCTATTGATGTTAATTTTTATATAAAACTAGTTTGGTCAACACCAGTCACATCATTTCATTTATTTTCAAGATGATTAAATTATTTAATTTTAGTTTTCAAGCGTATAAAAATTAAAATAAATTTTAAAAAATCAATATGTGTGGATAATTTTTTTGATGATTAATAGTATTCATTGTTTTAATTGTGATTTGAATTTGAATCGTATTGTTATTAAAATTTTACTCTCCCTTGTAATTTAACAAAAAAAAAAAAAAAAAAAGTAAACTTTAACCCACAATGCTCTATTTTTAAGCGTGCGAAGAACAGAAAAATAAATAATTATCTCGTAATTTTACAATTGTGTTGATATCAACTTTCACAAGTTATGTCTATATCTTCTCAACATCTCAATTTACTTCTTGTTAGAAGGTAAAATTTGTGGCATATAAAAGACTACATGCTGTTGATATGTTTTTCTTACATCAAGTTTCATTGATCTGAGCGATCTAAAAATTTCAAACTTACATCAAGTTATGAGTCAGTCCGAAATGATCTTAAAATATCTGACAGATCCAAAGAATATGAGGACATTATAGATTAGAGTATCATTAGTCCATTAGACAGCCAGGCACGTTGCATATTAGACCAACTATCTACAATATAGTCCACGTGTTACATGGATAATTTTGAAGCATCCATTATTTATGCCACAATCTTTGCTTTTTCTTTTAATGGTAAATAAATTTGTCGTGATAAAAAGGTTTTTAATGTTATAAATTCCTCTATTATTTCTTGAAATATTGAAGATAATAGAAGTACAAAAACAAATAACAATGCCAAATGATATGAGCTGAATGGGAAGATGGTTTTACTCATTATTTTTTCATTTAACATAAATAAATTCATAACTTTTTCTTTTTCCTTGTGTCACGGACTTAGATTTTTCCCACGCAATCCGTGCGGTCTTAGGTCGTTTGTTTGCTCCAAAAACGCCTAAGTCAGTCTGATTCCTAACAAATGAGGATTCAAAAGAATTTTCTCTAACGCACCAACACAAAAGTGGAAGAACTTAAGATGAACAAATGAAGAACAAAGAACACAAAAGAGAGAGAGTTTTGAGTGAATGCTCTCAAGAATTCTTATTGCTTAAGAATGAAGTGATTTACAATGAGGGGAAGAGGCCTCTATTTATAGTTGAGTCTCCCCAAAATCAACGGTATAGATTAAAGTACATCAATGGCTAAGATTGAAAAGTATCTACAAAAAGAATATCTAAGATTACAATCAAATCTCTAAGATCACAAGGATCATATCTTCTAAGATTGTCTATCTTAAAGATTACATTCCATATTTATTGTCTTTATAGATGGACCTTTAATCTCTTGAAGCACTGGGCCAATCCGATTGGGCCAAAAGACCTCCCTTGAAGTCGATGGATCACATAAGTGTGCCATGGTTGCGGGCTCCCATGCGCAACCCATGACATTCTCCCCCACCGAATCTAGCAACGTCCTCGTTGCGTCCTTTGTATGGAACTGGTCTATCTTGTCTTGAAACTGCCACAAGAACTCGGCAGGTTCCCAACTTGTCTCACTTTCGAGAAATCCTTTTCATCGAACTAAATATTCATGTCGCGACCGATAGTACTTCCTTCTGAACACATGGTCTGCCTCGATGCTCTCAACTTCGCAATCGTAGGAGACCTTTACCCCCATTGGTGCTCGTTCAGACTTGCCTCGATTTGGATCCTCCTGATCCTCATGGAATGGCTTAACCATACTTACATGGAACATTGGGTGGACTTTGAGCTTTGTAGGCAACTCAAGCTTGTAGGCCACCTTGTCCACTCTCTTTACAACTCTAAATGGTCCTTCATATCGTCGCACAAGCCCCTTGTGCAAGCCATTATGACGCAAAATCAAGTGGAGTTTAACAATGACTGAATCATCAACCTGAAATTGCACGTCCCTTCGATTCTGATCCGCCCATTTCTTGTTACGTTTACTTGCCTTGTGAAGCTAAGATCAAGCTAAATCATTTTGCTCTTGCCAATCCCTCGCAAATCGGTAAGCTGTTGGATTAGGTCTCGCATAATGAGTTGCAACAGCATTGGGTGTAAGTGGCTGTTGACCCGTCACTATCTCAAACGGACTCTGGTTCGTCGCCCCACTTCGTTGTAAATTGTACAAGAATTGGGCCACGTCCAATAACTTCGGCCAGTCCCTTTGTGTGGCACTCACATAGTGTCGTAAGTACGTCTCCAACAACGCATTCACTCATTCGATTTGCCCATCGGTTTGTGGATGCATGCTAGTGGAAAAGTTCAAGTCTGAGCCCATTAACTTGAATAATTCCGTCCAGAACCGTCCTATGAATCACCCGTCTCGATCATTTATGATAGACTGTGGCACTCCCCAGTACTTCACCACATGTCTCAAGAACAAACGAGCTGCCTCCTCAGCAAGACACTCATTGGTTACTGTAATAAAAGTTGCATACTTCGAAAACCTGTCTACCACAACAAAGATACTCGTAAACCCATCGGATTTAGGCAAACCCACAATAAAGTACATGGATAAGCTCTCTCATGAACACTTCGGAATGGGCAAAGGTTGTAACAAACCGGCGGGACTCTTCAACTCGACTTTATGTTGTTGGCAAACCAAACAAGTCTTCACATAGGTCTCCACATATTCACCCATGTGAGGCCAATAAAATCGATCCTCCAAGAGAGCCAAAGTGCGATGCATACCTGGATGGCCAGCCCTTTTTAAATCATGACATTCCTTCATGATTTCTTTTCGTAAATTCCCGTATTGTGGCACATAAAAGCGGTGTCCCCGTGTGTATAGCAATTCTCCCTCAAACCAAAATCGCCTTGTTTTTTCCTCTTTGGCAAGCTCCATTAAATTTTTGACCATGGGATCATGGGACAATCCTTCTCGAATATGCTCCAATAAATAACTATCGGGTTAGCTTATTGTCGCCTATTCCATCTTCTGGCTAAGTGCATCAGCAACAATGTTGGCACTCCCCAGTTTGTATTTCAAGCTAAAATCAAACTCCGCGAGGAAAACCTACCAACGAGCCTGCTTGGGAGATAAATTTTTTTTAGTCAGGAAATAGTAATTTGTAACATTATCAGTGTATACCACGAACCTGAAACCCAGCAAATAATGTCTCCATGTGCACAAACAGTGCACCACAGCAGTCATCTCTTTCTCTTGGACCGTATATCGTCGTTCTGTCTCATTGAGCTTTCGACTCTCGAAAGCCACCGGATGCTCATCTTGCATCAGTACTCCCTCAATTGCATAGTCTGATGCATCCGTGCGTACCTCATACACCTTAAAAAAATCTGGTAAAGCAAGTACTGGCTCACTCGTCATTGCTTGCTTCACTTGCTTGAAGGTATTCTCACATCGATGATCCCAATCCCATACTTTACCCTTCTTCAACAAATCCGTCAAGGGAGCAGTGATTTTGGAATAGCCTTCAATAAAGGGCCTATAGTAGTTTGCCAACCCAAGGAAAGACCGCAACTCTGTTACCTTGGTTGGTGGCTCCCAATCAACAATAGCTCGAACTTTACTTTCATCCATACGAATCTTACCACATCCCACAATGTGACCAAGGAATGACACCTCTTGTTAGGAAAATGAGCATTTCTCTTCTTTCACATATAGCTCATTTTCCCTCAAGGTCTGGAACACCTTCTTCAAATGTCCTACATGCTCCTCAAGCGACTTATTGTACATCACAATGTCATCAAGATAAATAACCACAAAACGATCTAGGAATGGATGCAATACCTTGTTCATTAGTGTGTAGAATGTAGCTGGAGCATTCGTCAACCCGAAGGGCATTACAAGGAATTCAAAAGATCCATATCGGGTCACACAAGCTGTCTTAGGCTCATCCCCTTCGGCTATTCTCACTTGATGGTACCCCGATCGTAAATCCAACTTAGTAAACCATCTCGTACTACCAAGTTGGTCGAACAAATCTGCAATAAGAGGAATGGGATACATGTTCTTCACAGTAATTTTGTTTAAAGCCCTGTAATCGATACACAATCTTAAAGACCCATCGTGCTTCTTTTGGAATAACACCGGTGTACCAAATGGGTTTTAGATGGTCTAATGAACTCGACATCTAAAAGCTCAGTCAATTATTTCTGCAATTCCTTCAATTCAGGCGGAGACATTCTATATGGGGCCTTAGTTGTCGACTCTGAATTGCGCATCAACTCGATTCTGTGTTCCACCTTCCTCTTAAGTGGCAACTTCTTAAGCAACTCAACTGGCATCACGTCTTGAAAGGACTTTAATAACTGGCCCACTTCCCTTGAAATTTCACCAACGGATTTCAAACCCTCATCGACCTTCAAGGCAGCTAAGTAGGAGACTTCATCCCTTCGTACTCCTTTAGCAAACTGGATTGCTGACAATGTTTTCCCTTCCATGCTTGCTTTCCTTTTCTTTCTCACCATACACTGATGGTTTAAATCGTTGATTACCATATAATTATCGGAAGGATAAATACCCACATTAACCTGATCAAGTAAGCTTAAACCAACCACAAAGTCATAATCATCAAGTGGTATTACCTTAATGTTGGCTTTGCCACTCCATTCGCCAAGTTGGAGTTCTACTCCCTTTGCTATACCCGTTATATGCATGCTCTTCGAGTTCACCGTTTTAATGTGGCTCGAATCTTTCTCGATTTTGAGATCAAGTTCCCTTGCCATTTTCTCGGACATGAATAAATCAGACGCACCAGTGTCAATAAGTGCATTCAATCCTCTGCCAGCCATAGTAATGTCAACAAACATCAGCCCCTTACTTGTCTTATCTTCGATACCTCTCAAAATTGCACTGAGATTTTTGTTATTTTTTTCAGCTTCCTTGGCACCTTCACGTGCCTCCATGGCATTAAAGGCTTCCTTCTTTAGACAATCCTTCATCCTATGTGGGCCTTGACAAAGTTAGCACTTTAATGGCCCCTTTCGCTCCCATGGCTTGCCTTGACTAGCTTTTGGGTCATCATTCTTCTTGTCTCCCCCACCATTACCCTTGGCTTTTGGCTTGGGTTTGGAGGACTCATTATTCTCAGACTTCCTTCCTTCAATCTCCAAGAAATTTTCTGCCTCAGCCATAGCTACGGTCAATTTAATGATGCCTTAGCGACATAACTCTTGCTTCGCCCACATCCTCAGCCCATCCTTGAACCAATAAAACGCTTCTTTCTCGTTCAAGTCTGAGATTTGAAGCATCAACTCGTTGAACTCCCGTACATATTCTCGAACAGTGCCTTGTTGAGTAAGCCGACGTAACTTGGCTCGAGCCTCTTTCTTAGCATGCTTCGGGTAAAACTGCTTCTTCAACTCTCCTTGAAACTCCTCCCAAGTCCCAATAGTCGTTCCTCCACATTTCTTATCCGTGGACCTACGTCCCACTATAAGAGAGCACTATCAGTAAAGTAAATCGAAACAGTGTTTACCTTAGTGGTATCATCCTCGATGCCCATTGCTCTGAAGTATTATTCCAATTCCCACAGGAAGTTATCCACTTCTCTCGCGGACCTATCCCCCTTAAACTTCTCAGGTTTTGGAACATCAACCTTGCGTTACTTCGGTCTTGAAGCCATCATCCCACTTCCCAAGGCAGCCTTGTAGATAGTGAGCTCTCCCTTAAGCTCAGCAATCTCCTCTTTCAAGGCCGTCACCAAGGCCTCAAGAGCATCATCTCTTACTGTCAACTTATCAGTAGTGGACCTAAGAGACTCCATCACAAACTCTTTGCTATCTTCCCTTAGATCATCAATACGGCTCATGGCAATCTCAAGTGTCTCTTTCATGTCTCCCATGGACTCTTCGAGATTAACCACGCTATTCTCCAAGCTCGACAGCATGTCCCTAGATCGACTAGCCTTTCTGGCCCTTCCATGGGTCTCTATAGGCTCAACATGTTCAACAATTTCTTTCAACATCTTGCAGGGTGCCTTCGCAACACTAGCTCGGATACCAACTCTCATGGACTTAAATTTTTCCCACGCAATCCGTGTGGCCTTAGGTCGTTTGTTTGCTCCAAAAATGCCTAAGTCAGCCTGATTCCCAACAAATGAGAATTCAAAAGAATTTCATCTAAGGCACCAACACAAAAGCGAAAGAGCTTAAGTTGAACAAATGAAGAACAAAGAACACAAAAGAGAGAGTTTTGAGTGAATGCTCTCAAGAATTCTTATTGCTTAAGAATGAAGTGATTTACAATGAAGGGAAGAGCCCTCCATTTATAGTTGAGCCTCCCAAAATCAACGGTACAGATTAAAGTACATCAATGGCTAAGATTGAAAAGTATCTACAAAAAGAATCTCTAAGATTACAATCAAATCTCTAAGATCACAAGGATCATATCTTCTAAGATTGCCTATCTTGAAGATTACATTCCATATTTACCGTCTTTGTAGATGGACCTTCGATTTCTCCAAGCACTAGGCCAGTCCGATTGAGCCAAAAGACCTCCCTTGAAGTCGATGGATCACATAAGTGTGCCATGGTTACGGGCTCCCATGCGCAACCCATGACACTTGCATATTGATTTTTATTGTTAATTGCTCATTTCATTAATTTTGTTTTCATATAAACATAGTTAAAGTGATTTAGGAATAGATATGGAGGGTCGACCGAACGAGCCAACCATATTGGTTTCCACAAATTATGTCGGCCATATGTCTTGATAGCCATATAGCACCCACCAAACGAGGGTGGGCGTGGCATATTTAGCCAACCGGCCCTTTTAAGTTTACATCTTGTGTTTCTATGCTTATATATAAACAACCTCTTTTGTGTCCCTTAAGATCTCCACTCTGTGTAGGATACTTCGCAAGTATGAGATTTCCCGCGGATTAATTCAACTTAACTCGATTACACTTTGTAATCCTAGATAGTATGCTACACAAATCTGTATTGTTTGAATGCGACAAGCATGAACATAGTAGACCATGCTATAATGAAAAGAAGTTGACTCATTAAACAATCATATATTAGAATTTTAATATACAAACATTTGTTGAAGTTTTACATATTTAAGTTAAAAAAAATAGGTATATGTCCCCCACTTAAACAATATCTCACAAAAACATTTTACCAAAAACAAATTTGTTGGGCCAGCAACCACTAGACCACTGCATCATACAATCCACCAACGCGACAGCAATAAGTACTATTCCATAAACACTTGGTCTACGCTCGAGAGTCCCAATAGCAAGCTACTGTAATGGACCCTCCCCTCAAAAAAATAAATTTAGTGTCATGTGAGCCAACGGCCCACGTATCAGATATTAAACAGATAAAAACAAATATTACACTTGATCTTAGCCAAAAGGCCGAGAAAGGTATGATTTGACAAGCTTAAGCCCGCTTTGTTTATAGGCTGCTCCTCCCCTCGTCTGTTTGTATCCCAACTATGTGGGATATAGACCAGCAGCTTCCTTGTAAGCAAGTAAGCTGTTTGTCACATTCCGGGATTGTTGAAATCGAAAATGAAAGGAAATTGATTCATGAAACAGACATATAATTGGAGATAATAATGTTAGTTGAAGTGGGAACAAATCTCTGCCATTTTTCTTCTGCTATAACCTCATGGGTCAACAACAGTTTTTCAAACGCTTTAAGCTTTGGTAACAATGTCAGCAACAAACAATGATTGTGAGCATCTAATGAGCATTTGGGGGAATATTAATTTTATTATAGATAATTTGTTTTGCACGTCTTCAGCGGGTATCATTCCAAAAATATCTATACCAAAGTTTGGTGATTGAAAAGGGAAATTTTTGAGGAAAATATAGAAATAAGAATAAGAGTTAATTGTGAGTCTAATCGATTTGTATATTATGAAATTAATTTTTATCCTTAAAAATTTAAATAAAAATGAATTTTATTGAATTCAAGTTTTATTTTAAATATAAAAAACGATAACCAAATTTAATTGAATTCGAAGTTGAATGAGTGAAACTCAAACTTAAATTTGAAGTTTGGCTCAACTCACCGATTACACCACAGCTTACATGTAGTAGAAGCCCCTTATTACATCAATACATCCGTGTGTGATTTTTTCCGCTTCCTCTTCTTTCTTTTGGCCCTTTTTTTTCTCTATAAACTTCACCTACAGCTTACTCCGTTCCCTGGCATTTTCCCTTAAGATTACACTGAAAAAGCTCACATGTTCCCCAAACTTCATCTATTACTCAAGTTCCGATTCCTTCTCTCCGCATCTAACCGCCACTTTAAACATTCAAACTCTGTTTTTCGAATTACCGCCACCTATTCGACGATATGCCCAAACCAAGTTGAAAGCCCGAATGAAGAAGCTATAGAGCATCCGAGAGACTCCATCGAGGTTTTCAAGCAATGGGGTTGCTGTGAAAACGATTTGTTGAAGATCTTTTCACGCCAACCTTCTTTGCGCAACGCTCAAGCTACTCCCCTTTTATCCAAACTCAACTTGCTGAGTAGCTTGGGACTCACCGGTTCCGACATTGTCAAGATTGTCAATTGTCGTCCTCGTTTCTTTTGTTCTCGTATCAATAATTGCTTCGACGTGCGGATTGAGTTCCTCATTAACCTGTTCGGGTCGCGAGAAATGCTTCGTAAAGCACTTATTAGGAACCCTTCACTCTTGACCTATGATTTTCACAATACCATGAAACCAGTCATTGCATTGTACGAAGAGATCGGCATTAGTGGAAATGATTTGATTGCTATGCTCATCTCACGTCCCACATTGATCCCAAGGACTTCTTTCAATGAGGAGAAGATGGAATACATAAAGAAAACAGGGGTTTCAAAAGGTTCCAAAATGTACAAGTATGTAGTTTCACTCATCGGAATATCGCGGATCGAGACTATACGGGAAAAGGTGACTAACTTGGAGAAATTCGGGTGTTCGGAGGAAGAGATTTGGAGTTTGTTGGGACGTTCTCCTCTTATTTTGACACTCTCGGTTGATAAGGTTCAAAGGAACATGACATTTGTTTTGGGAACCATGAAGTTGTCTCCAAGAGTGGTGCTTGAGCACCCGTTTTTGTTGTTCAGCAACCTCGAAGCCTTATTGAAACCGCGTATATCACTGGCTCGGAAACTAAAGGAAATGGAGCTTTGTCCTCAGATTAAAGGATCGATCATGTTGAGGGCATTGAGGATGACGGAAAATCGATTCCTGAATGTGTTTGTTAAATGCCATCCACAAGATGTGGCAAATGAACTGTTGGAGTTCTATAAACATGCCAAAGGTCTCAAGCCATTGGCCGAATCATCGAAAAAAATACTGCGTAAAGGATTTCCATTTTGAACATTTTCGTTTGTTTGTTTGGTGCTGCCTTCAGTTTTTTTTTTTTTTGTTCATTCATGTCAAGGGATTTTTCGATTATAATTTCAGATTTATAACTTTTATTCTCAAAGGGATAATGTGAGACTCAAAATTTCGGGATATAAAAAGGGATGCCTCTCTGTGTTTCATTGGTGTTCTCTCTCTGCCTATAGCCCTTGTACTCCCTGTGATGAAGAGTTGAATTTTTTCTATGTATGAGAGCATATGTAGATTTTCATTTTTTTTCAAGGGTGGAGGGAATATAGATTATGAAACTCTACCATTATTAACTTGGTAGGCTCAATCGGCACCATTTTTGTGGTATAAACTAAGACTTGTTGTATATATAATATATTATTTAGAGCTATGTGGATGTATAATTACGTCTCCTTTACAAAATTAAAACCCAAAGTTGTCATCATAAAGAATTAATATTAAAACTATATAATAAATTTAATTTAAGGTGAGCAATGTCATGCATGAATTTTGATTTTATGCAATTTTATATATAGAATTTTGGTTTAATTCAATTTTTATAAATCTTTAATAACATTGTAGAATTAATATCATTTTAAATGTGTAATTTTTTTTTGAATGTACTGGTGTGATTACATGGTAATATCTGTTCATACTTTCTTAACCCTTTGATAAAGCACACACACCTTGTACATATAGGCGTTTGAACCCGGGACCCCTAGGATGATCAACATCCTCTTTTCCACGGTCACTTGTTGAGTTCTTTAAATGTGTAAAATTGAATACCATATGGGAGTATAAAGGCCCGTACCAGGTCTGGTTCTTCTTCTTATGGTTAGTTCTAAAGCAAAAACTGCTCACTAACTCAAAACGAGTTCGATGAGGGTTAGGACAATACATGGAATGCCTAGTCTATCATCATGGAGTAGAAAACGTTCTACATGTCCTTCGAGATTGTCCAGTCGTAAGAGAAGTTTGGAGTTTCTTTGTACATAGAACACGTCAAGCACAATTCTTCTTCGAAAATCTACAAGATTGGATCAAGTCAAATTTGGGCAACTCTACATGGAAAGTTGGGAATGAAGTTCCATGGTCAACTCTATTCGAATTGTTGGCATGGTGTATATGAAAAAATAGGAACTTGTTCGTTTTTCAAGAACTTTCGTGAAATTTCTCGAAAACCATTAAAGTATCAATTTATTGGGCAACGTAATATAGCTTAGCTCAAAGTAAAAATCAAAGTTATGATAATAGTTTAGTTAGTTCAAGTAGCTCAAGGAGCAATAGGATTAATGTGTAAATCTCTCTAAAGAGTAGTTTTTTATTCTTTTCACTAAAAAAAATGTGTAAAATTGAATCAAAATTTATGTATCAAATTATATATAAAATCAACATTAATTTATAAATTTGATATTTATTCCTAATGATAATTTTAGTTTTATGCTTATTGTTTGATAATATTTGATTATTTAAAATTTTTATTTCAAATTAAGTGTTAAAAAATCTATTTAACATATCTAAATAATACTTTTTTCAAAAAAGAAACGTTATTATGGTAATTTGAATTTTTTTTTTTGAATATATTGGTGTGATTACATAATAATATCTATTCATACTTTCTTAACTCTTTGACAAGGCACACACACCTTGCACACACAAGCGCTCGAACCCAAGATCCCTGAGATGAACAACATCTTATTTTTCACTGAAACCACTTGTTGAGTTCATGATATTGAACTTTTTAATGATAATTTATTAATTATTTTTTATATAAATTTTTTATTTTTTGAATGAATTTTCGAGTTTTAACAACAAAAAAAAAAAACCCCGACCCATAAACAGCTACATATGTCTGGCGGCTACGAGATGTCGGATGAATAAATATATTAAAAAGGTGATGGCATTGGCAGGCAGCCTGCCAAATCAAATTACGCCTCTTCACCCTTTTTTCTTTAAACTCTCTTTGATCATCATTCTCCCCCATCTTCAATCAAATCTTTATTTAAAAAAATGGGAATTTCGTCAGAAATGGGGGATGTTTGGGTACAGAGAAGAACAAATTCCTTCGTAATTCCTTCTCCCGTTTAAGACCAGAAGAAATTGAGAGCCCAGCAATTCTCTCATGGTTTTTTCTTCGTTTTTTTTGGCTTTTAATCTTTCATTTCCTTAAATTTTCGGTGATCATGTGATTCATTTTCCCCTTGTAATTCGCTTTTTTTATATAAAAAAACTTTTTTATTAATATTTTAGGAAACTAATGCAGAAGGTGTTCGTGCCGGTCTCAAGGCTGCTGCCATTACCGGCGTTATTACCGCTGTGCCTACAGTAAGTTAAACCTTAACCTTTCTCTTATTGGTTGTTCTTTATTAATACCAATATTAATTATTCCTTCCTGTCTGTGTATTCATTTTACAATATTTTCCTGCGAAGTTTTTCTTTGTTTACTGATTGTCTGCATAAGTGGTAGAGAATATGTAATTACAGTTTCATGATCGTTTAAAATATGCTTGAACTCACAATACTTTCAGTACATCTGGAATCTAATCCTCTTGCTTTTATTTTTAGAAATTTTAGTAATTTAATCTCTTTACTTTTAGAATTTAAAAGTAGAGAACTAAATTCTAAACCTATAAAAAGAATAGGGACTTGGAGCATATTTTAAACTTTCACCATCTACATTACTAAAGCTCTTTTTCCATGCATTAATTGGCAGCCCTTGTGTGTTTTTCTCAGTTGATTGCAGTTCGTAAGGTTGCTTGGGCAAAGGCAAACCTGAACCATACTGCTCAAGCTCTTATCATAAGTGGAGGTATTTTCTGAAACATATACTCTTTAAAATTTATTAGTGTTACTCAAAAGCAATCGTATTCTCAATGGTCCTGTTTTGATATTCGTCATAATGGACCTGATACTTTTTTTATTTCGATAAGTATATATTTCACCAAACCATATAATTTGTCAGTATGGATTTGCACCTATTTGCACCACCATGCAGGCGAATCCATATTCAGGAGACACATATTGACCCTAAAATAAGATATGTGTTAGTATCAGACCTGTTTTTGATATTTTTTGGATCCTAGGCAAAACAATAAAATGAGATTTTAGATTGCTTAAAAGTTGAGAATATATTTTTAGGTCCTTTACAAGATAGTAAAAAAAAATTTTCGAGTCCCTTAAAAATTGAAAAACAATATTTTGGACCCTTTTCAATCTTAGATCCTAGACGATCGCACCTTCAGACGTCCTCCAAAACCTAGTCTAGCTAGTATGCATGGGATCTATCTAATACTAGTACGTGAAATTAAAGGACCATGCCTTATAAACAGGGAAATTGGCCTCCACCATTAGAGGAACACTCACGAAAACACTCAAGAACTCTTAACTTGTGATATGCATTATCTCTATGTATTATTAATGTATGAATCCAATTAAGACATTTGATTATAATAGTTTTGCTCGTCGTAATATGTCTTATCTGTGTGTCGCTTAAACAGCATCGATTGCCGCTTACTTCATTACTGTTGATAAAACCGTGTTGGAAAGCGCTAGGAAGAATTCTCGAGCTCAGTTTGACAACAAAACTGCTTGAATACCTCGGAGTAATGCAAAATGGACTGAGGGCAACTTTACTATATGTGTTACAGTTTAATGATGTTGGTCACATAATGCTATTACTTTTCTTCCTGAGTTTTATGTTCAAACGTTGATTTTCTATTCTAGAATTTAAGCTGTTTGCAGTTTTGGGTTCTATTGTATGTATTTAACGAAGTAGTTGATCCAGAGTATTTGGTCCATTACTTTAGGGTGTTCGTCTCATATCAATATTGTAAGCTCAATTTGCAAGAATTACCTATTAATGATGTGTGAGGTAGTGATTTGCTCCTACCAATGGTGTGTAAATTGTATCACATGTATTCAATGCATTTCCTAACTGAAAAGGAGTAAATGCTCCATTTGGATCTAAATCCGTGAGCGTTGCTCATATGTGATGGGCATCAAATCTTCCAAAGTGATGGCTGCCCATTCGGTCCACCAAACAAAATATATTAATACAAGTACAGCACCTTGGGCCGATGATATACTTTCCCTTTGATTGAATTATGACCTGCCTGCAAATTTTAAGAATGATTGAGATTTATTTTAAGGAACCTTTGGGGGCGGGGGGCGGGGGGGTTCTTAATGGCCATTCACCTTGCTCAATGTTCTGCAATAGTTCATTGATGTCATTGATGGTACGGATGAGCTACAGTTCCTTTTTTATCTTCCTAAGATAATATTACTTCATTTCTTTTATTTTTTTATTCAAGAGTACGTTTTCTAACTTTTCTTTTTGAATTATAAACACTAATAATAATACGATTTGAAGTCAGATCATATTTAAAATAATATACATCTTAATCATTAGATTAACAGTGTTTATATTTTTTAACTCCTTGATTACACATATACAATAAAAGATTAGCCTCAAGAGAGGGATTCTCGCTTGAGGTTGAAATTTCATATAAAATATTTTACAGTATAAAATCATATAATTATTTTAATTTATCAATAGAGGAATTAAAACATAATCGAAGATAATAGTACAGTAGTGTTTAGGGTATTTTTACCTAAATGAGTTGTAAAAAAAATGGTAAGGTATCTATAGTTAAATTTTTATCAATTTTAGTTTAATCCTTAACTATTTAGTTTTCGATTGTTTTATTACATTTCATATAAAATAAGAATAAAAAGTCAAAAACATCACTATATTAATATCCATTTCTTTCTTAAAAAAAGATTTTTAAGTGATTTTATTGATTGAGTTGATATTAAATTAACTTTGACATTATTTAATCAATCATTTAATTAACATTATAAATTAATAGTATAGATATATAGTGTATAAAAAACTAGTATAAATATATAATGCACCCCATATTATGTCACACTCATAACGCGGACAAAAATAATTATCTAATAAATATATATTTTTTAAAAATTGATATAAATAATGAAATTTTAATTAAAAGATAAAATTAAAATATTAATAATCATGTTTATTTAGGTTCAAAATTCAAAATCTGTATATATTTTTTTGAATATATTAGTATGATTACATTATAGTTTCTGTTCATATTTTCTTAACTTTCTGATAAGGCACACACACCTTACATACACAGATGCTCGAACTCGGGACCCTTAAAATGAACAACATCCTCTTTTTCACTGGAACCACTTGTTGAGTTCATATTTTTAGATTTTATATACAAATATAAAAAGATGTGAAATAAATGGATATTGATAATTTTGTAATTGTACTGAAACTCGATTGATAAGTAACATAAATTCAATAAAAAACTTAAATATTTCCAACTATATATTAAAAATATATAACTTTCGGGTTAGTATTTTTTGAAACAATTTTTGGGTTGGTAGTTAGTATACTAATAATGCGTTTTTCTAATTATTCCACAATTAGCTTTAAAAGCTTGATATGTTTTTTTTTTTTTATGAAGTAGCTCATCAACCCTCTAATGTTACTTATAAAACTAAAACTCCATTGAGGGTGTACAAAATAAATTTTCATAAGTTTGAATCAAATTCAGTCACCATTTCAAAACTAAATATTTAAATGTAAAATCTTTTAATATTGAATTGTCTTTTTTAATCCAAGAAAATTATATATAATAATTTCTACTATACATATAAATGCTGCAATTTTGATTTTTTTCTTTTCAATTACCCAGATGGTGCCATAATTTATATGCTCCCAAAAATTAAGATGCTAATTTTCATTTAACTATCTTATTATAATTAATATTGTATTTTAGAATATTAAAAAATTCGTGCTATTCGTGTTTTTATTTTTTTTTTCTGTCATAAATTTATATGGATTTTTGACAAGATAATAATATATATTATATTGTGATATACCCACAAATTTAGGTGGAGAAAAAAATAATAAATAAAAAAATAGTTGAATAATTGCACATGTTGATATTTTAAATGAAGGAAGTAAGTGATTTTTTATATATTAAAAAAATCAAATTATTTAAGTGTCTATTATTTCACATTACTTTTTTTAATTAAACGATTTTTAATGAATTAATTGTTAAATTAATTATTTAATTCAATATTTACCGAGATAAATACTAATTATAATTATTGATATAATTATAAAGAAAAACAATTTATTGCATTTTCTAAAGGATGGTAATATAACCAAAAATTTTATTAAAATAATAAATAAATTATGAATTTAATTTAAAAAATACGTTACTTTATCTTAGATGACAAATTAATATAGCTTCCGTTACTTTAAGCAAGAATGATTATTTTCTTAATATTTTAATCTTTTATATATCAATCAATAATTAAATTTATCCGTTATTATTACAATAATTTCAAAAATAAAAAATTCGGATACTTTTAACGCATAACATCATTCACTTTAACGAATGATATTATTTAAAAAACAAAAGTTAAATTGTTCATAATAAAGAAGATATTAAGAAAATAATATTGTTTTAGAAGTAATGAGATAATATGTGAGGTGGATAAAATCCAGTAATCTAACATTAATAATGATTTATTAATAAAGAAAGTAATAATTTATTGCATAACTTTAATGATTAAGCACCGACAACCCCACCAACCATCACCAACTATTTAACAGTTACTCTTATAAATAAACTACGCATTAATATTTATAGTCATGCATCTAAAGTCTTATCCTTTATTTATTTATTTTGGTCTAATTTTAAAATTTGTGAAAATTAAAAGGTTAATTCTTTTGTTTTAATTTGTCAACAATCTGTAAAGGTATCAGTTCAAAGAGAGGTAAAATTTGATTAATTCATAAATTGGTATAAATTAATTATATCAATTTAAAAATTAGTTGAATCGATGATCAAATTGGTTGAATCATATTTTATAATTTTTAATATTTTTAATATAAATTTTGTAATAAATTATTTAAATTGAACTAGATGAATAAAAAACAAATGATTTGATTGATTTTGTTGAGGTTGTTCGAACCGAATTGGATCGAAAATTTATAAGGGTGTTGGTTCAAAAAAAGTATTGAATTAATTGACTTGAAAATTGATACAAACTGATTGAATCAGATAAAAAAAAATTAATATGAATTTTTAATATTTTTAATTTTATAAATTTAATTGTAATAAGTAAATCGAATCGATTAGATTAATTAACAAATAATTTAAATTTGAAATTAACTAATTCTAAAAATTTTGGATTTGATCGCTCCCAAATTATTAGATTTAACTTTATAATTTTTATAAGACTAAGATATGAAATTCTTAGATATATATTTTTTTTATGTTAATTCTTAGATTTTTTTTAAAAACCAAAGTACAAGTCTATAAGACAAAAGAGAGAAAAAAGAAAAAATAAAACGGAGAAAAAAGAAGGCGCCTGCCACAACAAAGTAATTTTTATTTCGGTTCCGATCCACAACTTAAAATAAATATCATAAATAAATCTGACAATTAATTATTTTTAGTCAGTCATCTTAATCAAAAGGGGAAAAAAAAAAGGTAGAAGGAAAACACCCTACCAAACGCTCCCTTACGCCACCGAAACGGCGGAGCCTCCTCTCTTTTTTTCCTCTCAAAATTTCCTTCGCTTTCTCGATCTTTCCTCTCTCTCTCTCTCTCTCTCTCTCTGTTCTTCAACATCGTGTTTAGATCCGTTCCTCTCATCCTTGAAAGATTCCGTCTTTGACCCTTCTTCGTTGAATCTATCAAACAAATTAGGGTTCCGATCTGTTACCTGTTGTGTTCGTTTAAAAAAAAAATTGCCTCAAAATTTCGTCTTCAAAAAAAGAAAAAAAAAAGAAGAGAGAGAGAGAGTGTTCGATTTTCCTTGATTTTGCTTGAGATTTATGTTCTAATCTGAAATTCATTGCCTTAATGATTTTCTATATTGGTTCGATATCCATTACGATAGCTTGATTTTGTATCGGATTTGGGGTTAAATCCAAGTTTGCGTGTTTTTTTTGAGGGTCTGGTTAGTGGTGAAACCGATGGAGACTCAGAGCCCTAACGGATCTTTGCAGAAACAACCACTGCCTCCGAAGAAGTATGGAATCACGAAACCAATATCACTCGCGGGGCCTAGTGAGGCTGATATTCAGCGGAATACGGAATTAGAGAAGGCAATATATTAGTCTGTTGTTTTTAGGATTTCTTATTTTTAATGTTTATTTAATTTCACGGTTTTTTTTTTTTGTTGTTGTTGTTTATTTCTGTAGTTTCTGATAGAGTCGGGGCTTTACGAGAGCAAAGAGGAGGCTGCGAAAAGAGAGGAGGTTCTTGGCCATATTTCTGAGGTAATTAGCAAACAATTGAGTCTGTTTTACTTGCTGCCTTCTCACCTCCGTAATTGAAGAAAATGTGAATATTTTTTTGATAAATTGCGTTTTTCGGACCTACTGGTTCGTGTTTTACTTATGAATTGACTATAAGCACCTAGTTTGCTTGCATGTTATGGTAACTGCATGGTGTTCTAAATCTTGAATTTTTATTTACTGTTTGTTGTATTTTTACAAGAAAATATCTGAAAGAATAAACAGGTTCAAAAGAGGAAAGCATTTGAAAGGTTTTATCATTTTCCTTTGTCAGTAAAAGGATAAACCAATTTTTGGGTGTGGTTCTAAACTAGTGAGTTATTTTCCTTATAGATTGTAAAAAGTTGGGTAAAGCAATTAACTCGTCAAAGAGGCTACACCGATCAGATGGTGGAGGAAGCAAATGCTGTCATTTTCACTTTTGGATCATACCGTTTAGGGGTAAGCATAAATTTCTAATTCCTTCATATGTTCTAACCTTCATGACATTTCTTTGCAATCATAGAATTTTTGGTTTGAAATATAGCAAACTCGTTTGCCTGGTATTTTAGGATTATGAGTTTGATCAGAAATTGGCCCAAGGGATATAAAGGTAGGCTTGCAATTGAAAAAAAAAAATACCTTCTATAAAGTTCCATCTGGTATTTGGTTATTGTTGAAAATCTAGCGATGATACTTTGGCTTCATTGTTTTTTATGTTTTTTGGAAAAATTAATAACTTCTCTTGGTGCCAGGGTGTGTACCAATTGCCTTAGATGTTTACTCTGTTTAATTTGTTGTGTTTATGTTTTCTTCCACATTAGTCAATGACATCTTTTTATACTTAGATGATAAGCAAAAACGTTCTGTTTTGACAGGTACATGGACCTGGGGCTGACATAGACACTTTGTGTGTTGGGCCATCTTATGTGAACCGGGAGGTGTGTTTAATCTAGCTAAGTCTTTTATTTACCTTGAGATTAGTTGGTGGTCCTTTAATTTGAGTTTTATTTATATTCAATTTGAAATTCCCCAGGAAGATTTCTTCATCATTTTGCATGATATTTTGGCTGAGATGGAAGAAGTCACTGAACTTCAACCAGTTCCAGATGCTCATGTCCCAGTAATGAGGTTCAAGTTCCAAGGGATATCTATTGATCTTCTTTATGCAAGTATATCTCTTTTGGTCGTTCCAGATGTAAGTTTGTAATCCTTTTTTATTTTTTTGAATCAACACTCTTGCCAACTCTACATTTCTTATATTCACGTGAAGGCCAAAACTGATTTCCTTCACATACTGCAGGGCGTTGCAAGCTATTTTATGCTAAAAAACTCTGCCTCTTTTTTTTTTTCTTGGTTTTTTTATGCATTGTCAACTAGACCTTCTAACATTTTTGTTTTTTAATAATTAATAAGCTATCTTAAATATAGTGATATCCAGATGTTGTATTCTTTTGAATACAATATCTTATCATCCTTCATAACTGATGAAAAAAAATAATTTTCATCTCTGACCTTTTGCAACTCATAGATACATCATAATATATGAGATTCTGTATCAGTACCTTTTAATTAGTATTTTCCTAAATAGTTGCAAAAAGTAAACTAACTTCTAGAATAGAAAAAAATAAAATAAGAGAGTATATTTTGATGGTTTTGTTTGTTCAAAATGAATTTGACCAGGAGTTGGAGGGTTCTTGGAATATTCTAACTGCATTTCTGTTTGAGACGAGATATGTTACCTTTGCTGTTGGGACCACCATTATAGAATTTTCATAATGTAAAATTTTCTGTGCAATATATGGTCATATGGTATAAATAAATGTATGATGAAAAATGTAGTGTTTGAAGTCTAGTAATGCAGTGCATGTTTAGTTGCTGTCTACTTTGATTTATATTTTGTTTTGAACTAATCAACAGGACCTTGACATCTCCCGTGAATCCGTGCTTCATAATGTTGATGAGCAAACTGTTCGAAGTCTTAATGGGTGCAGGGTTGCTGATCAAATCCTTAAACTTGTTCCAAATGTCAAGGTAAATAATTTGTATGCCTACCTGCACTTGTTCTATTTTTTGTCTAAATTTGCAGTCTTCTAATCTATCACACTATTTTAGCACTTCCGCATGACACTTAGATGTTTGAAGTTCTGGGCAAAGAGGCGTGGAGTTTATTCTAATGTAAGATTGCTATTTATTGGTTTCAGCTTTTTTCTTCATTATCGTCTTTGCTTCCATATTATGTACTTAATTTTCTGATTTTACTGTTAGGTTACTGGATTCCTAGGAGGTGTAAATTGGGCTCTTCTAGTTGCTCGTGTGTGCCAACTTTATCCCAATGCAGTACCTAGCATGCTGGTTTCTCGATTTTTCAGAGTGTATACTCAATGGAGGTGGCCAAACCCTGTTATGTTGTGTTCAATAGAAGAGGATGAACTTGGCTTTCCAGTCTGGGATCCGCGCAAGAATCCTCGGGACCGTTTCCATCATATGCCAATAATTACTCCTGCATATCCTTGCATGAATTCCAGTTACAATGTCTCTTTAAGCACACTTCGTGTTATGATGGAACAGTTCCAATTTGGTAATAGAATATGTGAGGTGAGACAATATATGGTTAATTTTGTTGAGGTTTAGCTGCCTTCATTGAAGTTTGAACTATTGATATTTAGCTGCTTTGTCTTGATGTAGGAGATTGAGCTAAACAAAGCTCAATGGAGTGCTTTGTTTGAGCCTCATCTTTTCTTTGAGGCATACAAAAACTATCTACAAGTTGACATAGTTTCGGCAGATGCTGATGATTTACTGGCATGGAAAGGCTGGGTGGAGTCTCGGCTTAGACAGCTCACCTTGAAGGTAAAACATTTACTGTGTGTTGGGGGAGTAGTCTATTGAACTTTAAGCTACTATGTTTCATTTAATCATTATGGTAACTTTTAAGATGATGTTTCCATATCATTCTGTAGATAGAGCGGGACACAAATGGAATGTTGCAGTGTCACCCTTACCCAAACGAGTATGTTGATGCATCCAAGCAGTTCCCACATTGTGCTTTTTTCATGGGTTTGCAGAGGAAAGAGGGAGTGAGTGGTCTAGAAGGTCAACAATTTGACATACGTGAAACTGTTGATGAGTTCAGACAAGAGATAAGCATGTACATGTACTGGAAACCAGGAATGGATATTTATGTTTCTCATGTTCGTAGGAGGCAGCTCCCAGCTTTTGTTTTCCCTGATGGATATAGACGGCCTCGATCATTGAGGCATCCAAGCCAGCAGACTGGAAAAACTTGTGAAGATGTCACGAGGTCCCGATCAGGCTCTGCGGAAAGACAAATTAAGAGAAAACGTGATGATGAGACAGTTGATGAAAAATTGAACAAGCCTGAGAAGCGAGCCTCAATTAGCCCCCTGAGAATGGAGTCGGTTTCTCCAGATATTATTACAAGCAAGTCTGGTGGAACTTCTCATATTAGCAATGGTCAAGCAGTTAAAGTAGAGCATCCACGAACTGGGGATCTTGATAGCTTACGAGGGCAGACTTCTTTAGACGTAGATGATTCATCAGTAGTTAGAAGTGTAGAGTCAGCTGAGCAGATAGGCTTACCGTTTAGGCAGGAGTTGCTTTCTCCATGTGAAGTTTCTGATTCTGAAACAAGAAAAACATGCAAGGCTGGCTTGAATCAAGAGAAAACTGCAGATTCGACATCAGCTTTCATCAATGATCCTGAAATTGGATCTTCTAGGAGAATTTTGAACTGGAAAGGAGTGGGTGCCGAGGTCGATCAAGAGGTGGTCAAAGCATGTAATCAAACAGCAGCGGTAGAAATTGCTGAAAGTGTATTTGGGTCAACTTCCAGTGCGCAGAACCTCAATTGCAAGGTGAGTTTCTTTGTTTGAGGTATTTGGATTTAAGATTGTAGCAAATGGCAGTGAGAATACTGGAAGTTCTGGAGATAGTGAGAGTCAGGGGTCTTTGCAGGGCAGCGTCTGCGGTGCTGATTTGGATTCGCTTCTGGAAAAAGGACACCTGAATGCTAGTGCTGTTTTCCAAAACAGCTTGTCTGAAGAATTAAAGGTTTTGAATCTAACACTTGGACATAAATTACTTGCATTTTTTTTTTTCTACTTTATAGCTGGTTCTCTTGCTGTTTTGCTTTCTATATAGGTTAGCTTTTTTGTTCCTTAATATTTTTTTCTGTATAGTTGGGTCATTGTGGCTGTCAATCCTGGTTTTTGAATTTTATTCTCTGGAAAAATGGTTTTGAGCACAAAAATGTTCATGACCTGATGTTTGATGGTGTGGGAGCAAAATCTTAGTATCGGATGTAGAATTAGAGAATCTCATTACTTATCGTATTTTTAGGAAATCTCTTAGGTGATTTTGTTGTAATCATTGCAATTTTATTTGTAGTTTTCGTCTTCTGTAATGTTTTTATCACCTTAATTATCGCCAATCTCCTAACTGGTGCATATGTGGTGGCAGGTCCTGCTCCACCATCATACGTGCTATTTTCCAGTAACTGTGCTTAAGACCTTGACTGTGTTTTGTGTCTAAGGCTCAGATACTTGACTCTCCTCTTATTTCTTATATTTTTGATGACTTAACTTTTTGGTGACTTATTTACCTAACTAGCTTTTTTTACCTGTATTTTGTTGTATAGCCAAGTATCTCAGTTGGAAAGGTTGTAAATTCGCAAGATGGAGCTAGGTCAGAAACTTTGCAGAAGCCAGTGATGAGGCATGTGTTTTTTGGAACTTTTATTTTCTTTATGCAAATTATGATCTCTTTATGCTGTTCTGTATTTTTTTTTTTTTTTGATTTATTTATAGCAGGTTGAGTTTGAAGTCAACGGCATAATGTGTTGTAGATGAGGCGTCGGGAGACACCTTTGTTGCCCCAAGGAGTAAGGCCAGTACACATCAGTAAGTGTCCCATTATTTGCTGGCTTACATTATGGTTTTACAGGTATACCGAGTGTGAGTGGACTTGGCAGCATATTTGACCGTGTACGGTGGAGAGCTGCGTTGTTTGGCTTATACTGTTAGGTTTGGTTGTGGTGTTTTGGGTTTTATTTTTAGCTTTGGAGGAGAGCCAAGAAGCTACCAAAGTGCCTCTGGTTCTTTGTAAGACTTTGCCATCTCTTTTTTCTTTTTTATATATATATTTGCTACTTGGGTGTTGTCGCATGCTTTTTGCCTCCCATTCAAGAATGAATAACTCTTCATCAAGAAAATTGTAAATCGAACTGGAGTGTTGCCGTGTAACATTTAGACCTTTTTTGTTTTTTCTTAATCTTTTGTAATCCTATGTAGACTTACGATACAGTTTTTCAGTGCTTTCAAGCCATTATCCGTGTCTTATAGTAACACGTTCCTGCATGGATGCCCACGGTTGGATACTGGATAGCCAATTTTGTTATAGGGAGGTTGATTGCATACTCATTATTTATTTAACGCGCTGTTATGACACTGATGTCAATGATTAACAAACTTAATTAACTATTAAAAAACTTCCGTTGTGCTAATTGACGTTGATGTTATAGTGTTTGCCTTGAGCTTGTGGGTTTATTCATGTAATTAGGGGTGCAATAGAGTCTGAAGCTTGCGGAGCTTGTGCTTGACTTGAAATTTGGTTGGAGCTCGATTATTTATTTTTTAAGTTTTGAGCAATTATACTCAAACTCGAACTCAATAATTTTGGGTTAATAATATAAACTCAATAAGACTAGTAAGTCGTTTGAGTTATCAACCTAAGTATTATTAAGTTTAAATTTAACTCGAATTATTGTTTGAGTTTTTGCTCGGTAATTTTTTAATTGAATTCGACTTTTTTCTTTTAATTCAACTCGAACTATAGTTTTAAGTATAAAAATAAGAATATTTTAATTATATAATATAAATATTCGTTTAATTAATGTTTAGCTTAATTTATCTCTTATAACTCTAATGTTTCAATATAAAATAAATTCAATTAAATAATGAAAAAAGAATAAAAAAGGAACCTTGAACTCGAGTAGTTTATGGGTATTAATGTCTTGTATTCAACAATTGTTAAATGCAGCATATAATGATATTTACGATAAAATGCAGTACTAAGATGGATAAAATATATTACAATCTCTTTTAAGTTCAAGTTGAAAGAGATGAACATGAATTCTAAAATGAACAGGGAAATTCTAAGATGATAGTAGCACAAGCACACACACTTGCAGCTATACGACAGTCCATGGTTGCTTTTGGTCAGTGGAATATTTAGCTGAGAAATCCCATGTTAATGTGGATATAACGAGCAAAGCTGATTCCCACAGTTAATCTAATCCCATGTTGAGAATCACCACTGCTAATCTAATCCAGGCATTCTAAACTCTACCCTCGGATCCCTCTTCACTATTCCTGTAGCTGGAAAAATACGTGGCACCGGCACCGGCGCCGGCACCTGAACCGGCACTGGCACAGCCAAGAAGTGGAGCAATGTCGAACTCACTTCCAACTCTTTTGGTACTCCAGCCATCCTCAGGACACCAGCGTTGGAGTACATGCAGAACTTCCTTCATCGAAGGCCTGATCGAAGGTGATGCGCGTGTACAAACGATCCCCACCTTGTATACCATTATCATTGCCTCCAAGCAACATGATTCTTTTACCTCTGGATCAAGTATTTCAATTATGGATTTATCACCCTCCGAGAAGTTTTGCCATGCCTTTTGCACTAGGCTCATACTCTCGTTCACACTATTCGCTTCTCTTCCGGTCACCAATTCGAGTAGCACCACTCCAAAGCTGTAGACATCGACCTTCGTATTGACTTTCGTCGTGTACGCATACTCTGCGACACAAATGGTAGCTTTTGTGTTAAAAGAAATGTTCTTAGTTATTTGAAAGGGTTAAAGCAATTAAGTTTTGAGCAAATTTCTTTTTACCTGGGGCAAGGTAACCAAAAGACCCTGCAACTGTTGACATTGTGTGAGATGCATGCCTTACTAGCATTTTGGCAAGTCCAAAGTCTGCAATTTTGGCCTTGAACTCCTTGTCCAACAGAATATTGCTCGACTTCACGTCACGGTGGACGATCGGCGTAGGATATTCATGGTGCATGTAACACAATCCCTGCGCGGCTCCAATAGCAATTTTCAACCTCGTCGGCCAGTCCAAAACACCACGGGGAAATGACCTTTTATTCCCATGAAGCCATTTATCAAGGCTCTGATTCTCCATATACTCGTACACTAAAAGCTTCGAATCCTCACTCGAAATACAACACAATAGCTTCACTATGTTGCAATGACGAATGTTTCCCAATATTTCAACTTCTGATAGAAACTCTTGTTCGAGCTTGCGATCAAGTTTCTCACAATTCCCGATTTTCTTCACCGCAACGAATTCCCCGGAACGGTCGATTTCAACCCGATAAACCATCCCCGAGCCGCCAACGCCGATGAGATTATCATCTACCAAATTGGACAAAATGTTTATTTCACTGAAATTCAATCTCTGAAATGAGGTCAGCTTCCATGTCTCTAAATATTGCCCAATCTTCTTCCTCTTATAGTAGTCTCTAACAATGAAAAGCACCAGTACAACGACAACCAAGGAAACAAGGATTGCAAGTGGTACAATCATGGCGACATGTTTAGATGAAAATCTCTTGGGCTCATTCACCATGGAATTACAGCTTGGAAGATTTAGTTTTGGATCATCTGAACATAGATCAACATTGTTCAAAAAGCTGTTTTCATATGCAGGATTTTCCAACTGATATGGGATTTTCCCGGAAAGTTGATTTGATGATAAATTAAGGAAAGTGAGCTTCAAGTTGCCGATCCCATATGGGATTTCACCAGTAAGTTGGTTTTTGGATAAATCCAAGTTGATTAAATCGGGTAAGGATCCGACTGCAGCAGGGATTTGACCCGATATCTTGTTGTTGGATACATCCAATGTATTCAACGATTCCCACGAGATGATTTCCGACGGTAGTTCGCCGGAAAAATCATTTCCGTCGAGAAGTAATGTGATGAGTCGAGTAAGATTGGTTATCTCCTTGGGGATTTGACCGGAAAACAAATTGTTGCTGGCTTTAAAGACGACCAAATTCGACCATGATGAAATTCCGGCTGGGATTTCGCCGGAGAAATTGTTGTTGCTGATTTCGACCCTCGACATGTTCCATGCAACATCGCTCGGTAACTCGCCGGAAAACGAATTGTTGCTTAACATCAAAGACGATAAATTGAAAGTTTTCCACAAACCTGAAGGAATCTCGCCGGAAAACTTGTTGTGATGAAGTTGAAAAGTGAGTAAACTCGAACAATTCCCGAGCGATTTCGGTATTTCACCTTCGAGATTGTTTATATAAGCCACCACTCCTTGTAAAACACCACCGGCGCATAAATTCTCTGGCAATCTGCCGCTGAATTGATTCTCCGACACCTCGAATGCTTCCAGCTTTGAATGAAGCCCGAACTCCGGCGGCAAAACTCCAGTCAATTTGTTGTCAAAAACCCTAAAATCCCTCAAAGCAGGCAGTCGACCGATACTTTCCGGCAATTCTCCGGTCAACTGGTTCGATAACAAGTTTAAAAAATCCAAATACTGTAACTCACCGAACCTTTGTGGAATTTCGCCGGTCAAATTATTCTGAGAAAGATCAACTTGAACCAAATTCAAAGCATCAATGGCTTTGGGTATTTCACCTGAAAGATAATTTTTGTAGAGATACACATAAGTTAGGTTCTCGAAAGTAAACAAATTACTTGGAATTGGACCTTCCAAATTGTTTCTCGACAAATCCAAATGCACTAAACTCGAAAGGTTGTTTAAACTTTTCGGGATTTCACCGATCAAATTGGTTTCCCTCATCCATAAATACACCAATTTCTTCAAGAAACCAAATTCCCAAGGTATTTCCATGGCGGAAAAGCCATTATAAGCCAGGCCCAGAATTTGAAGATTGGACAAATCGCCAATTTCTTTAGGAAATGTTCCATTGAAAAGGTTTTGGTGTAAATATAACGTTTGCAACAGTGGTAATCTCCCAATACTGGGTGGAATATTCCCAGAAAAATTATTACCATTAATATCAAGGGAAACAAGAGTTGATAATCGGTGAATATCGTCAGGGATTTCACCGACAATATAGTTTTGAGAAATGTTTAGGTATCGAAGCTTTGAACAATTGTAAAGCGTAACAGGGAATTCCCCAGGGATGAAATTCAAGGAAAGGTCGAGGAAAGTGAGGTTTTTGAGGTCACATATCGACGGCGGAATCGTTGTCATGATGTTTTTGTCACCGAGGTGGAGTTCGGTGACGGAACCGGCGGTGCAGATTACCTCCGGCCAATCACACGGGGAAGATGATGAGTTCCATGAAGAAAGGGACGATGGATTGCCCAGTTGCTGCTTAACGTTGAGGAGAAGGGTTCGTTCATTGTGGTTTATGGACTGTGAATGAATCACTGTGATGAAGAAGAAGAAGAAGAAGAGAAATGTGAACCGGGTTTTAGACATGGGAACCGAACTTTGAGGCCGTTTAATAGTTCCGGTTTGGTTCTGTTTCGCCGGGAAATTTGATCGGGGATTTTCAAAGCTCCATTTGTGACTGAGTTTGGAGGGAGCGAGTCACTGATTTTGTTTTTGAGATTTCTTTATTTATAAAATTTTAAGTTAGATTTGTTTTGTCTTTTGACTCTTTGTTTGGTAGATGTATTTTTATTTACGTTTTTGCCATTACCTCACTTCCTTGCTGTTTATGATTCGTACCCGCTCTTTTAATGTTTTTTGTTTTCTATTTACAAATTACAATACACAAAGTTTAAATTTTTCATTTCATTATCGGATTTTTTATTACTTGTATTCATAGCATAATTTAATTTTTATATTTTTACTTGAGTTACTTAATTTTGTAAAATATTTTTTTATACAATATCTACTTTTAAATTTATAAATTTTTAAATACATTAATACAATTACAAACTTACATCTTTAACTTTCTCAAAAATTATATTCAAATTTTAACCCTTTTTAAATAATTTTTAATTTTGTCCCTGATTGATACACACAATCAACTTATAAATCGCAATTCAATTTTTTTTTTATAATATTCGCTGATTTTTTTTTCCAATTAATCAATATATCAACCTGTCGATAAAAAAATTTAATTATAATGCAATCCTTTTTCCTTTTGCTGCGTGCTCAAAAAATGAAAAAAAATTCAAGTCACGTGCTAAGAGTTCCGTTGTTACACGAATTCTTTTTTTTTTTCTTTTGTTTTTGGTTTTTTTAAACTATGGCCCGTGATTGCTTCTAGTAGTTTTTCTTTTCAAGTGCTTTTAGTAGTTTTGATTACAATAATAAAATGCTATATTCTTATTTTTTTAATTTTTAATTTGTAGGTAAATAAGTTTTAATCAATTACTTGTATTTTTTTCAGAATTTTAAAATTGTAGGTAGGCATTGTTTTTAATTGTTTTCAGAATCTTTTAATGGCAGATAAAATAAAACAAAGCTTTAATTTATATTTAATAAAATTCTTAACATAAATATATGAAAGCTTATTTGTGACGATAATAAAAATTAAAATTTTAAACTTTAAAAAAAAAAAATATATATATATATATATATATGTGTGTAAATTTTATTTGAAAGCGGTTTTAGCATTTTTAGTCCTTTTTCTTCTGACGTAAATCTCATTACATAGATTTTCAGGTTTCACCAGTTTTTTTCCACGGAAAATTTGACTACAATCCTGTCTTTTAAACAACGTGCTGCATGGTGCGACCATGAGTAGCCTGCGATTGTAGGTAATGGCAGCTTCGTAAATTAGTTTCAACACGGGGTCTTTTTGAAAATCATGGTTGAATAGTCAACTATGATGGGCATCTGGACTTGAGCCGAAGCTCAACATGGCTTTATAGTTGGCTTAGCTAGCCACTAGTAATGCTTTGAGGCAGCAACTAGAATGACAATTTTTGAAGAGTGTTTAATGTTTGTTTACCAACTCATATATGATACTAGTTTAAATCACGTTAATTATTATGTTTGTTATTCGAATTTTATTCCATTATTATAATTCATCAAAAAATAAAAACTAAACTCTTAAAAATTATAAAAAATCAATTCACTCTTTCCAATAAATTTACATAGTTTCTAGTTAATTAAAAAATTAATTAAATTCTTTAATTAATGATTTTCATCTTTGACCACGTTAATAAGTAAAATCAATTTATGGATCAATTAGTTAGTGATATGTGATACTTTTTTAAGTTAATTTTATATTGGGGATCAACTCGTATAAACAACGAAAAAAAAGTAATAGAGAAAATTGAAAATACAAATTTACGTGAAAAAACTCCTCTTCCAATCAAAAGGATAAAAATATGGGGTAAAAGAGAGATCATTAATGAGCAAACAAACAAATAGTACAAGATGGAATAATTCAAAACAAACCCTAAACCTTGAATACAAAGCTTTAAGCTAAAACATAAAATTCTCTTAAAATTATCTAAAACTCTCTCTTGAATTTCACTTTAATGTTGTGTGTTATTTATCTCCTATTTTAGGGTTACTAAGGCCACCTTGGTCGCAAAAAGAAAGTTCTCCTTGCGAGATTAAAAGGGATTGAAAAAAGGCTCGACTTGTTTCCATCCCAATTCTTTCGCAACCTTGAGAAAGAGCTAAGAGAAGAATTAGAGGAGATTCTTTGCCATGAAGAAAGTTTGTTGAAGCGAAAAGCTTGTTGTAAATGAATGTGTGAGGGAGATCATAATACTAAATTCTACCATGCTTGCGCTTCTGCTCGTCGAAGGGTGAATAGGATTTCAATGCTAAAATTGAGTGATGATAGTTGGTGTGATGACCTTGATGCTCTTAAACATATGGCCACTGATTATTATATCTCCTTATTTTCTAAGGATAAATTGCTTGGTAAGGACTCTTTCCAATGGGGTTTGTTTTATAAGATGACTGACAGTGAGATAACATCGTTGAGCATTAAGGTTACGAATGAGAAGGTGAAGAAGGTGGTCTTTGAGATGGAACCTTTGAAGGCCCCGGAGGTTGATAGGATTCATGCGACTTTTTATCAGAAAAATTGGGAGGTTGTTGGCCAAAGTGTGTGTGACTTTGTTATAAATATTTGGAATGGAGCTAACCTTGAAGATTTGGATTAATCAGACTCTCCTTGTTTTAATCCTGAAAGTGCAACATCCTGAATATTTATCTCAATTTAGACCTATAAGTTTGTGCATAATGCTTTATAAAATTGTCTCCAAAGTTATTGTGAACAAATTACGGCCTTTGATGATGAAATGGGTACATCCGAACCAATCCAGTTTTGTTCCTGGAAGAAATATCATAGATAACATTATAGTGGCTCAGGAAATTATCCATTCCATGCACTGTAAGGGGGGAAGGAAAGGGTGGATGGCAGTGAAAATAGATCTCGAGAAAGCATATGATCGTTTGGATTGGGACTTTATTGAGGAAACACTTAGTGATATTTGTGTGCCGTCCAACGTTCATAGGAATATTATGCAGTGTATTCGTTCTTCTTCTATGCAACTTATTTGGAATGGAAATTTGTCTAATGTGTTTTTTCCATCTCGTGGGATACGACAAGGAGACCAAATCTCACCCTACATATTTGTGCTTTGTATGGAGAGATTGGCGCAAAAAATTAACCATGCGGTATAAATATTGGAGGCCAATCAAACTTTTTAGAGATGGTCCTAAGCTTTCACATCTCTTCTTTGCCGATGATTTAGTCTTATTTCGTAAAGCTACAGTTGAACAAATGAGTACGACGAAAAGGTTCTCGACAATTTCTGCTGCAGTTCAGGTCATAAAGTGAATGCTCAAAAAACTCAGATATTTTTTTCTAAGAATGTCCAGCATGAGTTACAGGTTGAGATTAGTAGTGGCCTTGGATTTTCCCATGTTGATAATTTGGATAAGTACCTTGGGGTTCCATTACTCCATCAATGTGTTACCAAGGAGACTTTCCAATATTTGGTGGACAATATGAGAAGAAAGCTTGCGAGGTGGAAAGCGAAGCTACTCTCCATTACGGGTAGGATTTCATTATCAAAATCAGTATTAATTGTTGTCCCTATTTATGTTATGTCATCTACTCTTATTCCCAAAGGTATTTGCCATGAAATGGAGAAAATTATTTCTAATTTTGTTTGGGGCAATACTAACGAGAAAAGAGGGATCAACCTTGTGAAATGGGAGGATTTATGTCAAGATGTGGAACATGGAGGGTTGGGTTTTAAAAAATTATCCTGTTGGAATAATGCTTTCCTCATGAAAATTGGCTATAACCTTGTTAAGAAACTTGATCATCTCTAAGTAAAGGTGCTTAAGGGTAAATATAAATGCGAGGATCCTATTCCCTCTTCATTAGCTACACATAATGCTTCAAGGCTTTGGAAAGGAATTGGTGAGGTATAGAACATGATACGAGATGGCATTCTTTGGTAAATTGACAATGGCAGAAGTATAGACTTTTGGAAGGACAACTGGGCTAAAAATGTGGGTCCTCTGATCCATAGCTGCTTTCAACCTGGTGTTATACCTGCTAGACATGTTCCGGTTATTGAATTTGTCCCACCAAGTGGTGATTGGAACTGGTCGGTTTTGAAGAACTTGGTGTATCCTTCTATCATCCTTGTTATAGCTGGGTATAAACCTCCTATGGTTACTGCTATGGAGGATTTCGTTGGATGGGAGCATGATAATAAGAATAATTTCTCTGTGAAATCGGCTTATTCTGTTCAAAGCGGTGCGATTTTCGGACCTCGTGACGGAGTTTGGAAGCTTATATGGCACATCCCTACTCCTCAAAAGGTACGGGTTTTTATGTGGCTTGCCTATAGTAATAAAATTCTATCAAATGAAAACAGATTTGTGGTGAAGCAATAGAGTCTACTGATCACATTCTAAGATTTGTACACCCGTTGTTGCCACTTGGTGTTCAATCATTAAAAAGGATATGTGGAAGGAACTTTTTAATCTGAATTTCAAGGATTGGATTACGAACAACTTAACTTCTCCTACCAGATATGCTATTTATCCAAATGGGTGGTCTTCTTTGTTTGGATGTGTTTGTTGGCAGCTATGGAATAGGAGAAATGATTTTATTTTTAATGATGATGTGGGACAGATACAAGGAATTCCGGCGAAGAGTTATTAGATGTATACTAGTTCTTTGAATATTAAAACTGGTTTGAAGGACAACACAGGGTGCAGGGCTCCTGTCTTGCGTTCCTCCATCAGATGAAAGATGTCGGATGAGGGCTGGATGAAGGTAAATACAGATGGTGCATTTTGTTCAGTGTCTGGTGCAACTACAGCAGAAAGACTCATACGTGATAAGAAAGGGACATGGGGTGGAAGTTTCTTAGGGAATATTGGCAGCTGCTCCGTTCTCATGACAGAGCTTTGGGGCATGCTCGATGGTCTTCAACTTGCGTGGAATTGTGGATTTAGAAAGGTGATTCTGGAGACGGATAGCAAGGAAGCTCTGCAAGTTATTCAAGATACAGACTTGGACTACTGTGTCTGTAACATCCGCTTTCTTGAACCGGATTTGAGTGATAAAATAGAATTGAGAATTAGAAATGTTTAGTTGAAGTAAGGAAGGTTAGAAAATTTTAAGGATTAAATAGTAAAGGAGAGAAAATATGGGGGACTAGAAAATTTTAAGGATTAAATAGTAAAGGAGAGAAATATAGGGGACTAAATAGCGAATTATCCAAATTAAATTTTGAGTCATCATGGGAATTAGATTGATTGAGGAGGGGCAAAAGAGTAATTTTGTGGAAGATATTTTTGGAGGTAAAGTTTTGGGCCAAAGTGTAAAGTTGGAAGGTCTAGGGACTAAAAGTGAAATTTTACCATTTTTATTAAGTGAGATATTTTAAGTGAGATTTCTAGAGAATTTGAGAAAGGTTAAAAAATCAATTAAAAGTAAAAAATATCAACTCTTTTCATAGTTCAACCGTTCATGCCATTCTCTCTTCCATCCAACTTTTGATTTTATTTCAAATAAGTCCTTCCATCATTTTTAAGCCCTCCAAGCTCCAAAATCTCCTATTGTCTTCGAAATTTCTGAAAGAAAAGTATAGAAGGGGGTTAGTAGACACCTCAAACTTCTTATAGAATTCATTTTGAGGTGTTAGAGAGCATAGGGATTAAATTGAGAAATTTTGAATTCAATGGTTAAGGTAAGAAATGATTAAATTCTCATGACATACATGTATTTTACTGTTATTTAGCATGAAAATTATTGAATTATAGCTTATAGCTTATATGTGTTTATGTGAAATTGAAGATAAAGAGAAGAGAGACAAGGATCAAATTGAAGAGAAAGGAAAAGAGAAGAGCAAAGAGTGAAAAGAGAAGGAAATCAGCTTTTTTGTTGTAAGTACTACAAGAGTTTTGAATTATAGTTTAATTTCTCTAATGGTATGTGAATTATTAGCATAAAAATTGTTATATAGGTACATAATTTGAATGTTTACAATGATAAAATGAAGGGATTAATGTGTGATTTAGTAAAACAGTTTGGATAACTTCAAAAATTCACCAAAAATTGTATACAATGAGTTAAGGGTCTAATTATATATTTAATTAAATCTTATTGAGTGTAGTTTCATATGGAATAAACAATGAATTAAAAGGAGTTGTATATTTTGATATATACTAGTTTTTGTGTAACAATGCCAGAGTAGGTTTGAGTTCCCCTGTTCTCACTTTGAAAAATAATAGAAAAATATAGAAAAATTATTAGAGACTAAAATTTATATGTTTGAATCCTTTATGAGTCTATTTTCAATAGAAACAAACTGTAACATCATTTGATCTCTTTACTAAAAGATAGATAATTTTTAGTGAAGAAAGGTCGAAACTGTCAAGCAGCAGCGAAGGGGTAAAATGAAAGCATTTACTGTACAAATTGGCTAAATTAAAAATTCTGAAAATTTTATGGTAAAAATATGATTGAGTCTAGTTTCAGAAACATCAAGAGGATTATAATTTCGAATTCTTTAGCTAGAGATATAAATAATTTAGTGACTGTAACGCAAGTGAACAGCTTTGAAAATATAAATGTGAAGTATTTGATGATTTATTTATGTGAGATATATTATTTATGAGAAATGATGCTAAATGAGATTGTGCCCAAGTAGACATATTAGAACCATTGTGATATTAGTGGCATGCCATTAAGGAACACTAGCGCGCTCTCTGTTTAGCACGTCTCGTGCTCTTTGTTAATAGTATTGTGTGTGCTCTCTGATTAGCACTTTGTGTGCTCTCTGATTAGCACTTTGTGTGCTCTCTGATCAGTACTTTGTGTACTCTCTGTTTAGCACTGTGTGTGCTCTCTGTTAGTTCTTTGGTACTCTTTGTTTGTTTCGTATATCCTAACGGTTCTATGACAGTCTACTATGGGCTAAGCTACAGAAAGTGGATAAAAGTGTAAATTGTATCATTGTGGTAAGTTACAGGTTACATGTAAGTAAGGCAAGAAGTTTATATGCGTGAGTACTTAAATGATCATTCATTACTTTTGTAGTGCTTACTAAGCCTTCACCAGCTTAACGCGTTTATTTTAACGCGTAGGTACAAAAGTTATGAGAAGTGGAAGTCAAGCTAGGGGACCTCTCATCACATCACATCACTATTGGAAGGCTTCAGTTTAGGTACATTACTTTTGGTAAAAATGGCATGTACAAACGATACTATTATGTATCTTTAGTGGATGGTTATAAATATTGTTTTGGATTACTATGAGTTGATGAATTGAAATGATGTATTTTGAATAGAATAACTTAAAACACATCGTTTGAAAAAAAAATTGTTATACTCGTGTTAAAATCTCTGATACTGTATGTAATGCTTCTATATCGGGTTTATATGTGTGAACCGAGTATAGAGGTGTTACAGTGTCTCAACAGTGATAAGTTCAATCCTATCGCTTTTCAAACCAAATTGGACCGTGCAATTATGTCATGTATTGAGTTGCGGATGGTTTGGCGAAATTGGCATTCTCAAGACCTATGGGAAGATTTGATCTTAACCAACCCCCGACTGAAATATTACAAACTCTTCATTTCTAGTTTTTACTTCTCTTTGTATAAAAAAAATATATATCGGATGAAATTAGAGTTTAACTGGGAAAAGTAACTCTGCTTAGAATCTAATACGTAATTGCTTCAAGTTTGGAATTCGTCACATCATCGCGACGTCCCAGGCTCCTCATTACGACATCGCCTTTGCTTTGTCTCTATTTCGAACGTCATCATGTTGTTGTGGTGTCGTCTCTACTTTGATTCTAATTTAACCAAAAAATACAAGACACACTCCATGATATTTTTCTCATAAAAATCATAAAAAAATATGAAAACTAAAAAAAATCATTATAATAATAAATATATTAAAAATTACATAAAAATATCATAACAAGATTTATAAAAACTTATAAAATTTTTAAATAATTATTAAAACTATCAATAATTATAAAACTTATATAAAATATAATAATTTATGACATATTTTAACGTTTTATAAATAATTAAATTTTTATTATTTTTATTTGAAAATAATTGAATAAAAAAGAATGAAGATACAAAGATAAATAAATAATTAATAGAAGGTAAATTTATTTTTATTTAAAATTCACTTGTAAATTATAGGGTTAGTATAAATGACATTTATTTGGATTAAATTTAAGTCGAGTTTTAAAGTAAATTTGAATGAACAATATATTTACTTATATTTAATATAAAAATAATGATAACGATAAAATTAAATATTAAAATATTAAATAAAAAATAAATTAAACACATTATACTGTAGTTCACCGCTCCACTCATCCTATGAAAAGCTTTGAGCCAACGGTTAAGAGACAGAATTGGCAGGCAACCGACAAGAAGATTCCACTTCCCTTCCCTTCCCCTGCTTTTATTATATTTGGTTTTTCCTTCATTATTTTGACTTTTTGTTTTTATATATATTATTTGGTCAAATTGTTTAACGTATTTGTCTTTTTTTTTTGTGTGACATTTTTCTTGTTTTCTTTTAAAGTTGGTTTCACACTTTTATATGTTATCCAGAAATAATGTCACATTTGATATTTATATTTTTATAGATATTTATATTTTTATAAAATATTCAATACAGTATTAATATTTTGAAAACATTTAATGTGGTACTTGTTAAATAAAATGTAGTATATAAAAAATTTAAATATAATTTAAATTTAATAATAAATTTAAAAATTAATAACAATTATACTTTACGTAGTATTTATAAATAGATAGTAAATAAAATTCGTTCAGGTCTATATGAATAATTTCCTTAAGATAAATTCGCCCTCTCTTAAGTGCTAAAAAATTTTGAACGTCTATCTCTCAAGATACAACAACGAACACCCACCAAAAGCAACACAACTTTTAGTGAATAGGCGAATTCTAACCAAGTCTCCCCTACCACCAAGCAAAAGTAGTACTTTGAGAGAAAATTAAAAATAGGAATTTGAAAGAGATCTTTCTTTTTTCTCTTGATATGTTAAAATGAAATGAAAAAAAAAAAACTATTTATAGTGAATTTTTCATGAAACGATTTCATGTAATTTAAAACAAAAAATTATGGCAAGAGAGTTACAAAATAATAATAATAATTGGTGAGTTACAAAAAATTAAAAGCAAAATAAAATTATAGCAACTGTCTTTGGAACATCAAAAGACAGTTCTGTTGAAGGGGAAAAATATTTAAATAGATTAAAAATTTATAGGCCCATTAAGACTCGACCACTCCAAACTTTTCACATCGCCCATATCGTGCTAGTGCACCCCTAACCCGTTTTAGTTTGATCTACACCCCCTCCCTACTCGTAAGGGAGAACTTTAATTTAGTCATTTACTAATCAACATGTTGCTTCTAGCTTATAAATCTTTCCTGTATACCACACTTTTAATAATATGGGATATGAGGTTTTAAGCACCATTTTTTCTCAACAATCATTTTCACGTAACTTACTTAGCTTCAATTTCTCATTCATTACTCAATCATTTTGAGCATATTATTTTCCAATAGTACTTGAATTATCAATATGCATTTTATTATGGTACCTATATTTTCATACAATATCCAACGTGGTATTCATACTTAGAAAATGTTCGATATGGTACATGAACTATCAGTATGTGTTTTATTATGATACGTGATATTAACATTGCTATTGAATTATTAAACCAATCAATAAAAATTCAACACATTTTTTTTTCAAAGTTTAAATGGATAATATAACCTTGTGTGAAAAATAAATTAACTAAATATATGGTTAATAAAAAATAAGTAAATACTAAACTTACATAAGTAAAAAAAAAAAAGGTATCTTTTCAGTGGTGAAGTCAGAAAATTTTTTTTGGGGAGTCGGAATTAAATTGTATATTTTTACGATAGTACAAATATAATTTCATCATTTTAATAGCCTATATATTTGTTATTTTTAAAGAGTTAAATTAAATTGTTATCATTTTTTAGGGGGTCAAAGTGTAATTTTACCGTTTCTAATTTAAAAATTTATAAATTATAAAGGGTCTAAATTAAAATTTTACCATTTTAAGGGGGCTATAATATATACAAAGGGAAAAATTGCAAAAATCTTAAACTTTAAGTGGTTTACTTATATTTTTGAGAAGATCATAATGTAAATTTACAAAAAATTAAATTGAAAAAAATTAAACTTAGAAGACCATAATTTCCCTGAGCCTTAATGTTCTGCATCTTCTCCTTTTAAATAAATGGTCATATTTTCCAAAAAGTTTTCATTTAAAATAATACTTTTAATAGATTTTTAAATAATTATTTTTATTATCCATAAAAGTAAGCTTACTTTCATGTAAGTTTAGTGTTTACTTTTTTTTTTTACTAACCTTATCAGTTATTTGTTTTTTAATTTATTCAAAGATGCCAGCAAGAAGCTTCATCATTGCTCAATGAGGTGTCTATATATCACTATATATTTGATACACTCATAGTGAACTATGCGATGATACATAATTTAAAATAAAGTTAAACATATTCATACTATATATTAAGTTTTTTATGGGGTTAAAATGACGAATTAATCAGGTATCAATTTAGATAGATTATGATTAAAGTACTATTGTTTGACAAAGTAAATTATAAAATTTATTAAAAGTTTTTATATTTTTTTAAAATTTAAAATTTAATCCCTATAATTTTAAGATATTGAAATCATGTACTTTCTTTTATTTAAAAATCTTGATCCTTCTATCTAATTTTACCATTAAAGTTAATGGTGTAAAAGGTAAATTAATTTCTTTATCCCTCAAAATTTACATTTTTTTTATCAATTTGGTCCTTACCAATTTAAAGTACATAAAAAAATTTAAATTTAATTTTGCATATTTTAAATAAAAAAATTTAAAAATTATGACCACTTTCAATATATTTATATATATAAGAATAGAAATACACGTATATAATGATATTTGAAATTATGACACTATACTTTTTAACATATTTGTTTTATCATTTCAACCAAAATCTCGTATCTTTATGTTAATTATGTTTTTTCCTCACATTGTAGATGTGTCAAAATTTAGTTTTAACTTTTTTAAAAATAGATAATATAACATCATTTAATTCACTAACAATGTACGAATTTATACACATCAAAAGCATCAAATATTAATTCTTTATATATATATAATTTAATTTAATATTTTAAGTATTTTTCATACAATATTTTAATGTTTTCATTTCCTTGTTTCATTCACGAGTTAAGATCCATTTCGTTATTTTTATTTATTTATTACGTACTATCTAATACAATGATCATCATCATTCAAGTTTATAAGATTCATGTAGGATTTATCTATTAAATATGAAAATCAATTTATGAATAACGGGTGATTAAATATGTATTAGATATTAATGGATTAAAAAAGCAATAGAATGGTGCCAAACCCTCCATCCACAATCTTTTACAACCCCTTTTCAATGATATTTTTAACGAAATATGATATAATTTCTCTCGTGCTTTACCAAGAGCCAACACACAATCAACAGTATTAATATAAAACGTAAGGATAATTATGCAAATAACTTAATCTACGTGTAAGGAGACTTAAAACCACCAATTTAAAATTTATAAAGTCCTTATTTATAATCATGGTACCACTTCAGCCTACTTCTCAGCAATATTAATTTTATAATAACTCATCTTACAAGAAAATATTTATTAGTATTATTGATTTTTTAACAAATTTATATTAAGTTTTTGTTTTCTCATTATCCTTTTTTTCTTTTCAAATTAATTTTTCTTCTTTTCAATGGTTTCAATTATCTAATGCTCTTGAATCTAATGAGTGTCTTCAGTGAAAAAGAAGATGTTGTTCATCTTAGGAGTTTCGGATTCGAGCGCTTATGTGTGCAAGGTGTGTGCGTTATCAAATAATTAAGAAAGTATAAACAAAAACTACCATGTAATCACACCAATATATTAAAAAAAACTTTCCTAACACTCTTTGTTTTATTTATTTTGGATAAAGGAAGTGGTAATCATCTTTGCTACTGTCTAATAGCATCTGCATGCATTCAACTTTCTTAAATCAAAATTTTATTTTGTTGGAGGCAGCATCCACCTCCAAATTGATCGTTGGTGGCGGCTTCTTTTTACCAATATTGATTTTTCTTTTGTTTTAGTTTCAATCTATATTATAATGATTTTTATTTTGTGGATTCTGTTTTCTTATAAAATAATATTAATATTAATTTTTAATTTATGAAATTTTCCAAAGTAAAGTGCTGCCAGATTTATTCGAAATCATTTTCGATAGGTACTATTATAATAAATCACATTGATAATGTTTATAAAACTATAATTTAAGATAATGAAAAAGAAGAAGATAGGTGATTTGAAATTTGACTTTTTATATATCATTAATATGAACTGTTTTTTGAAGCTTTTCATAATAATTTCTTAAATGATCGAAATAGGATAGTCAAATTACGATAAAACTAAGATATAATATTAAAAGTTTGATGTATGTCCAATTTATTTCTAAAATCATGGTTGTAACTAATAGTAGTACTTTTTTAAAAAAGAATTGTTTAATCTTGATTCCTCAAAGGTTTACGTAATTAATGAGACAGAAAATGTTATTCTCTTCGTTGACAAATAGAGTTAGCTTTATTTTTATTACTTAATTTATACAATTATATATAAAAGGAAGATATTAATTAAAAGTGATGGTGTTTTTCGATTGAATTTTAGTCCTATTTTTTAGGTTTAGGTTCAAGCAAAAAATAGATTTAAAATTTTATTTAAGTTCAATCCAAATAAAAATGTTAAAATTCGAGTTCGGTTTGATCCGTTCATTTTAATTTTTTTATATATAAATAAATTTAAAAATATAATACATTAAATATACTAAAAATATTAAAATAAATATTTTTTTAGTAAATTAAAAATAAATTTAAAAAATTATTTATAACACTAATATAGGTGTAATTTAATAAGTAAATACATCTAAAATAGTAGCAAATTTAACAATAAAACAACAGTTATACAATATCCAAATAATAATAATAAAATAATAGCAATATAATAGCAAAACAGTGGCAAACAATAGCAAAAATAGTGAAAAATAGGCAACGACAAGAAAAAAAGTAATAATTTTTTTTCAAATTCGGGTCGGGCTTGGGTCGAAAAAGCTTACATGATGCCCAGCTCGCTTAAAAAATCAACCTCATTTTTTTGCCCAAACCTTCTCACTTTTCAGACAAGCCTTATTGATTTTTTCCTTTTTTTTTTTTTACATGAGAACATATGGGTAAATGTCAATTGTAATCTATATTTCACTCAAATTTGAGATTTAATATATATATTTTATTTTGACATAGTTTGATACCTTAATTTTTATAATGTCCCTAATTACTCTAAATACTCTATTCTAATTAAAACAATGATGTGAACTTTTAATAATTGTTAGCAGTTAAAATTCTTTATTAAATTCAAATCCGTTATAATATTAATTTTTGTTACATAGATGCCAAATTTTTTTTTTTTTTCAAATTGCCACACCAACACAAAAAAAATTCTAACAATATTAATAAACAAACCTAAATTTTTAAATTCGAAAATAGAAAGATTGAATTATTAAAAATAAAAGTATGAAGATTAAATTCCAACTATACGAAGAGTTCAAAAATTTTGAGCAAATTGTAACCTTTAAAAATTTACATTATAATTTAGTAAAAAATTTAAGTAAATAACCCAACGCGAAGCGCGGGCAAAAACCATACTAATTTTAGAATAATAACATTACCTTCCAATATATTTTTTCTTGTTATCCATGTTCAGTTTACTGTTTATATTTAAAGTTCGTGTTATTATTTTTAATATTATTTTTAATATTCAAATCTATCGCTATATTAAATTAGTTTTAAACCGTAACAATAATATTAAATTAATTCGAGCTTTTCAAAGTTAAACAATTATAAGCCTTTGTATGGATATTTTGTTTAAATCTAGATGCCATGGACCACTTTTTTCTGGAAAGTAGATGCAAATGTTGAAAACATGAGAACATTTATTTATATTAAATTTATAAATATTTCAGTTCCACATTATTTAGTCAGAATTTTTTTAATAAAATAATAAATATTAATTTAATAATTTTTTATTATTTTTATAAAGTATTTAAAATAAAACAACCAAAGAAAATATCTAGAAATTGTGTTGGAACCTAAAAGAACTTATTTATAAATACTTTATCACTCTTGTTTATAATTTAACGGTTAAATAATTTTTTATAAATATATAATAGGTGCTCATTTTATTTTTAATAATGAGAATGGAATATATTTTATTGTTAATTATATTTTTGAGAAATACCCGTAATGAAGGAATTAATTACTATTATGATGGTAGATATTTAGATTTTGATAAAAATATAATAAATATTATATTCTTTATACATTATAGGGTGTTATATTGTTTAATGGATTGAAGGAATATTTTGTGGAAAAGGTTTAAAATGATAAGTTTTCCTTTAAATTTTTAATATTTATCTATACTAATTAATTAAAAATATATATTGATGAAAATCCTCTGCACTCATTTATGTCTCCACGTTTTTTAATTGTAACACATTTTCTTTTTATAAAATCTGGAACATAACAAAACTTTGTTCTTAATTATTATTGTAATGATTTAAAAAATGTGAATTTAAACACATTTAAATATTAAATATTTTCTATTCAAAGATCAAAAAATTATGTATAAAAAACCATTCGATGATTTGCATTTTCAGTAATGAGGATTAATTTTGGTTATCATGAATATACACGAGAGATGAATTGGTGGTTAATAAATATAAAGAGGCAACATCCAAATCATGTTAGCTTTCTATATTTTCCATATTTTCAGGCGTTGGTGATTTGATGACTTTAAAGAACCTCCAAGTTTCAAACATAGTTAATATATAGTTAAAACCATAGTCAAATATGTTGATCAGCTTTCTTACATGGATTTGAATCAAAATGTTAGTATATACACAAAGCAAAGTCACAGTTCTCCTCTCTATTGCTTAGAGGTATTGAAATGGTCGGTTGAGTTTGATTTATTAATTATTTTTTTGAATTTTTTTTTTAAATGCATTCATTTTAATTTTTTTTTAGATAATTACATTTTTTATTTTTATTTTTTTGCACGTAATTTTTATAACGATGCTTTCATCAAATCTATTTAAAAAAAAATTAATTTGAAAAAAAAATATTAATAACAAAAAATACTTAAAAATATAATTAAAATTATTTTAACAAAACATATAAATATTAATCATCAATCTTATCATTAAACCAAAGATAAAAGGCAAATAGTGGCATAGGACTAATAACATGGCCCAACCACAACAAAAACAAGTTACACGTGAAAGAGTGTAGATATTTATGATTAAAAATAAAATTTTAATATGATATCAATGAAAATAAATCTCTTTGTTTCGTCGGTTTGCTCTAAGTGAAAATGTGATGATGTCAGTCCTCAGCGATGCCGGTCCTGTCGCCTTGACTCCACTCTTTGTTTTCTTCTTATTAATTGCATCGTCAATTATTGTATATGTATTGTCAATACACCAAATGCTGCAGCGAAGATGAGTTGTTGGTCTGAAGCATGTTTAGATGTTTATTTAGAAGTAAATGGTGATGTATTATGCAAAAATAAGAGAGTTTAGATATAAATTCTTCAATGAATTTTCAGAAGAAATTAAAGATGTATTTAATATTGTTTCTAGAATGTATTTTGCGGACAAGTTATTTTTGGAAAAAAAAAAACTCTTAAGTAAAAAATTGATTCAAAAGTATTTTTTTCATAAACCAAAAATTTTAATTTCTCTTAAAATGTGTTTTTGTTTTCCGAGTATACTTTTGAGTAATCTTCCTAAATTAGGGTTAAATCGAATTTATATGTTGACAGGGTAGGAATAACCTACACAAAGATAATTAGGTAATAGTCATTGTTCTTTTCCTCTATTATATATATTTATATTTATATATAAAACAATAAGAAACTTCCATTATTTGTGATGATTCATAAACTTTTTTTTCTAATATAATTTACATAATGATTATTTGATCTTCTACCTTTATAAAAAAAAATTATTTTAATCTTTTACTTAAATTTTTATTTTTATAGTTTTTATACTCGTGTTATTTACCAAATTCCTTTAAAATAAATAAATATAAGTCAACGTTATTAATTTTGCTAAGTGGTAGTCATATAAATGTCATGTAAGCAATTAATTAGTTTTTTAAATTAAAAAAATAAAAAATTTATTTGAAATTAAAGTATGAATAATATTAAAAATATATTATTTTAAAAAATCATTAATTGTTAACGTGACATACACGGATTCAATGTTAGTAAAATTAACAAACATCAAAATTTTCATTAATTTTGAATGATTTTATAAACAATATAAATTTAGAAACTAAAAGAGACGAAAAATCAAATAAATAATTAAAATAATTTTTTAATAAAATTAGAAGACCAGGAAAATTATGTCACTTTTATATTATCCCTTTAATAGAAAGCTTATGAACCATCACAAATAATGGAAAATCCTTACTATTATACCATGCTGCTAAGCCCGATAATAAACAGCCCAGATATAGCTCAAAAAGATAAATATACAATAATTGACAATGCAATTAAATTATCATTTTCTTAAAGAGTTTTTTTATTTAAAATAATATTTTTTATTATTCAATCTCTAGATATTTTCATTCAAGTTTAGTGTTTTTTTTATTTATTTGATTTTGGATTTGATGATTTGGAAAAGAAAGTTTAACGTGTCAAATTTTCATTAGTTGATTTAATAATTCGTTAATGGTGTTAACATCAAATACCATGGTAAAACATATATTAATAGTTTAGGTATCACATTAGATATTTTTAAAGTACATGTACCACATTGGATATTTTATGAAAGTATATGTATAATAATAAAATGCATATTGATAGTTAAAATATCACATTGGACATTTTCAAAGTACATGTACCACATTGAAAATTTTATGAAAATACAGTTACTAAATGTGACATTATCACTTTTTTAAATACAATTTAAGGATTCATTGCAAAATCTCAACCCACTTATGGAATTAAAATTTTTTCATCACTAGTGTACCAAGTAATTATCCATATATTTATTAAGAGTTTCGTAATAACCAAATATTACTTTCGTTGAAATGATAAAATGGTGAGAGTTAATGTTTGGTGTTTTGAGTTCATCTATTTTTCGAATTTTATATAAAATGATAAAAATACCATTAAATTAATATTATTAATTTATTAAAGTAAGGATTTTTTGGTAAATTTAACAATAAAAGTTGAGATCTAATTGTAGATAACACCAATTCAATCAAAAGTTTTATAAATAGTATTAAATATATTTAAACCCTTTATTAAAAGATATTAAAATAATTTTTTGATCAAGTTAATATTAAATTAATTTGTGACACCAACCCAATTAAACATATTATATAAATATACATTATAATCATAATATATATATATATATATATGCAATTACCTTATCTAATATAAATAAAAAATCATATAACATAAATTTCCTCATTTCATATATTTATAATTATCTTATTATTGTTTAAATTGAATTCGGACCAATCAAATTACACCAATGTAAAATATAAAAACTTTTATTCAAGCCCAATCGTCTAAGTGGACTGTCCAGCATTGACAAGTCTACAGATTTTGGTCTGAAAAACTTATCTTGCTGCTAAATTAACCATTTCAAAAGAAATATAATTTTTTTACTCAAATTAAAGGTTTGATAAAAGCTTTAAAATTTTATCTAAAATGGAAATCAAATATTATGTTTATTTTATCTAAAATGGCAATCAAATATTATGTTTTTTACATGTAAAAGATGCGTCAAATAGAAGTGTTGGTCATATTTTAGTTAAAACAATAATTTAACAATGTTAGTATATAAAAGGATAAATATTAAAATTATATATAAACATTGGTTAAATTTATAATATGATATATGTTTTTGGATTTTGTGTAATTATATATGAAATATAAATTTTTATTCAATTTGTACAAGTCACGAGTATAATTAACAATGTAATACCATTTTATGTTTATGTATTGTATATACAAACAATTATATTTATCAAACATACAAATAAATGGATGTATTATTTTTAAAATTGTGTATAGTTGAATCAGAATCAAAATTTTACGTGTTTATCCTCCTATTTAAGAGTTAGAAAAATATTATGGATAATTTTAAGTATTACATCGAAAAAAATTATGTTGCCTAACTAGTGTGCTACAATAATGTAATATCTTACCATTATTATGCAATAATTGAAGAGATTATGTTGAAAAAAAATATTTTTTAATGGGTGTTGCCTACTTGACATGTGGCATTCAATTTATTTAACCGATCAAATATTAAAAAGCATACTGAAAAGAAGAATATATTGGAGTCAAATGACCATTCGACGGTAATGAATGGAGATTGAAGAGTTTCTCTGTTAAGACTTCAAGATTAAATTAACGGAGTTTTAGAGAATTATATGGAAAATTAAGCTATAAAATTGAAAGAGGGAGGAAAAAGCTTTGGTTTGATGTAGTTTTTTGTCGGAGTAGGAGGTCGAATGATGGCGAGGTTATGAAATACAACTATGAAGAAAGATTTCTAAAATCTTAAAACTTTCAAATAGATCAGTGACCAATTTGTAATTTTTTTGAAATTGAATGATCAATATGTAAACCTATTAATAGTTGAGTGACTTTGGGGATAAGTTTCCTAATTTGTTTAAGTGATAAATGGAGCTCCGTTCATGAAACGCATGAACTTCATTTTGCCAAATGGCGCGGGGCAAAATAAAACAACCATAATTCCTGAATCTTTCATTTCGAAACATAACCCTAAAGGGAAAAAAAAACTGGAACACACCAAAGAAGAAAATGGAAGACGAAGTTGAGAGGCGACAGATCCAACAGATTCTGGAGCTCGACAACGAAGAGTTACAGATCGAAGAAGTCGAAAGTCTTCTTGAATCCTCCGACGATGATCGCGATGCCACGTAATCACCCTAATCATTTTACTAATTTCCTTTCTTTTCCACAATTTGATTCGGTTTCTTTTTCATTGTTAAATTTAGGATTATCGTTGTTGGCGTTTCGATTTCCTTTTCTTTTTGGTTATTTTTAATTTAAAATTTCAAACATTCAGTGTTGAAAAGCGGTAGTTGAAATCAATAATTTATTCATTCGATTGCTGCGGTTTATTAATGGTTTGTAACTTCATTGTTCTATATTGCAGTGGCGTTGTCTCACCTGATGACTTTACTTTCAATACCCAATTGACTTCCTTACATTCATATCTCGGTGGTAATTATATATAATCTATACTTATCAGCATTAAGTTTTTTGGTTAGTCTTATCTTATCTGAATAGTTTGAGATTTACTTTATCAAATTCGTATGGCAGAGGTTGATGATACGCGACATAGATCTGCTTTTTGGGACGGTGGTGCCGTTTTGAACCTTCCTTTGTTCTATCTTGAAGGTATTTATACTCGTATGCAATGTCTTTTTGTTTCCGAGTTTGTGATTGTACATGTTCATAAATTTTGGTTCTGGATGGTATTGATTAATCATAGTTTGAGTGTTATTGTTTGTTAGTAATATCAAAGAACTTTAGGAGCATTAGATGTTTAACTTATTTATTGAGCTTTTGACTTGTATGCCACTTGTTAGAGTGGCTTCAGAAACGTTGTACACAAGTCTGATTAATTTACCAGTCTCTGATGGTCAGTTTTTGAATCACGCGGTTTCATATTAGTCTCTGGATGTTTTCATCTTCATATTTGTATTAACAGATTAAAGAATTTAAACCCTTTCTTTATAATATTTACCAGGGGTAGTCCTGTTCCCGGAGGCCACACTTCCACTTAGAGTTATTGAACCGAACTTTGTAGCTGCTGTTAACAGAGCAATGACCCAGGCTGATGCTCCTTACACCATGGGTGTGGTAGGTGAACTCCTTATATCTTCTCCGTATTAGTTTTCTGCATATGTGATTTCTTTCTTTTTATCTTTTATTCTTGCATAATGAAACAATATTTGAACCTTATCCAGGTCCGTGTTTATAGAGACTCTAATGATGGACCATTAAAGCTAGCAAAAGTAGGGACAACCGCAGAGGTATACATGCTGAAACCTGTTGTTTGTTTATATTTTCTGGTTGATAGGCCTTTAACTTGTTTTTTACTATTTTATGACATTTTATTGCTAAATTATAGTATTGTGTAAAGAGTTGTGAAATGTTTGAGGAAACCACCCCGCTTTCCCACACACCAGAGACATAAACAAAGAAAAAACCAAAAAGGTTATTCATGATTTGAACAGTGAACTTGTTTAGGTATAGGTGAAAATAAGTAGGTGGCAAAAAGTTATTGCCAATTTAACTTGTGTTGCCAATTTACCGGACCTGAGAAAATGGTGGTCAGATTATGTGTGTATGTGTTGTACCTACTCTTATGAGTACCTTGTAAGTTCCACTCAGATTTCATAATGATTTTAAGCTTGACTGCGGTTGTTTTGTAATATTTTTACTTAAGTTTTTTAATCTTCATTTGCAGATTCGGCAATATCGTCCAGTGGAGGATGGTTCTATTAATGTGGTTACTCGTGGCCAACAGCGGTTTTGTTTGAGACGCTGTTGGATTGATGCAGAAGGAGCAGTAAGAAAGCAATTTTTTTTTTTAAATATTCTCAAATATCTTTATTGTCAGTGCGGTGAATGCTAATTTGCTGTAATTTTTCTTTCTTTTAAGCCTTTTGGAGAGATACAGATTATTGAGGAAGATATACCATTTAGATCCCCTCGAGATGCATATACAAAATTGGTACCGTTAAATAATCTGCGAGGACAGCAGATGCTATCTTTAAATGCTTTATCACATGGAGGGAGAAATGATGAAAATGATTCAGAAGCAAATTCAGAGGAAAGCTTTGAGAATGAACTTTCTCAATCAGAGCGGAGAATTCATCAATCTGCAATCGGTGCCTGCTATGATTCTGATAGGACGGATGAGTCAACAAGTAGTGGTGATGACAATAAATTATCTGAGTCAGACAGCCAATCAGGAAGTCCATTTGACACTGACTCTACCTTCTTAGGTTCTTCACTTTCTGGCCATAAACAAGTTAGAAATGCTGACTTGGGAATTGGGACCAAATCCATGGCTCGAAAAATGGCAGAACCAAGGTCTCATCTTTCAAGTACAGTGTCAAGAGCATTCGCGCCCATTTGGGTATATCGTATGTATGACTCATTTTGTCTTGCTCAAAAGGCAGCAGGTATCTCTTACTTGATTTTGGTTGTTTTCCTATGCTCTTTTGCCACATCCTCGTTCACTTTGTATACTTTAAAGATTTTGCTACGTTAGTAATTCATGAGAATATAATTTTTTTTTTCGTCTGGTATTTAGTATAAGGTTCAACTCTCTTACAGAGAATATTTGCCGAAGAAATTACATGTGATTTTTGGTACATGGCAGATTTTAGAATTTAATTTAAGGAAACTAATTTTGGTCATTTGTTGGGAGTATTGCCTCTCTATTGTACTTTGTGTGCTTGTCATGAAAGTTCTTTGTTCTGTGATACATTGGAAAAAATAATAAAAATAACTTATATACACAAACATACAATGGCATAATTTAGCAAAAGTTCTCTTCATATTTGGTAATAGGTTGCTTATTTTGCTGTTTCCTTTTGGTATTGGCTTGCTCTCATGTCTGAACGATGTTAAAACTTAAATGTTTGATATGCTAATTTTGCAGATATGTGGAAACAAATAGTCGGGACCCCAAGCATGGATGGTTTTGTGAAGAAGCCTGATCTTTTATCTTTTTACATTGCAAGTAAAATCCCCATCTCTGATCCTACAAGGCAGGAGCTTCTAGAAATTGATGGCGTTTCATATAGACTGCGCCGGGAAATTGAGTTACTTGAAAGGCTTGATCGTGTTCGATGCAAGATCTGTAAGGTACTACTTTCTATTGTGTATGAATACCCTCATCATATGGTTGCATGCTTCCCTCCTGTCCTTAAAGCATGGCATGTATTCCTATGGTCTATGTCTTTACCAGTTTTTTTATCACTTCAGACCGTAATTGCCAGGCGCAGTGATATGTTGGTGATGTCTACTGATGGTCCTATGGGTGCTTATGTTAACTCATACGGCTATGTTCATGAGGTAATGACTTTCCGAAAAGCGAAGGGCTTAGCTACCAGAGGCCGACCACATAAAGAGTACAGCTGGTTTCCTGGGTATGTTCTTCAACTCTCTTTCTCAAGGACTAGCATGAAGCCAATCACGTTTAAGCTAAATACCATGGATAGTTGACATCTTTTCATGACATATTGGATTATCATATTTGCCTTGGGGTTTAATAGGAAGGTTGAGATTTTCAATGTTCTATTAACAAGAGCGGTGATGTTTCCTTATGGGATAATCAACTTTTATTTAGACTCTAGCTGGGGAAACAATCCCTTAGAATAGCTTCGGTCAGTAACCAAAGATGATAGGGCTAGAAACATGCCATGTTGATATAGTTGCCAAGAGCAGAGTGATTGATTCAGATCTGGCATTCATGATTTTCATTATATCATTTCTAGTTTACATTTTCTAGTGTACATGTAGCAAGCGAGTATTTACTCCATCACAAGAAACTTGTATTGATGCATGTAATAGTTGTTGGAACTTTGTAGGAGGGAGGCCATAGAAGGTCAACAACCTGAGGACTTGAAATAACCTAAACTCGTAATGGCCTCAGCCTTAAACCCGAATGATCTCAATCCAAAAATCCCAGACTTGAAACTGATCCAAACCTGAGAAGACTTCAACCTGAAATAAACCAAACCAGTAATAACTCGACCTGAAAAGAGCATCAAACTCGAATGACTTGATCCCAAAATTGGCTCAAACCAAATTGATCGAAAATCTTAAAATTTGAATTGACTAGACCCAAAACCAACTCGATCTCCCCAGTTGACAAATCTATTTAAACCAATATTAACTTAAGTGCTGTGATACACAGGTATGCATGGACGATCATAAACTGCGCATCATGTGACGTCCAAATGGGGTGGCTTTTCACTGCAACAAATGAAAAGTTGAAGCCTAAATCTTTTTGGGGTATAAGGAGTTGTCAAGTTGTGGATGAAATGAGATAGAATCTGTTTGTTCTTGAGTACGCCCTAAACTTTTCTCTCAACTATTTTGCAACTTTATAGACCGTAAGAGCTTATATTGCGTCACTTTTGTATATAGTATATAACCTGGGAGCAGTATTTTGTATGGAATGTAGCCTTGCCTTGCTAAATAAAACATCAGACATCAGGGTTCATGCTACAATTTGTGGCATTCTGCGTGAGCTCTTGCCAATTTCTTCTATGCTATATTAAAATCACAACTCAGTGTGATAAAAGGAACAATAAGTCAAATTTATATATATAAAAAAAAAGACAGGTAATTTATTAGAAACGGTGTAAAAGTAATTTACTTTTTTAAAATATAAAAATAAAATTTACTCTTTACTTTTACTAGTGCTTTTTTTAATTAAAAAATGGTTATCTGTACTACACTTTAAACTACTTATTGGGTTGAACACAGAACTCAGAAGGTAAGTATTAAAAAGAAATCATGTTTTTAACTAAGAAAGTTATAGTATCTTGAGAATGTTAAATATCATTTATTAGATCAATAATAATTTACTTAGACCAAAGTTTCACTTTTACGTACACTTTTAATAAGCATATATTCTTACATACTTTTTTCACTCACACCATGATATTTCATGAGTGAGTATTTGTATTATATTCTTATTAATAATTACTTTTTTACAAAAGGAATTACATAAAATTTTAAAATTATATTAATAATAATTATTATAAGTAAACAGATACCATCTTAAAAAAAATGAATGGTTTGGCGGTCACCGTAAGACTGAATAATGCCGTGCTTCATTTCATATATTGATAACAGTATCTCACAACAGTTTCCATGGAAAGGAAAATAAAACAAAATCAATAGATCCTACCCATAACTATGCAATGAACCCCAAATTACACGGACAAAAAAAAATGATAAAACCAGACAGATAAACAACAAAGAAAATAAACAAAAAATCTGATTGAGAAGAGGCTAAGGTGTTGGAAACTGGAGAGGAGTTTATTAGACCAACAACAAAAAGTATTTAACTATCAACGGTACGTTCTATAGACCGGGCTGTACATGCAGCTCTCTGCATATTTAACCAGATCTTCGGGCTGAGGAAGGTGAGATGCCAGCCCTGTTACACGTTCCAACAACATAAGTATCAGATATGAGCATATGTCTATATTTTGGAGGATCAAATCTCGGTACCATGCCGAACATGTTACTGAAATGGATGTTGTTAGGGACTTACCGAGTTCATATGCCTTGGCAGCAACCTTAGCGGCAATGTTGGCTGAAATCTTTCTGATATTGTAGAATGGGGGGTAAATTAGTCCCTTTTTGAAGTGTTCATCTGTCACTTGTGCTGCCAAAGCTTCCGCTGTCACGAATAAGAAAACCAGTTTAAGTCCATTTGTTCGACTAGAAAGATAACCAATGGTAAATTATATAAGGTAGCTTGATGCACTTACAGGCTGCCAAAAGCATATCGTCGTGTACACGAATTGCACCAGACATTATCACTCCCAAACCGAATCCAGGGAAAATGTAAGCATTGTTTGCCTAAATTTACATCGAACACGGAGATGTTACGGTTAGTTTTAGGAACTACATTTCGAACTTAAAAAAATGCTTGAGGGACGATGATAGTACCTGGCCGGGAAAAAAGACTTTGCCATCGTATTCAAAGGGGTCAAATGGGCTTCCACTGGCAAAGATTGCACGACCCTGATGATTGAAAAAGAAAATGGTAAGAAAGAGTTTCTTTTAAGACTAATTTTACCTGCAATCAGTAAAAACTTCCGAGCTATATCATGACATAAAGTATCCGAGCTTAAAGGACATAGAAGAAAACTGGTGTCATATACCTCACTCCATGTATATGCTTCTTCTGCTGTACATTCAGCTTGCGAGGTAGGGTTCGATAGAGCCATAATAAGAGGTTTCTGCAAGTCAACCATTGGGGTTAGTACAAAACTATTCGGTTGAGATAATGTTGACATGCATGCACACATACTTGTTGTACATAGATATATAGTTAGAAAGAAAGGAAGAATGAGATAAAGAACCTCATTGATGGATGCCATAGCCTCAACAACCTCCCTTGTAAATTGTTTTCCAACCCCAGATGTTCCGATCAAGACCGTTGGTTTTATTGCCTGATTAATCAAGAGAAACGTGAGAGGGAAATATATGTATGTATGTATATGAAACTGTTCTTTCTTGAATGGTGAATAATTTAAGACAAAGTTACTCACCTTGACAGCATCTACGAGTTTGCTGACAGGTTCATGCTCATGAGCCCAAGGTTTCTTGAAGTGTTGAAGTGAATGCTTACGAGAGTCGACAATCAACCCCTGCCATATGATTCAGACTCATCACAGTGAGAAATGGTAGACATAAATAAGCCAATCTTGAAAGAAGATCTAAGCATCTTGTATACAAGATGTTAAGACGAGATTCCAGTACCTTTGAGTCTACAAGCCAAACCTTCTTGCGGTTCTCTTCGATTGGATTTCCAGTCTGTCAAGAAACAGGACATGTTTAGGCATAAACCCGAGGAAATGAATCCTTGTCAAAAGAAAAATAAAGCAACCTCTTACCTGCTTTGACATCTCAAGAGCAATGAGCTCAGCTATACCGGTTCCAGCCTATCAACACCCAAAAAGAAACACTTTTAAGACTGTCAATATGTATAATAGGTTTTCTCTCTTTACAGTAACAAGTATTGCCTAGAAAAGTTCAGTTTCCTTATTGGAATTGTGTTAATCGAGACTTACCTCTCCAGCACCAAGGAACAAAAACCTGTGGTCAGCGAGAGTTCCACCGAGTAATTTCAGGGCTGCAAGAAGCCCAGCCAGCACCACAGATGCGGTACCCTGCCATCACGAAAGTGTTTCCAAATAAGAAACCGAAAGGTTACCACCATTAAGGGAAGAAAGAAGCACCGATGTTAAAGCGAGTTTCTAGGTGCTAAGGCGCAGCGCAAATGGCCATTACCGCCTCAGCCACCTCAAGGTGAGGTGACTTCAATCAGGCGAGTAATGGTGGGCGCTATAGAATTGAGTGCAATTGAATTAGCAATAGGATGAGAATTAGAGTCATTACACAGCTAATTATATTTAAATTTAATTTTTGAAAAACTATTTTTACCAGTTATAAAATTTATATCATAAGCATGATCAAATACGACTATTTGGGATGGTTATGAAATTTTTTTATATTATAAATTCTAAAAAATATATATTATAAAAATAATTTTGAATATTATAAAGTTATAATAAAAAAATATATTATTTAAATTCTAAAAATTTCTAAAGTTATACAAAAAAATTATTATAAAAAATTTACATGTTATTAAAGTGTTATAATATATTTATTTATAAAAAATTATGATTCAAGTATGAACATAATTTATTTATGTGTCGATACTATATATTATAAAAATAATATACTTATTCATAAAAAAAATTATATATATTTTTTATCATAACTTATTTATAAAAAATAATTTTCTAAAATTATAGAAATACTTATATTATTTATAAAAAGTGCTATGAAAGTTTTAAACAATTTATAAGCTTTTTTTTTTATAAATGCTATATATTATAAATTTTATATTATTTTTTACTTAATTTACATATTATAAAAAAAATTAACTTAGCATAAGTTTCTTCAAAATTAAATTTATATAAGTTTTTATAATTAAAGCTATAGATTATTTGGACATCTAAACTCAAATATTATAATGTCGATACCAATTATGCAAATAAAAAAAAAAGTTTTAGTATTTGTTGAACGCAACAAATATGTACGAGAGCAATTAGATAAAATTGTTTGGGTTTTAGTATTTTTATCCGAGTCAGGCTCGAGCAAAATTTTGGGCCCATTTTTCAGATTGGATCAAGATTGGGCCTGACCCATGGACATCTCTAGGGGTGAGCATTCGAATCGAATCGAACCGAAAATTTTCGAGTTAATCGAGTTTTCAAAACCTATTTCATCATCTTAACTCGATTTGAAATTTTTATGAATCGAGTCGAGTGAGATAGAATTCGAATCGAATAGAATATATTTGTTCGAGTTAAATTAAAAAATTAATTTGCTGTGGTTTAATTTTATAAAGAAAATTTAAAAATATTTTTGTTTAATTTAGAGTTTTTTTTTTTAAGAAGAGAAAATTAATTTTGGGTTTAGTTTATGAGTTTTTTTTTTTAAGAATGAAATTATATTTGGGTAAGATAAAAGGTAAAAAATTAAAAATATTTGGATTTAGTTTATGGATGATTTTTAACCTTTAGGGAAAAAAAAAAATGGGTAAGATAAAAAGTTTGAGCTTTGGGGAAAAATGTATAAAGTAAATTGGACTTGAGTAATATAAATTTAAAATTAAAAATAATATAGTTTTATTCGGTTTATCGAATTTGAAAATTCAACTCGATTCGAACTCGAAATTTGAAAAAAAAATTCAACTCAATTCGTTTAACTCGAATAACTCATTCCAATCGAATATAACTATATCTTGAAAACGAGAAAATTACCTGTATGTCGTCGTTGAAAACGAGATGACTAGAACTATATCTTGCCAGCAGCTCGAATGCATTGTGGTTTGCAAAATCTTCAAACTGAAACAGTACTTATTCAGAGAATTGAGGATGTAAAAGTCCAGAAGTAAATGGCTAAACGAGTGTGAACCCATAATTACCTGTATTAGGACTTTCTCCCCATAATTCTGCTTAACTGCGCACATGAACTCATGAAGAAGTTCAGCATATTCCTACACCATGGAAATCCGGTTAATTCGGTAACTATTTCAGATATATGACTGGATATAAATATATAGAAGCAAAGACCAAACCTGTCCAGTTGCCCTCCTTTGCCTGAGGCCGATGTAAAACTCGTCGTTTAACAACTTCTCGTTGTTTGTCCCGACATCAATAGTAATAGGCAAGCACTGCAGGAATTCATCCTATTTGGTTAAGCTACAGAAAGACGAACCTTGAACCAACATCATATATGCGATTGAGAGACTGCTATGGCCGTTTTCATTACAAAATCGTCCGTTGGGGGAAACGGAGAAAAGAAACGAGGTGGTTTTAGTAAAGCTTACCGCAGAAGGGCGGACTCCTCCGAGAGCTGTGTACAGAGAAAGTTTTCCTACAGGTATACCCATCCCCTGAAACATGCATAATGTTGAAGTTTGTTAAGTTGATCTCATAGACAGACAGGGAGATATGGTCACGGTTTCAACTCACAGCGCCTATACAAATATCGAATTACCTGGCAACCAAGATCTCCGAGTCCCAAAATTCTCTCACCATCGGTGACAACGATAACTTGGACGCTTCTCTCGGGCCAGTTTTTCAATACCTCAAGAATCTTCCCCCTGATTGAATGTGATGCTTAGTTCAACAGCAAAACATAAAAGCAATACATACAAAGGACATAATCAAACACATACTTCTCTTTCAAACTGATGTAAAGACCCTGAGGGCGCCTGAAAATGCTCCCATACTTTTGGCAAGCCTCGCCAACCGTTGGAGTGTAAACAACCGGGAGCAGTTCCTCCACATTATCGATGAGAAGCTTGTAGAAAAGCCGTTCATTCCTCTCCTGGAAAATGGAAAATAGAACATCAGTTAGAAACGGAAAAACATGCTAAAAACAGCATATGCAAGGCATGAGCAAGTACCTGAAGATCCATCATAGCCATGTATCGTTGCAAAGGAACTTTATATTGGCGAAGCATATGCATTATCCTCTTCTCTTGAAGCTCTTGACTGAGAACAATCGGCGGAAGAAGACCGCGTAGATAGTGAGCATCTCTCTCTTTCTCGGTGAAGGCGAGACCTTTGTTGTGACGCGGGTCTCGCATTAAGGTATATCCACTGCAACAACATTCAGAAAGATCTAACATGAGTTGAAAGATTACCAATATTTTTGAAATTTTTTTATTTTTCTCTTGAAAATTTTAATTAGACCCCCAATTTTTTTTAAAGATTTCTCCTTTTTAACTCCTAAAATTTTTGAAAATTTTAAAATTTTGTCATTATCTGCAAAGATCGATAAAGCTATGATCTTTCAACTATTTTGTATTCAGATGAACAACATTTAGATTTCTTTAGATCTGTAAATAATGTATGAACATTGAACAACAAATATAGCAAGTAATTCAAACTGAAAATTATATTGTAAAAACAAAGCATCACCTAGCAACAGAGACGGTCCAAGGGGTAACAGGCTGACCCATTGTGGCAATATCCTCACCATACATATCCTCAACACCACCAGCAACAGCTGAACCGTTATCCACTAAATCACCACCGTTCATCATCGTTCTCAGCAATAATAAACACCAAGATTTTCTTTCTTCTCCACCCGACACCGGTCTCTGTGAAACAAAGAAAAAATGAAGAGAACTGAAGAAACAAAACTTTATGCTTTGTGTTTGAGAAAACAGAAGCCAGCCCCTTTTTATAGGTGAAGTAAAAGGGCAGAAAAATCAAAATTTCAATGCCAAAGAGAATTGTATAAGGTGGGTGACTTCAGGCCACGTAGAAATGGGTGTTTGAAAAGGAAGATCCATTGGACAAATTTTTTCTATATATAATAAAGATTTGTCAAGTTCAAAAACAAAACTTGAAAAGTGGGAATAATAAATAAAGGAATTTAATGAGACAATGTTATGATAATACCAGCAAATGTTTGAAAGAAAGCATGGTGTTAGGCATGGAAACGAGCTGACTCAGTGGTCTTTGGACGGCTGTTTTCCGCCTTTTTTTTTAATAAAAGAAAGAAAGTGGAATTTTTCCGCTGTTTTTCTTTGGTCTACTGTTTCTACAGATAGAAAAATCGTCATTGTGATGCTTGCTATTGGGTTTTTGTTTTTGTTTTTTTTTGTTTTTAATTTATAAATAAAACATTCCTTAAAAGTTTAAAGTTTCTCCAACAGGATAGGTGGTTGAAATTGACGGATTACTCCATTTAATTTACTTAATAAATTATTAAAAATAAAAAAATCAGTTCAATCAATTTGTATCAATTTATAAGTCAATCGATTAATTTGTGTGATTTTATTATATAATTTTATATAATTTATTTTTTCTTTAATTGAAATGTTATTCAATCAATTCGTAATATCATATTTATGATTTTTAAATATAATAAATAAATAATAAAGATAAATATCAAAATTATATATTAATTTTAATTCAATATGCATCGTCATACACAAATTTTGATTTTATGTGATTTTATATTTGAAATAATAATTTGATTCAATTTTCATAAATCACTAACAACAATATCGAATTGATGTCATTTTACGTTGATATATTGCATATACAAACAATTACATTAATCCAATATGAAAATAGATATATTAATTTCTTTAAATGTGTACAATTGAACCACAATTAAAGTTTAATGTGTGTGTATATATATATATTATGAACCATAATTCAAGTTTCATGTGTATAATTACACCGAATCACAATCCATATATCAAATTACACATTAAACTAAAACTAATGTATAATTTCACTATTTATCCCTAAATAATATTATTTTCTTCAATATTAAACCTTCTGTTATCGAATTTATCTCGAAATTGAATAAAATGAATTATATTACTTTGAAGACAAGGCTACATGATTTTATTAGTACTCACTAGCTTTCCTTTAAAGATTACAAAATGATAAAATATAATAAGGAAAGAATAAAAAAATAAAATTTATTGTCTAATTAATTTGATTGCTCTTTTTTTTTTCTTTAAGAAGAAACCTTTTGTCATAACTTAATTTCCACGTGGCATTACCTTTTTATACCACAATTGCATGGCCATATAAATATTAGATTAGTGTTTGAGATATGGTATGTGAAATATTTTAATTATGTTAACATATATTTTTATTCTTATTTTATTACTACAAATGAAAAGTAATAAAAAATTATAAAACAATAAAAAGCATTAAAATATAAGAGATAAAAAGTTATTTTGATAGCTCAAAAGTTAGTAATTGATTAATTCAAAAGCAAAGTAACTGAAAAAAATACGAGTAATTTTTTAAATATTTTTTTATTTTTAATTAAATTTATTAATTTTTTAAACAAAAATGTTTTTATGGAAGTGGATGATTATTTGAAAACAGTGACGGTGATTGACTAATAGCTAATAGTTAATTACAGTGGATGGTTGATACGTGTAAAATGATAATAAGGACATGACGCATTTTATTGTTAAATATTTATTTGTTTATAATATTTTAGTTTTTTTTAGTGAAATTATTGAAACAAAATACTATTATTAAGGAATCAAAACATCCATTATGAAAATTAATTAGTAGATATTTTTAGAAATTTAAATAAACAAATTTATTTAGTTGTTCCTATTTGCAAATATTAACCTTGTGGAAATTGATAAATATTAATAGTGTATCAATATAATTGTAAACTATATTCTTAGTGATAATTATGCCGTGTTTTTTGTATGTAAATTAGTGATAATTAATCACACTCTGAATAAATTTGTCAAGTGGCATATTTTAATCAATAAAAAGTTGCATGATAAGTCATTTTACACAAATAAATTAAAAATAAATTAAGAGTGCATAAATATTCAAGAAATAGATACATATATCATTCCACATATGTCATTAGGTTTGATAGCATGTGGCAAAAAAGGTAATTTTCAAGTGAGCATGGTTAGATATGTCATTTCACATATTTCATTCTCAATTAATTGTGAAAAATTGTTCATTCATGCGGTTTTTTTTTTTGGAGGTTTTAGCTCAACAAGCTCTTGTGAACCTCCATTCACTTAATACTATAATTAGATAGCTTGACTATCCAATCTTTCATTTGTGTCCAAATCAATTAAAAAACTCAAAACTCTATTTTTATCGAACACCCCAATGATTTTTTTAAAGAAAAATATTCTCCAAAAAATAATTAAAGTATATTTTAAAAGATGTTATATATAAATAAATATTAAAAAATATAAAAAATTATAATAATACTTATTAATATTTAAAAAAAATTGATATTTTAGAGTGTGTTTGAACTATCACATAATAATTTAATGAGGGTGAAATTACTAAGCAATAATTACACTTACTCGTTGTAATTACATATTAGTTTCCTATGTAGTATGAATTTTAATTACATAGTTATATAAGTTTAAATTCTTAATATATTAAATGCTATGTGTTATTATTGACTCAATATGCAACATGTATTACAAATTTTAATTCTCTCGTATTCATAGTTGACAAATGTTTCAAAATAGGTAAAAATGTGATATAGATTTTTATATTAAAAATTAGATTGCATTTTATTTTCTCTATTCGAAAAGGGTAAATCATTAAATCAAAAAATAAATTGATCGTTTTATTAAAAATTCCATCCATTTGTACTATTAAAAACTGATTCATTTACATCAACAAAAGGTACATTAGATGTGACGCATTGTTATATTATCCCATACAAACGGATAAAATTTTTAATAAAAAATTTTAATTTACTCACTAATTTAACGTATAAAAGATAATATAAAAAAGAATTTTGATATTACTTTTTGTATCTCCCAAAGTAAATGAAAAGTTGAGTGATAGATGATTTGATAAAGTAGAAAACTGAAATCCACCGCCACTGCCCTTCTGGCATCGTCGATGTTACTCCATTTAAACCCACCAGGTTGTAACTGGTGAAGCTATTTTTAAGCATTACTTTTTGACTTTTTTAATTCCCAATAATATTGTTGGTGGGGAGAGAGACCTAGTCTTCTCCTATGTTGTAACCTTTCAACAAGTTTGACCTGAATTTCCTCAGCCATCCACACTTATCTTCATTGATATTCTTTTTTGTTTACTTCTGTAATTCAAGTTCATTATAATAATGACAAGATAATTGTGAAAAGATATATATAATTAACTAATAAATCAATCATTGAACCTCATATGTGATCCGAGTTCAAGTCGCGTTAATCGCGTTATCGTTGGAGTTTTACCATTCAACAAAAGAAAATCAATATATTAATCATTAGTTTAATGTTCAATTAGTTGTCTAATAAAATGTTAATTTTGTTTGCCAATTTTGAAATATATGAACATGGAGGACTTTGAAATATTTCCCAAAAGTTGGTAACAAAAGTATTATTATAAATTGATTGAATTTTGGATTTCATTGTTCAATGTTCAAATCTGAAAGCTTAGAACTGTAGTAGGATTTTATATTCATTTTCAATGGTAAAAACCCATTTCGTATTCCCACTTTATTTGAATTTTTCATATAAATAATGTTAAATGGCTGACTAATTAGTGATTACAACGCACGTAGTTTCAACTAATAATATTAGTGATATCGTGAAAAGGCAGCAAGCCTTGACCAATATTTTCGGTTTTAAAGTTGAATAGAAATAATATAATCAAGGTTGTCTGAATTAAATTATAATAATCTGTCCGATAGATGAGTTCAATCGAAAATTAAATGAAGTATGTAACTGGTTAATTGGACAAAAATTAAGATTATTTAAATCGAATCAAATTGATCGATCAGATTAATTGAACAAAAAATTGGCTAAATTATCAATTTGAAAAAAAAATTAGAACCGATTGATTCGAAAACAACACAGGCCCATTGAAACAAACAAAAACTAATTGAATGGATTAAACTAACTAGATTAATTAAACCAAGAATCGATTAGAATACTTATTTGAAGAGGAGCTTTGAACTGATTGATTCAAGAACTAATACAAATAGATTGAAATGAGCCGACTTCTGATAATTTTTTTATGATATAATTAATTGGACCGACAAATTAACAACTTAACTAATTCAACCATCAATCCGATTCTCAAAATATTACAAAAAAATATTTGATTAAACTGAATTTTTAATAATTTATTTAATCAAATCAAATTAACCGATTAAACCGATAAACAATAATCCAGTTCTTCAACCACTAATCTAGTTTTGAAAATCTTAAATAATATAAATAAATTGATCAAATACAGTGCTTGCAATTCGTCCTCAACTCAACCATACTTTGACCCAACCACTCCCAAATTTATTAAAAATAATATTGCACTTTCAAAAGAAAATATCAAGTTCCAATAAAATCCTAAAACGAAAAAACTAAAATATCCAGACCTGATCCGGGTAGAACTGGGATTAATATTATATATACCCAATATAAGTTTAGCAATATGCCTACTCCCATACGTAAATTAGATCAAATAATGACAAAAAATCAAAGGCTGAAAGTAGGTAGGTTTATTTTTCAAAGAAATTATTAAAACTGAAATATGAACTCTCATACAATGTATAGTTAGGTGTCAACCTCAGATTGACTCGATATTATAGACTCGGCTCAATTACAAAATTTACAGTCCACACCAGATGGTATCACCAAAGCATTGTTAGGGTCAGCCGGCAAACCCCTAATACATGCTTTTCTATCCTTTGATGAACTGCCAAAAATACATGATCATCATCAATCTATCATCGTCACTGGCATGGTTCATTTCTCAAATGAATTTCAGCATCCACTTTGCTCTGCAACAACACAAGTTGCAAATTCCTGAGCCACCTAGCCATTAACTTGAAGAGAAAGCAATTAGTCAACTTATTCATCATTTACCACTATAATGCATAATTAAACTGCTTCATTAAAATATGCTTACTTTAGGTTTCTTTTCCAGAATCACCGATGTTTGCTCGACTCTTCATTTTGCTTAATGCGTGTGTCTGATACATCTAGACATGGGAGGACAAATACTTGACGATATTGAGCCTATCAGAGTCGGATGCATATCCATATCCAAGGCTTGCTCCCAAGTCTGAATTACATAGGTTACCAGAGACCATTACAGAGACAAACACCGCACTATATAGAGAGGTTCACAAATGCATGGAAGGCAAGTGAATACAAATATAATTGATTGTTTTAGCGTGTTACAAAAGTTGCTTAGGCATCTTATGCCAAAAATGATTAAATGCACAGATGTAAAACCAGTGGTAGTGCTGCAAATATCACAAGGAACTGGTGGATGTTTGTGTTTCTATATAACATCAGCAATCACACAAGGCAAAATCAGATATGGCCAAGAATCTTATAAGGTAGTCCCCATTAAAGATTATATATGAATTGCTGAAAAAGGCATGATATGCTTACCACTTCGGAAGAAAGAAAAACAGACGGTTGAAACAATCTAAGACAGGTGTACTCGAAGTTGTACCTGAAAAATGTATGGCAAAATATTGAAATGAAAAGACCTGTCAATATATGGCAACAGCAAAGAGAACAATAAGTCCCACAACTATAATAAGTTAACCAGTGAAAGTTTCTTACCAAATAAAATGATGGTCTGTCTCCTTGCAGTTCCTTCGCAAAAGCTTTTAGCCACATATAAAAAAGCCTCTGCGGTACTTATTCTTTTGAGATTTTTACCTCTATTCTTAATACAACAAACTCATCTCATAGGCTCACATTTTGGAGCCTAGGAAAAATAATCACACCACAAAGCACCATTCTAGAATCCAAACTCCAAAGTACAGCATTAAGCTAGCATAAATGGATCAAATTATAAGCTAAATTGTAAATGGCATTATCAGACTACACCGTCAAATTAACTACAACAGCATTCAATAGCCAGCATGGAACAAAAAATTGGTACACTGAAATATCACAACTTCAAATATTTGAATGCTTATTCCACAACAGACGGAATAACTTTACGGGAATAGATATATCAACCTTTAGCATGGACTCTCCACTTCGGAAAAGAATAATGGGAGGATAACACCTAACAAACAAATTTGGGAAATTGGACAGGCAAAAGGATGAGGCAGTTTCAGATGCACTGGGTTAGCTTTTATGAAACAGGAATACTAACAAAAACTATAGCCCAAAATTAATAATGATATCCCATTACATACTGTTGCTTCAAAATAAACAAAATAAGTAACATTCTCTTCTTTAGGGTCAAATCAGACATCCCAGAAGAAAAAGGATAAAAGATCATAATGATCTTCTAGTCCAGAAACAAAGCTAGACATAGTATACAGATTTAATGCCTCAAAGCATATAGAGTTTAGCATAAAATCATCATTAAATGTTACTCAAACACCATCAACAATTAAACTTAACCTGTGCACTAGCCTTCAACCTAGAAATTATGATTTCAAAACTATACAGGTAAGAACATTCACATCTAGTGGGAGAAAAGATATTAATTTAGCCCATAAAGATTTTGACTTGATTGAATGACAGTGCACAGGCATTAGAATAGATACTACATCATGGTGACAATAAAGTAGAATTTTGCATACATCAACTCTCTAATGCTGTGATCAATCATTCTGACTAAAGAGCTTAGTTCCTTAAATTGAAGCAGTAAAGTCGTCCCTCATTGTACAAGTGCAAGATCGAACAAAATGAGTTGCATCTGAATCTGAACAAAACTTAGGCAGTTCATGAAACAGTTCGACCATAGCAAACTGATGCAATATAGAGATTCTTTGCCCATTTCTCCTGGAGAAAAAAGGCCCTATGTAAACATTTACACCTTCACAAAGAAAGGATGAATAAGTTAGTGATAAAAGTTGAAGTAAATACCTTTACATGTGTGCTTGGAAAAGCAGACGTTCGAAGGGTTTCTTGAGTTTCATCTGCAGGTTTTCTTCTTGGAACACTAAGGACAAAAGCAGCTTGATCCCAAGTTGCAGCGGTTGAAGTGATGCGATAGCCACTATCCCACCTCCGATGAATACCTTCACTAGGATATAGAAAATCTAATTCTACAACCTGAAAGTGCACCAGAAAAGGATAAAGCAAGGCTGCAAGCTTTTCAAATAACACAACAATGGTGTGCCATTGAACAGATAACAGATATCCTAGAAATCCAATAAGAACCTGGTCAGAAAATGGAGCACCACGCGACATAACAATTGCCCATCTGCTTCCAGCAGTGGCCATGGCAGTCACATAAAAACCCTCCCTCCATTTTTTGTTGATCCATTTGAAGGGAAGTGAATCACTAACTTTGTAGGATTGCTGCAAATACTGGGTCCCTACATTCAATAAAGCAATAGAAATAAGATAAATAAATATAAAAATAGAAATTTCTTTTTACATACCATAGTGATAGCTAAACTAACCTTTAGACATTACAACTAAAGAGCTCCCATTATTAGCTCCTGCAATTGCACTGATGTAGTAATTCTTCTCCCACTGCTCCATAATCCATTCCTTCAGAAAGCAATAAAATTGGTAGATGAGTAAGAGCTATTCACAACTATGTTCGACGCATATTACTAAGGGGCGTTTGGTTCAAGGAGTGTAAGATTAACTTTAGTAATAGAATTACCAAAAGCAAAATGACTTAGCACATTACCAACAAAATTGGTAGATGAGTAAGAGCTATTCACAACTATGTTCGACATATATTACTAAGGAGCGTTTGATACAAGGAGTGTAAGATTCACCTTAGTAATAGAATTACCGAAAAGCAAAATGACTTAGCACATTACTGGATATGTTACATTACCCTATTTGGTTGATTCGGCTAGAACATAAGATTTGAGAGTTTAGTTGACGAAACATAAGGTTACCTAAAAGCACATTTTACTAAATTGTCTTTACTGTACAATTTGTTTTTTCAACAAGTTTAGTTCCTTCAACATTTTTCAGCCCCAATTTTTCCATAAAATTGTGATAGTTTATGAAATTCATTTTCATTACACCTTGATTTTATAAGTTGAATTCAATCGAACAACCATTGAACCAAATTATTTATATGGCTTATCAATTGTTTGTTTAAAGAATTTGGTAGCTTTTATTATGAAAAAGTAGGTGAAACAAAAATTTTCACAAAAATGGCTGATATATGAATGCATATCTATATTAAAACATGTAATGTGTAATTTGATAAATACTAGTAAATGTTGTTTCTTATTTGCTAAAATCCATTTTTTGGTGTGTTATGTCAATCTTTATGGTATTAATTGGAAAATGCTAACTAATCCTCTTCCGAGGTCCAAATGATGTCTGGAAATCATTGAAAGAGTGACATTTATTGTGTGATCAGGTCTTGGGTTTACTAAACATAGATGTTAGCCTCACTAGGATAAAAGGACAACATTGACTAAACTTATAAAAACAAAGAATAAAATTGTCCAAAATGTCTGATTCAGTCCAGAATGTGAAATTACCTAAGAAAGAGGTGATATTGAGATTACCCTTATATTCCATGATGTGGTTTTTTTTTATTTTGGGGGGGGGGGGGGGGGGGGGAAACAGAAATAATTGATAGAATTAGGGCTGAACAACGAGTAAGAAAGGAGTTGGAACTTTGGAGAACTTAAGGTTATAGAAAACCTCTAGTTTCTTATTAGTCAAAATAATAATAACAATAATAATGGCTGTAAACCCTACAACTCATCTATATAGGCTTTCTTTCTTGCAAGTAATGTTACTAGGCTTTCTTGCAAATAAAGTTCTATTCTAGCCCTAGATTTGAACCCTAAAGATAATAATCCCAGCCATCCATAATATATGTAATTTGCAATAAATAAAACTAAATAATAAAATAACTAAAAGCTCCAGCATCATTTCGAAATCTTCAAATTATTGGGTATGTGAGATTTGCCAGCGCAAGGAAATGTTTGATATCCAAACGTAGGAATAATATGCCAGAATCTCACATTACCCCCAAAAATGTCACATTCCTTGAACCAAATGCACTCTAAGTGAAAACATCAAAATAGCATACCAATAATATTTAATATAGCAAGAACTAAACTTAAAAAAAAAAAAAAAAAAAAAATTGTAAAACAGAGATAATTAGAATAAAAAAATTAATGGAAAAGAACTTAAAGTGACAGTAGATATTTTTCAGAAGATTTAAAATAGGAATAGTGGGTTAATAAGAGATATATTTCTATTTTTTTAAAAAGTTAAATTACCTATGTAACCTTATATATGTTTATTGTATTATCTGGTTTTTATGTATGTTTCAAACTGAGTCGGTGTCACTAAGTTGATTGACACCAAACTAAGTCAAAAGCTTTATTATAGATAGATATAGCAAGAATTGCAATAAACAAGTCTCTGAATCAAAAGAAAACAATCAACCTTATGAAGAAAGTATGGAGAGAGTTCATATACTTGAGCAGTGAAGCCAGTGCCAGCATCCATAATAAGAGCCCATAGGTTAGAACAAGAAGCCACACAACTTATAAATAACCCATCTTCATTTCCTTTCTCAATATGTTGAGCAAGCCTCAAATCTGCCACATTATAGTGATATCTACAACAGGAGTTTGAAATTATCAACATCTATTCTTATTAATAATTTGAAAAGCTTGATGATGATATCTAGAAAGATACCTTTGCTTCATAGGCCTACGAGCATTATACACACTAATCCATTGAGTTGCAGGCATACCCATTCGAACCTTCTTCTTTGGCTGTTCATCCTCTTCGTCTTCCATTGTTAACCGTCCTCTCTTTTGTCCTACTTGATATACAAGCTTCAAGAAAAAAATATATGTGATGAATAAATTCCAACAATTGAGATGTACTTCTCAATGTCAAGTTAACTAAATAACCAGATGCGAGAAGTACCTTTTGAGCACCATCAGTATTTATTGGCCTAATATGTGGATTTGGACCAACAATGCCATCAAAAAGAGAGATATATTTTGCATAATTCGGTTCCTCATCGAACTTCAAATTCACAACATACTCAACAAACTGTCTGAAAGGTGCAGGGCAAAAGCAACATAAAGTTTCTGGAGAAGTGGCCATCTTTTTCTTACAAACAAGAAAACCTTTATTTTCACCCTAAAATAACCACTTGCATTAGAAAGGAAAGAGATAATAAGCACATACATGCACAAATTTATATTACGAAAATGCAAACCTGATATCCTTGCCATGGTAACCGACCACGAAGGAGGAAAATAAGTGTGTAAGCCAGAGACTCTAGATCATCTCTCCTGCTACCAGTTCTACCAAGATGAGCATGCACACTAGCATATCGTACAGTTCCCCTGTGATACAGTAATAATCAATAGCAGTTCCTCATAACCTCAAAATAGAAAAGGAAAATGAAACTCCAAGCTTGTATGGATAAGCAAATCAATTTATATGCCACCACAAAAGGAAACAAAAGCAAACAAAGCAAATGGCTAACAATTTTTTAAATTTACCTGAAAACATCAGGACGTTGATCATACTCAACATGTTGACCACTCGAACTATCTCGCCACTTGGTAGCTGTTAAGTCAAAATAGAAACAGAACTGTCAAAAACTATTTGGATCTGAACAGAAATAGATCTTAAAAGAAAAAAAAATTACAGTTTACCTAATCCAAGGTCAACAAGAAAAAGTTTTTTCTCATCTGGAGTTCCGGGAAGACCAAGCAAGAAATTCTCAGGTTTCAAATCCCCGTGCACATATCTACAAAGTATAGAAGCAAAGATTTACAAGTAAGAAAAAAAACTTACATAGGAGGAACCATTTTCCTTGCCACCCAAATCTAATTATAGCGACCTCAAATCAGTGGACTGATTATCAAGATTTATCAATTCAAGCATACGAACTCTCTTAACAACATAAATCCCCTTGCCGTATCTTAAAATAAAAAAGAACAGAAAAATCATAAGCAAAATATAAAAATATATTACCCTCTGGAGTGCATCTTCTCCAAGATTGATATGGCTTCAATGGCAATACATGCAACCATTTCGATAGACATTCTGGAATTGAAAAGATAAACTGCCATTAAATGGTTTATCTGTGAATAAATAAAGCAAATCTACCATTTAACTTCACAAGGAACTTACGTGTGTGAGTTGTTATTCCAAACATCCCATAAGCTAGGTCCAAGTATATCCATAACCTGTTAAAAACACTTCAAAAACTCAGATCATACTCTGAAACCTGATACACAAACACATGTATATCTGTGTGTATCAAAACTTAAGACATTGCATTAAAGCAACCACATACCATAACATAGTAGTCACCTTGCCTGCCCTTGTAATGAACTCGAGGGACACCATGGCTCCCACCAAGTGCACTGCACAAAAACAATTGCAAGCCATGATAAAAATAACAAATGACACACAGCCCTAATTAACGAGGCTACAGCCCTAGTTAACGAGGCTGTGATGTAATTATAACAACCACTAACTTAATGAGATGATAGGAATCTCACTTGTAAACTTGCCACTCATATGGCGGCCCACAATTACATCCTTTGCTGCTTCTATGCTCAAATTTTAATGCTACCTAAAATTCAAACATAAAAGGTTTAGAGCATTTGGGATATGAACTATTTCAAGCATGGAATGGAATTTTCTATAATATCATCAGGCACCTCTAGAGCTCCAGGACCAGTAGCTCCAATTCGTCGACCAACATAAACTTGTCCAAAACCTCCTTTCCCCAGTTTCTTTTCAATTCTATACATAGGGGAACCGCCAACTGAAGCCTGTTGCGGCAAAAACAAAGAATATGATCCATTTTTCAAACTAATATGACTTTCTAAACAGGATTTCTTTTTCATTCTCAACATTATCTTATATTTCATCATATCGCCTAAGACTAGGACCAACCTCAAAAGTCAAATTGTTCTAAAACGTTATTGTTATGGTAACCAATTGAACAGTGTAAGAACCCCAGACCAAAAATGCACGAAAAAAAATAAGCCAAAAGCAATGATTCTCAATAATCAAAAGTTCATTTATCTTCCTTCTAAGGATTCCTTGATAACAAAACCAGAAAACCAAAAATAGAAATATTACCAAAATAAAATTAAAGTCGATAAATTAAAAAAGATACCTTTTCAGGAAGTGGAGCTGTGTTTCCATCATCTTCAGCCCCAGGGCCCTTGTCGCCGCTACGGCCGCCACTATCGTACTCGTTCATCTTTTTTCGGCAACCTGTTCTTTCAAAATCCTAAGCTTTTTAATATCCTCGTCTGCCTTTCATCCAAACGGCGTTGTTTCAAAACCGGCACCGCTCACAATATTATTGTGTCCATCATCGTTATTGTTAAGCTCGTTATCATCAACGACGGCGACGATCGCGCCCTCTCGTTTCCTCTTCTGTCCGGTTCTCCTCTGGTGAGTTCGTGTGGTGCCCTTGTTATTGGTGTCGGGTTGGGGAACAATATCAATCGGGTTTGGATTCAGGTTAGAGTTAATGGAGGTCCGATTTATGCGAGCACGGCTACGCAGCTCAGGCATCGTACGGATTACGTACGTCCATTAAAGAAGGAAGCTTGGTGAAGATTCATGAAGGTCCTAGAATCATCGGCTATATATATTCCTATCCTGACTTTGATAAACCCAAAAGAACCCCCAAAAATTGGGGTTTTTTTTATTACAAAGAAGGATGAATTTAGGGTTTTGGAATTGTGGATTTTGGAGATCTGCAAGAGATAATTTGAAAAAATAAATTCTCTTCCTCAATTGTGCAAGCGAATAGAGATGGGATGCGATGTTATGTGATGTGAAAGACGAAAAGCTCTACCGATTACATTTTTCCATTGTTAATTTTGATTTTTGAAATTTAATTTTAACTGCACCACATAATTTAATTTTTTTAGACTTAATTTTATTTTTATTAATTTGTGGAATTTTTAAATTATATATCTAGAAAATAAAAAATAATTAATTGTAATAATATTTGTAAATATTACTCATTATTTTTTAGTGAAGTATTCGAATTATTATATATAGTTAAACCTAAATGATAATAGGTATTATTTTGATATCGATATTTTATCTTCCGTCTCCATCCAGAGACTTGAAAATTTACAAAAAAAAATATTTCATTTAATAGAGATATGATCTACAAAACCCAAAAAAAAAAAAAAAAAAAAGCATCAATGTAAACCACCTCCACGTAAGGGAGCTGGACCACCAACCCAAACATATAATACCATTAGTGTTGGAAATTAAGCAAGTTGCCAACGAATTATACTTTGAAGATTTCTTTTAAAGTAATCGACCTCTTAACAGTTAAAAATGGGTATTTATCCAAGTTTTAGCGAGTTTCTATTTTGATCACAATTTTTTTAATTTAGTCACTCTTGTTAAATTAATTTTAATTACTTTACAGTTAAAATAAATTTTTTTATTATCAATAGTGGTATAACTCTTCTAAGATCAAATTATCATTATTGATAAGGAGAGTTTTACTTTAATACTATCCGATGAGATTCATCAAAATTAAATATTTTGATATTTCACTATTATGTGAAGCTTTTTTTTTTTTTTTTGGTAAAAAATATTATGTGAAGCTTAATTGCCTTTATTTATTTTTAATAAATAATTAAAATTAAAGTCAAATATCGTGTGAAGCTTAATTGCTTTCCTCAATGCCAATGTCTTAATCACTTTATCTCTTCTATGTCCAAAAAGAAAAAATATCATTTATCTCTTCACATATTAATCACTTTACATTACTTATCTCCTCTGTATCTGCTTATCTCTCCCTTTCTCTCTCACAAAATCAATAATGGCCGAAGAAACACAGCCTAAATGGGAAGGGAAGGCCATGGCACTGCTGAAAAGCTCAACCCCAGATCAGATATGGCCGTTCTTAGAGGAATTCTGCAACTTAGACAAGTTGTTTCCCGACATGCATACCTGTTATAGAGTGGAGGGAAGTCCAGGGCAGCCTGGCTTGGTCCGTCACTGTATAGGCAAGTTTGGATGGGTCAACGAGAAGCTTTTAACCATTGATCCCACCAACTGGTCCTTAAGCTACCAGGTCCTGGAAAATAACTTTGGGCTCAACAACTACCTTGCCACTCTCAAAGTCTTGCCAACGGCAGCAATGGGGGATGATGGTAAACCTGCAGGCGCAGGGTGCGAGATCGAGTGGTCGTTTATAACTGATCCGATTCAAGGTATGAAATTGGAAGATTTTGTTTCTTATATTGATAACACTCTCCAATTCATGGCAAACAAAATGGAGGATGCCCTCAATGCTCAAATGCAGAGGTCTGGTATGTCTTGAAGTGGTAAAAGTATAGGTTTGGTATGTAGTGGTAAAAGTACCAAGGAGGCACTTGTACTATGAGTCAAATTGCATCTTGTTCTTTTTATTTAATAAATAGATAAATTAATCCTTATATATTATATTAAAGAGTAAAATATATTTTTTTTTAAATTTCATCAATTTCTAATATTAAAAATTGGTGTAGTTAATGAAATAATCAAACAGTTACACGTGGTTTGCTACATGTATTTCATGCTCACGTACAAGAACTCATTTTTAACCATAGAAATAGATTAAATTTTGAATAAAATGATCTATTTGCTCTTTGATCTAACATATAAAGATTAATTTGATTATTTTTTAATAGATAGGGAAATGCAATTTGACTCTCCGTATAAAAACTTCCACGGTACTTTTACCTTTTAAGTTCATTATATATATTGATTTTCTCAAATGTATTATATTATTTATGGTTCTAGTATATTCTGATTTCTATTTATGGTTGAATCTGTAATGACAAACTCCAAAATATATATATTTTTTTAATTTAATGATGTTCAAGAAAATTGAAACAAATTTTATTACCATATAAAATGAAAGAATCAAACAAGATCACCATGTAAAATGGAAGATATTTCTACAAACTATTTATAATTCCTGTACATGGTTAGAAATTTCAGTGTAAACCAGAACCCTTTTGGAGATGATAGCTTTTCAATGTTTCTAGAACATCTACTGCTTTTGAACCCGTGTTCTAACTTCGAGCAAAAGAAAGAACACTTGTATCTATCCCGCGTAATCGATCACCACTTTCGGCTGTGGAATCTAATCTCTTCTCCATCCAGTTAATTATATCTTGTCCTATCTCTTCACGCTCTGGTTCAAAGAGCAGGTCGTGCAAGAAGCCCTCGTAAAGCTTTATGTCTTTGACCTTGGAGGCTGCCTTGTTGTACAAATCCTGGGAAGCAAGAGGATCGGTGACTTTGTCTGCAGTTCCATGTAGAACAAAGAATGGGACAGTCACGAACTTGAAATTTCGCATTAAGTACGATGAAATGCACAATATCTCATGCCCTGTTCGGACCCTTATTGGACCAGTGTACACCAAAGGATCAGAGTACTTGGCCAACATTGCGGCAGGGTCCCTTGAAACTGGGATGCCCCTCTTGTTAGCTCCTTTGAACTGGAACTTGGGGACAACCAGAGAAAAAAGAGGTGCAAGAACCTGAACAAAGACACCATGTAAAATATTTAAATGGGAAAAATGGTTTGATATATATCTTACCTGTTTTAATCGGTACTGAAAACCGTAAACCACAGCAAATCCCAACAATAACTTTCTGGATTTATTTGCAGAAATCTTTTGCTTTAAAGAATATTTTAGTAGACTGTTGGCATTTTAATAAAGATGAGCCAGGTATTTGCATAAATGGGAGTGCCATTGAAGATTCTTATAAACCATTGATTGCTTATTGTTTAGTTCTAAATAACTTCTAGCTTTTTACTCTTTTTCTTCAAGAAATAAACCTCTGAGACCAATACATCATGATTTAGCACAACTAAGAAACAAGAACAAGGAGCAAGTTACCGCAATAACGGGATGTGCTGGCTTAACATGTAAAGCTGGTGCTGTCATAACAATTCCCTCCAGCATTTCTTCAATAAAAGGATACGAAGCTGCCTGCGAATTTGGAACTTATTAATTTAAAAGTAACCAATACTTCAGGTACTTAAAGTAATTGGTAGATGTTATACCTTTAAAACCACAGCACCACCAGTAGAATGACCAAAAAGGAACAAAGGCACACCTGGGTTTTCCCATTTTACTTTTTCCAGGAAAGCTCCCTTAAGAAAGAGAATAGACAAAGATTAGACTGCCAAGGTAAAGTTTTGTAGTATATAACCGACCAGTAGCCATGATGGTCAGTAACCATAGAATTGTTTACGATTTAAATGTTTAATTATTACAAGAGCATGTAAATAACCTGATCAAACATTTTAAAAAAGAACACCAGAATGGTTCAATCTCAAGGCACATCCTAGATACAGAAAAGTCAAGGAGAACTTACAGTATCCGCAACCACATGATCAAGTGAAGGAACATATCCATGCAATCCATCACTGCCACCATGACCTATATAGCAAGAGAATTTACGTCATTACTATAAGGGTTAATATGTTTGGCCCTTGAACAATCACTTTTGTCCCATTGGTTTCAAGAGAATAAAAGAACTACAAGAGCCAAACCACAACTTAAAACTAATAATTTCGAGTGCAAAAATGCCGAAGGAAAAGAAAAGAAAAGAAGGAAACATTTGTGTCAAATTATGTACCTGTCCAGTCCATGGCATATACACCAAAGTTGCAAGAGGTTAGTTGCTTTGCAAATTGAACATATCTTCCACTGTGGATGAACACCCACAAAGACAGAGCATGTAAAATAGGATTCATTTATAAAAAAAACTGAGATGTTCACTCTATTCAATCAACAAAATAACGTTACCTGTGCTCATTTAGCCCGTGTATGATAATCAAAATGCCCCTAAATTCACAAAGAAGCAGCACTTAGGAGAGAATATTTAATTGTAAAAAGAAACCAGTAAAGAACTAGTATCTGAAATTGCATATAAACCCATAATATTTAATTGTAAAAATGAAACCAAAGCAACGTTTACCCTTATTTATACTAAAATTAAAAAATCTGATCATCTCGACACCGTCCTTAAAGTAGGAAGGTGAAAATTAAGCCATTTGTGCAGAGGTTTGAGTCCTTTAGAGACGTAAGCAATTTCAAAATTTTCAAAACTTCAGTTTATCTTTAAACAGAGGAATATTAAATCGAGAAATAAGCACTTTATTTTAATTCAAATTTTAACCATTTTAGTTCATTTCTTTCCCTAAATTCTACAAAATTAATGTCTTACTTTAATTCATCCGTAACCGGAAACCAAGACCGGCAAAACAAGGCATTTCTTCGAACCCCGAGGAAAAGAAACGTGCTCCACCGGCACTGAATCTCTCCGTCCCCTGTTTCAAACCTCATGTCCAAAGCCTCCGCCAAAGCTCTCCTTCTCAAGGTGTCCTCCTCTTCAGACCTCCATACCGACCTCCGCCTTGCGGTTTTAGCTGCCGAAGGGGACGGAACACCTGAATTTTCAACGACAGCGACCACCCTCTGAGAATGCCGGCGTCGAGGGAATAGGGCGACGATGAGGCACAATATCATTGATCGAATGAAAATAAGAGGGATTCTTAGGGTTTTCAGGACCGGGATTATCCGGTTGCTTGCTCCCGACGTCAATTGCTCCACCTCCACCGCCGTTGACATGGCAGAGATGGCAACAACAAAAATTTAAATTTAGAAAACTAAACGAAAATTAAACAAAAACAAAAATCTAATAGATATGAAATGAAGTGGAAAATTGAGGGTATTTATAGCTCGAATGAGGAAATTAGAGAAGGAAACTAAAAGAAAATTAGATCGGTGACGTGGATTTGTTTGATTGAGTCTCAAAGATATGATTTTCCGTTTAGTAAACAAAATGAAGGGATGTGATGGTGTAAGGATGTGGCGCGTGACATACAGTTTGGGTGTATGAGAGTGGTGATTTTCTGTACCGTTTGAAAATGTTGTTGGTTGACGAAATGGGAAAGTACAATGAAGCTTACGCTATATTACCCGCGAATGACAGCTCCGATGCGAACCGGTTGAGGCGCGAAAAATTAGAGGGAGAAACCGGTTAACAACCGTCATTTAAATTTATTTTTAAAAAACAAATCCTTTTTTTAATAAAGGGTTTCTTTTATTTCATCACGTGGCATTTACTAATTACACGTCGTTATGACTTCCAACCACTTATGTTAATAATAAAACCGAATTAATCAATTTTTTATTTAATTTAAGAAATTTTTTTGATATTTTTTCGTATCCTTCTTACGTTCTATTTTTAAAGTTTATGACTGTCTTTTTCATCTATAAGATTGAAACTTAAGTTTTCCCAATAAATTGTTGATTAATTCAAAAATATTTTTAAAATTATCTAAAAAGAATCAACAAATTTATCACGAGGTGAGACTGAGAAGCTGATAAAATTCAGAGATAGTTCTCAAGAAACAAATTCCAGAATTAAGAACTTGCAACAGGTATGTTATGCCAACACAGGCCTTTTCTCTTATTTGGCCTTCAAACAGACACTGCCTTTTTGTTGCAATTTCCTAAACCAAGAATATGCCTTATGATTCTTGCCTTATGAATCTTACCAGTATCTCATCTCTATCAGAGTTTCATTTATGGTGTACAGGATCCATATAAGTATGGCAAGTACAGAGCATACTTATGAAAGCTCATTGTTGGTGAATCATACCATACTTCTTTAATTGATCAAGAAGAAAACCCAAAAAGAAGAGGGAGGAATTTAGAAAACAATGAGTAGTAAAACACACTAGGATTTTATTTCTGAAAACTCGTTGTTTTACAACTGCATACTAGCTCTCCTTTTATAGTAAAAGAGAGATACAAACAGACAATCTTCAAACAGTATTTTACAAAGTAGATTTGATATAAAGAAAACACACATTAAAAGTAAACAGTAAAGATTCTTACTTTTAGTCATCATAGTCGGTCGATTCAGTGTTCGTTCATATAAACTTTTCCTGTTTCTGATAGACTCTGAGGTGTAAAGCATCAAAATCCTCATCTTTATCCATATGATATTCATCCTTATCTTCACACTGTTGGCTTTGGATTCTGATATCCTTAGTGCTTAGCTGGCTATAACACCAGGGATAATCTTGGGACCATTCTTTTGGATCAGAAAGATTATCATAAAATGTGTTGATTTCTTTGAGGACTTGATCATGATAAGGTCGATGTTCTACTTGTTTTGGCCAAGTATCACAGGGAGCAGTTACTTTTGGGGGAGGCTAAATTTCAAATGGAATGACCTTATTGAGCTGACATAAGTATTTTTGAAGATCTCTGTATTGAAAGGATAAATTTCTTATGTCATCAGGATAAGACTAGTGAATCCAGGCTGTTGGAAATGTGCCTAGTTGAGATGCTCTGCCACTTTGAACAAAATATTGAGGGTTATAAAATATTATTATCATGTGGCTTCTTGGGCTTTTATGATTATTCACCATGTTTATCCATTGAGTTAGGCGAAAGAACCAACTGAGAAAAGTAAAGAAGTTCTGGTGTTCAGGTTGAACATTTCTTCTGACTACTTTTAACAGGTGATATTTGAGATCATCAATGTGAAACTGTATGACTATATGGTAAAAATGAATGAGGTACCATAAAAACCATTTTAGTTATTCTGGTTGTTCAAGAAATTCAAAGTGAATAGGGTGGATAAATGAGTATTTAGGATGTACACCCCATGGTTTCAGGATTAAACCTCCAAAGTTTCTGAAAACTTGTGCTTGATATTCAAACACCATCTTTTGGGTTTTTGGATGAAAGGTTTTTTGAATTACAAGATCAAATACTTTTAGAGGAAATTCTAAGTTAAGGTTTGGGGAGATTGGATAGGTTTTATGCGAGGTTGGAGATGGGTAAATAGAAGATGAAGATGGTCTGTACATTATTATGGGCCTGGGCCAATAGGTTCTATCAAATGTAAAGATTTCATCTTTGGGTCTTGAAAGGAAGTCTGCAAGAACATTGGTTTGGCCTTTAATGTGTTTGGTTTCAAAAGAGAATTTTGAGAACCATTCAGCCCATCTAAGCAACTAAGGATGAGGGACTTTCTTTTGCTTGAATTTGAGTATTTGTGAAAAATAGGACATATCCATTTCTACCAGAAAATGATATCCAACAAGGTGGAATTCAAACTTGGATATATCTTTTTTGACTGTAAAGATTTCTTTGAAAATTGAGTGGTAATGAATCTCTGAGTTTGAGAATCTTCCACTCTTGAATCCACAAATATGTCTCTTTCATTGCTTTTCTTTAAGGAGAACAATACCCCAATATTTATCACTTGCATCTATTTGGAAGATTCTTCTTCCATCATAAGGGATTTGAAGTGATGGTATATTCTGCAAATCTTCTTTTAGCTTTTGAACTGCTTTGGTCTAGTGAGAAGACCATTGTGGAGGATCTTTTTTGAGCATTTTTCTTAGGGGATTAGTATACTTAGAGTTTGAGGAACAAAATCTCTCAAGTAGTTGACAATCCCTAAGAATTGTTGTACCTGTTTTGTGGACAGGTTTTCATCTGGAAATTTAAAGAGTTCTTGTGCTATATGAGGTCCTGGAACATATTGTCCATCTTTGAGATTCATGCCTAAGAACTCAATTTTTGATTTGTTGATCTGCATTTTCCTTTTTGACAGCATAATCCCATATTGCTCAGCAAGGGATTTAAAGTCTTGTAATAACTGTGTGTGAGCTTCTTCATTGAGACTGTAAATGGGAATATCATCAATGTAGACAAAAGTACTTTCCATGAGAGGTTGGAAAATTCGAATCATTGCCTTCTGGAATAAGGATGGTGCAATTTTTAAACCAAATGGCATGACTTTCCATTGAAAATGCTTGTTGGGGATGCAAAATCCTGTTTTGGTTCTGTCTTCAGGATGAATTCCAAGTTGCCAAAAGCCTGCTTTTAGATCAAACTTTGAAAATATTATTGCTCTTGCCAAGCTTGAAAACAAAGAATTTATGTTTGGCAATGGAAACTTATCATCTTGAAGGAAAAAATTAAGAGGTTGGTAATTAATTATCAATCTAAGCTTTCCACGAACTTGTTCTGATCGTTTGTTGACATAGAAAGCTTCACAAGCCCATTGTCAGTGAGAGGGCTCTATCAAGTCTTGCTTCTGAAGATCTTCACATTCTTGTTCAGCTAGCAGAAAGTGATCTGAATTAATCCCTGTATGGCTAGCTTTTGTGGGGTTTATGTCTTCGATTTTCTTGAATGGCAGGGAAATAAAGAAATCAGAATTTTTCCACAAAGGATTGGAACACTTGAGCAAAAATTCTAAATGAGAATCAACACAAGATTTATCTTTCAATTTCTGAATGATTTGAAAGATTTTATCTTGTTGGATAGAAAAGAGTTTGGGAATCGGAACATAGGGTTTGAAAAAAGATTTGAAACGGACTCCATCAGGAAGGATTCTTAATTGTTGGGCTTTTTGGTAGAGGTCAAAACCAATTACAATATCTTTCCCTGGGAGTTTTGAACCCAAAACTTCTGTTTTGATGGAACAGTTTGGAAAGAATTGAATGGTTATGGGCTTACTGATCAGGTGAGTGGTGAAGGGATAGTCTGCAGCTGAATTGAAGTGCCTTACATGGGGTCTCCAATATTTAGCAGGTAAGACATCTGGATTCATGATTGTCTCAGTAGCTCCTGTATCCATAAACGCTATTACAGTAATAAGTTTACTGTATTTCTTTGAAATAATCTTGACAGGAATTTGTGGAATTACTGTTGGTCCATTTTGGTTATGCTGGGTTTGAGCCTGCATCATCTGGACATTTGAACAATCAGAATAATCTTGATCAGAAGAGGATTTATAATTTTCAATAGGTCCAATAGTTCTGTCAGATGGTTCATCATCAATGGAGGAAATTGACTCTATATTATCATCTTTCTTGATCTTTAATCCAGCTTTCTAAATCATCTGGATGATCATCTTTGCACCCCTTTTATTTTTAGGATAAATATTTTGCAAAATGTCCTTTTTGCTTGCACAAATAACATCTGTCTGACTTCTTCGATCCAGGGCGCTTCTTTTTCAAGTATCTCCAATTAAACTTCTTCCTCTTGTGACTCTTTGATCTCCATTTTGAAGATTTCTCAGAGAGATATCTTTTATAATGCCTTTTCTTTTTAGGATGACAATCACAAAATCTATCTCTAGGACATTTGATCTTCATGTAGGAATCATCACAAGTATGGTCCAACCTTTTATCACCATGGAGATAGTCTTTGAATATCTTCCTTCTGTTGCAGATATCTTCTAATGCGACAAAAACCTCTTGTTGGATTTCTCTAACAATCAGATTTAGAATGTTTTTGTTTTGTCTTTGAAGAGCTTGATTAACTGCAACTTGCAATGGATCAGGAAGAGATGAAAGTATGACTGGTTTGAGGTTGATATGACTAGTTTGAGGTTGATATTGAGACCTAAAGCACAAAATAATTTTGTCATTATTTTGAAGTGCTTTGCTAGGTCTTTTTTATCATAGGAGCAACATTTTCTCTTGTAGAATTCTCTTCTTTTCAAGGTCAAAAGATCTTATGGATTTCAACAAAATGATGATGGATTATCCTGATAGGTTGCGCGAGATCTTTTAAGACCAAGAATTGTATTTGATCTGCATGGCTTATTGAGTTCCACCAATCTCTGAGCATTCCAGTGAATCGGGAAACAAACTCGATGAGAATATTATAGTTACTTTTTTCTGAAATTTTTCGGGTTTCCAACCATGAATGAAATTTTTGAATTCTGTCCGTCCATTTTTCCGGTCGAATATCATCAAGAGTAAAAGTAATTCTTCCAATGGAGGATTTTCCAGTAGGATGAGAATGAGCTTGAGATGAAGAGGTTTGTGATGCTTTGGGCATATCTTTATCTTCATCATAAAATTGTTTTACTTTGGGTTCAACATGTAGAACTTTGGAAAGACTTTCATCTTCTGAGTTGTCACTGAAACATTCTCTTGATGAATCTGATTCTGAGCGGGAATCAGATTTTTTTTATTCTGATGATTCTGAAGGTTGATCAGTGATCTGCATGGCCGTAATCTTTGGAATCATAAGTTCCTTGTAATCCTTTAAGAAAGTCGTTAAAGGATTTTTATTAGCATCTTATTGAATCATCAAGGATTTTGAGATTAGTTTTGGTGGCGGTGAAGCTGGAAGAGTTTCTTGCTCCATAGGCCTTTTACCAAGGCTTTTTTCTTCCTTCTCTTTTTTCTGTTGTTCTTTCTTTTTTGCTTCTTTTTGTCTATTTATCTCTAAGTAAATCTCATAAGTGTTTGGCTTTGTTCTTGAAGGGAATTCAGGGAATGAAATTCGCACTTCTTCAGATGGAAAAGAGCCTTTTTACTGTCTTATGGATGGAAATAATTCTACAGTTTTTGATCTTGTAGTAGGTGGAAGAATTTTCCCTGTTTCTTTCAGGACTTTAATTTGATCTTCTAATTTCTGGATTTTTTTTTCTCTTTAAGCCATGTGAGAAAAGAAATTTTATCCCGGTACAGCTTGTTCCTTGGAAAGTACATCTACTCTCTTCTCCAAAACTCTTATCAGAATTTGTATTTCATCTACTTTAGTCTCAACCTTTGCAAGCTTTGAATCAAGATGTGTCACCTTTGAATCTATCTGCTTCAAGGTTTTATTTTGAGCCAAAGCATTCTCAGTTTGCCAGTTCAGAGTTGCTTCTGCAGCACTTGGCTTTAAAAGTGTGCCAGATGCATCAGTTTGGAGTTTTGAAGGGATTTTTGGAGAGTGGATATAATTTTTCTCTATGAATTCCTCAAGTGGAGGAAATTCTTTATCATAAGAGTTGGAACTTGAAGGTTGAACAATAGAAACACAAGGAATTGGTTTTGGATTAAGTAAAGGGTTTTTCTGAACCCATTTACTGATCTTTTTATAACAAGGCTGAGGAAAAGAATTTGTAGTTTGAGAAGTAAGCCTTGATATTTTTTGTGAAGGAGGTGGTTTCGATGATGAAGGAGGTAAATGAGGTAATTCTGGTGGTGAAGAAGGGGTTGGAGAATTTGTTGGCCTTTTTGAATAATCAACAAGGTAAACAAATTTACCATTATCTTCTCTAAGGGATCCAATATCTGAATCTTCTGCCATCCACCTTTTGTAAAACTCTGACTGAGTTGAGCTTTTCTTTTTCTTTTTCTTCTCCTTCCGTTGGTTTCGAACAGTGTTATCAAGATCATCAATCCACTTGGCAAGTCTATCATCTACACAAAATTCATAAGAACAATCTACATCCCATGGACAGTAACCTGTAACTTCATTTCTGAATAAAAGTAAATGTCTTCCTTTAGCAGTGAAGTGTTGAATCATCTTTCTTTCAGGTTCTAGTTCACATGCATTACAGCAACATTCCGGATCTTCTTTATCATAACTTACTATGGGGTTAACAACAAGTTGTATCATCAGTTGAGTTGGAAAAATAGAAGGTTTCTTGGGTTCTTGTAAATGACTGTAGTCAAATTTGATCACCGTGGATCCATCTTTTTTGGAAATCATCTGGCTTTTTGTGGACTAGATGGGTTGACTATGTTGGTGCAACTGCTCGTACTTAGTCACTCAAGTTTCTGGTAACATTTGTAAGAGTTCTTCCTTTGGTATCTGTCTGGGAACATGAACACAATGAGGCTGGTCATTTGTGTTGACAGTAAATAGCAATGAATCATCTGTCCCATGATTTGCTAGATTGAAAGCATGATCTTGAACTCTATACACGATCTGGTAGTGTAGAGTTGCCATAATTGTAGTTGGAACTTGAGGGGCTTTAACAATCTGAATCTGTACCTTTAGTGCAGTCAACAGATTAGGATCTACTAACGCCATAGTAAAATTTGGGAAAAGAGTGACCATCACTGGTCCAGAATTAAGAGTTGCCTCAATAGTAGCAATACAAGCATGTTGGTATTCCAGGTATCTGGAATTCAAGAGCGCAATACGTGCCACAACAGGTTTGCCTTTAGTGCCATGATAGTTTAGTGCGAATCGTATAGCACCAAAATGAATATGAGAATATCCTGCTTGTCGCCATTCTCTGGGAAATTCAGCTGGAATCTCTAGGTTAACAAACTGCTCTTCTGAAGATGCTTGGATAGGATGACTATCAAACTTTGAAGCTTGAACATACTCCTTAGCTTTTTTAGGAGTATTATGGATGAGGGCTTTTATGGATTTTATAGGTGAAAAGGATGATCTGATATATGGTAGATAAGGATTTACAATAGAAAGATCTGTTAACTGTACTTTATCTTCCTCTTGGATAAAGTCTACCTCATATAAAGAAGAAATTTTCTTAGAAGAGTGAGACTTAAAAGGTATAAGAGGTAAAGAAATCTGGGTTGAAGAAGTAGAAGGACAAGAAAGTATTTTATCTGTCATGGGTTATGGACTCTTTCTGAGTTTCAATCAAGATTAATTTAAATAATTTTTTTTTTAAAACTACCTCTTAAAACATTTTTAAAAAAAATACCCTTCATTTTCTAAAAGTTCTATCTTTGATAATCTAAAATTTTAATTTATCTTTTTCTTTATAAATTTTTTTCATCCACATTTAGATGTTACTTAATCTAATGTTTAACTATCTGGTTTGCATTTTATTAATGTCAAGTTTGTTAAAATTATATCAGCGATGGAATTGATTTTGTTCTAATAGTTCCAGTGGAAAAGAGAATGTTATTCATCCTAAGAGATTCAGGTTCGAGCATTTGTGTGTGCGTTATCAAAAGATTAAAGAAATATGAACAGATACTATCATGTAATCACACCAATATATTAATTTTTTTTTAATATTATCGATGTTATAAATATTTTCCATAAATTATATAAATATATCTCAATTATATAATATGAATTTAATTATATACAATATAAAAATATTAATTAGGTAAGGCTATGCTTACATTATTCCGTTAAGTCCTACAAAACGACAGACATATAGTTATTATAATAAAATAAAATAATTAGTATTTTTTAAAATTTTGTATGATTAAATATAATATAATTTTAAAATTAATTATATTTTTTTAAGAAATATAAATTTTAAACTCTAACTTTAAAAATTAAAGGGTAAACTATTCAGATAATCATCTAAATTTTAATATATTCCTATTTTTATCATATTGAATTAATTTTCTATTTTAATCACTCCACCTATTAAATGCATGAGTTACTAGATAGAATGATGACTTGACTAAACTTTTGAGTGGTACAATAATAAATTTAACTTTTAATATTTTACACAATTGATCAATTTGATATTAATTATAAAAAATAGCAATTTTAATCCAAAGATTTACGCTTTCCCGCAAAATCAGAAACATGATATTTTTTTTTTGGTGGAATGAGATTCTTTTTAATAATTCACACAGGAGCAAATTACTATCAGGCACATAAAAAACAAACAGATAATCTCCCTGACTAAAACCCAGCACCCAATAAGCCAAACATGAGAAATTTAAAGGTTATCTAAAACATCAAGTTTCCCAAATACCTGTGCAAACATTTATATATGCCAATGGGAGAACACTACTGAGAGTTGGTGTTAAGGGCAACAACAGTGGATACCAATGAATCAACTCCACAAACATTGCTACCCCTGCAGATTTTGTAGTATCCATTTTCACCCCAGTTTCCTCCCCATGAATTCTTAATGATCCAATATGGTTTATCCTTCAAGTGGATAGGTGAATAGCCTGCTGAACCATACCCCACCAACGATACTCCATGATCAAGGTGTTTGGAGCAGATGAATGGGCAAGAAATTCCCCCAATATATGTCTGCATGAACACTGAATTAATAGCCACTGCAAGAGGACCATTCTTCACAAGGTTAGTAGCAATTTGATCCTCATCAAGCGAAACAACACTGAAATTGGCCACCTTAGCAACAATTTTGGACTTGTCAAATTTGCACTTCCCACGATCAGTAGCAGTGTAAGGGTAGTCTTCCTCACGCATAAGTCCACCAGCTTTGAGTGTATACTCAAAAGCAGTATTCATGAAACCACCATTGCACCCTGAATCACATGAACCTGCTAACTCTGGATCACACTCATGATCACAATCTACGAGCTGTTGTTCACTAAGGCTCACGAGTTTCCCAGTCGCCAAAAAATTAGCACCTTCCAAGGCTCCTGTTGTACTAAAAGACCAACATGATCCGCATGTACCTTGATTTTTAACGGCCGTAACAGCTCCTTTTTCTCTCCAATCGAAATCCTCAGGCAAATTATCGGTAGGTAAAATCGGTGCCTGGTTCGCATCTTTAGGCAGTCTCAATCTCCTGTTTAACCCTAAAAACCTTTTCCTGAACTCGCCGGGAGTCAAATCGGAGAACTGAGTTACACCGTGAGTGGCGGACGGGTCGAGCTTCTGATGACGCGCCGCTAGTCTTAGATTAGACCGGAAAACCTTGAACCGGTAATCGTGCTCCTCCTTAGACCGGTACGATTTATTGAACCGAGCCTTGAACAACGAAAAGTGATGCTCTGCCGCGGTCAGGAGCTGCTGCGGTTTGGCTCCATCGTCGTGACCGTCCGTTACTTGCCTGATCAATGGATCAACTTTCGATGCAACGGTCGAGAAAGTCTCCGCCGATATCAAACCAACGAATAAAAAGTACGAAACAATAAGCAAGGGAAACGCCATGCGATGAGCCATCTTTTTTCTTTCTTTTTGGAGGGAAAAAAACTAAGGTGCGTTATTTATAGAGGTATAAACTAACAGTCATGGGGTATTTTGGGGATTTGAATGGGTTGCCTGAGGGAAAGGCTGACCAATGGGGAAACGCCACGTGGTTGAGTGGAGTGTTGGCATTGAATGGCAGTTGCTTTTGGGTTTTGGGCTGTTTTTTTTAAGCGTTTAAATGATTACATTTTTTAATTCGAATTGTTATTCATGATGGGCTTTGAATATAACATCTTTAGCATTATATATTCACATTTTGTTCTTTTCTAAAATAATATTTTATTGAATTATTCTCTTAATTTTTGTTTTTTTTTTTTTAATTTTTTTAATTTATTTAATTTTAATTGAACGTCATAGCAGACTTTGTTTTTCTTATTTTGGGTTTTGGAATAAAACATTTCAATTGTCCACAAAGAATACTTGGGCCTTGATTAGAATGATGATGGGCTTTCTATTGAGGATGACAATTTTTCCTTCTTCCCTTTGGACAAAAAGAATCTCTTAAATTAAATTCGAAATCGAATCGAGTCTTAAATGGAGAGTAATTTTTAGCATTATTATTTTTTATTTGCAAAATTTGAATTCGAAATTTTATTTAAAAGACATTAAATTTTTTATCATTCGGCTCAATATGTGTCGATAAACTCGACTACTTTTGTCTCATCCCAAAAGGAGATATAGGGATTAGTGAAGAACAAATGGGGGCGGGGGGGGGGGGTTTCAAATTCATAATTGCTTGATGGTCCCAAATTCTCAAATCCCCAAATTAAGGTGAAAAATTAAGCAAAGGATTAGGTTGATTGCAAAAGCTCACATCCAACATGAAGAGCACACGTGAGATAGATATCAACTTTAGGGTTTAAAAGCCTCAATCATGGACCGACCTTTCTATAAACAGTTGAAAGTTTTTAGCCATTTGATTGGACCATTCCTCTAAATATTCAAATTTGAGTGTCCACCATGAAAATGACTACTAATAGTAACCCTAAGTGAATTTATAAATATGTGAATAAAATCCACAACTAAAATTAAGAGAATAAATAAATGAATTGATTACGAAGTTCAAAATTATTTTATATGTTTATCGAATCTTGTTCAGAAAGTAATTATTACACCGTTTAAAATTGTTTCCTACACTTACGTGTCTTATTTAGAGAAGACTCTATTATGGTTTAATAGTATAATATATGCAAGTTAACATCTTCTCACTTTTCATGGTGCAACCTTATTCCTGTATAATCGTCTAGATTTACAAACTGATGGAATCAATTTATTTACAAAACAATATGCACTCAAAACAAGTTATTCGTCAAATGAATGATACGATACTCTCTCGAACTCGTACATAAACCAATAATATCTGACTTGTATAAGCACCGAATTAGACTCCTAATTACAACGGGTAACAGAATGAGAATCAAGTTCAGATTTTAGTCTCTTTGTGTGCATATACACATATTCTTGGCCAACTCTCAACCAACTGGGAAAGGCTTCATTGATGGGTGTTTGATCAGCTGCCATGTGACCTTCATTTTGGTTCATCCATCTTTGACTAATAATCCAACTTATAGTAAATTGATAATGTTTCCCAGTGGACCTTCACGCCCAACATTTGTCCATCACAATATGCAATAACAGAAATAACTTTGTGAAAAGGGAAAGTGGGATATCCAAGTTCTCTACTATTGGTCTTCTTATTTTAGCCAAAGTAATGTTAAAGTTTAAAGCTTGGTGATCACTTTCTGGACCACTAATTAACAACATGAAACCCTACAATAATATAATTTTGTTTTTTAAAGAGGATTTAGGGATATGGGTCCATTCACATCGTGCATGCCTCGTTTAGGCGAATTGGTATAAAAAAAAAATCAATTTTTATCTAGAATAATGGTTAAAATTATTATTAAATGTTTAGATAATACGAATTCAAATATATATATATATATATATAAAAGTATGATTGAGTTATTAAAAACTATAATGTTTTAAGTTCAAATACCGAAAATACATTTTTAAACCTGAAAATAAAATTACTCTCAAAATAATATATTTATTGCTTTGTAAAAATAAAAAATCTTTAATAAATTTTTTACTGAATTGAAAACGATTGAAGGGTAAAAATATTAAATATCAGGATGCATAGATTTTTAATGAAAAAAGAATAAGGTAAAAGAGTGATGATATTAATTAGTATAAGTACAAAATTAAAGCACTAAGCCTAGTTTTGGCTCCATTGTTATTAATGCTCTTCGCAGCCTAAGCACAAATTAACTTTCTAAGCTTCTTGAGTCCTGACTTACAAACAATTAATATTAATTACTTATAAATATTTAAAATTTATATTTCGACTTACAATAAATTATTTTTCTATATGCTTACTAAAATATCATAATATTAAAAAATTTAAATATTATTTGAATGCGTATTTTTATTTCACAACATCATGTCTAAAATGTAAATTTTATTTCTCAAAAGCATTTTATAATAAAAATATTAAATATAAACCAAAATTTTCAAAAACATTTTTCATAAGTACTTTTTCACGACATTTTTCAAAAGCAATGAAAAACTGACCATTTAGTCTATATTCTCAATTTGGATCATTCTTAATCTTCATACTTTTCAAATTTTGAAATTTTAATTTTGATGCAGTTGGTAACCATTGAACTTATCAACTAACATTTTTTGAGTAATGTGTGGAAATAGCATGCTTACATGGCATTATACATTAAACTTAATGAATTAAATAACCAAAATTTGGTCAAAACTAAAATTTTAAAATTTGAAAGGTACAAAGATTAAAAATGAACAAATTGAACAACCTATGTATAATATAAAAAAAAGTAGTGGAATTTAACTTAAAATAACAAAAAAATATATAAATATTTTAAAAAATTTATATATCATAAATTATTAAGATAACAAAATTTATATAAATATATAATTTTTTTATATATAATACCTATTTTTACTCATAACTTCTCATAACGGATATCTCGATATGGAAAATAGGAAAAAAAAAAAAAAGGGAGGAAATTGTAACACCCTAGAAAATGGAGAAAATGAAAGAAATAAAGCAAGCCTGCCGGGGTATGACAATGACCACACACTGTATATTCCTTTGAGTAAAAAGATTGTCGCGGATGGGGTCTCCCTTAAAAGCCAAAATGCCACAGTTTTGAAGATGGATAGCACCACCATTTTTGTCTAACCATACCTTATGTAAAGACATTAAACTTTTCTCTTTTATTTTTTGCTTTCCTAATATTCTCTCTCTCTCTCTTTTTTTTTTATAAATTTTTTTACCATCCAAAAGGAAAATCAAAAAAACTGAGTGAAGGAGGGAGTGATATAAATGAATTAATAATTTGTTTCTGACAAAAGAGTCTTACAAATAACTAATGAACCGAAAAATATAAAATCTAAAAAATAAAAAAAATTAAATTTATGAAATGACACACATCATTACATGTTAATAGAATTTAAATTTAAAATAATAAAAATTTAAATAAAAAATTATGAAATTTAAGAATTAAATATTTACTTAAACCATACTCAATATTTCATGATTTTCTTAAATTCTTTTAATACAGCGGTCCAAATGTCTACTTTTTCGTTCCACTAAATTTATCGATTTTGTGCTTTGACATTTTGTTATTTAAAATTTATTAACGTTAAAATTTTAAAATATATTATAAAAAAATTAATTAATTAAAATATTTAAGATGATTGAAGTCAAAATTTAATATTTCAATATTTATTGAGTAAATTAAATAAGTTACTAATAGATATATTCATAAATTGAATTACCTATCCGTTTAAATCAGTTAAATATGTCTAGAAAAGACTGTTAATTAGTAAAATATTTCGATTTTTTGAAATTTAGATAAATAGGTAATTTTTAAAAAGGGTGTACAAAAACTCGTCCAACTAGATGATCATTCTTACTAACATGTCAAAAAAAGCACACTCAAGCGCATCATGTTATATCTAAATACTTATAATATATAAATGTCATGTTAGCATCTTTAGTGACATGTCATCATAAACCCAAAAGTTATTTGTCATGTTATCTATTTGGATGATTTCTATTACAAATGTTAACAAATTCATCAATTCGCTTACGTTTAAAAAATATAAGGATCTAAATGCTCTATTTTTTAGTGGAGAGACTTATTTGCTCTCCTTATAATAGCATAGGAACCGGTAGGGTACTTTCACCAATAAAATAATATATTAAAAAGAAAGAAAAAGCTAAAAGAAAAGAGAAAATTTCTATTCAATCCTTGTACGCTTTTTTTTCGACAATAATATTGTGCATGAGAACCCTAAATCGGTATGTTGACTGTCGATTCAGTTTACAATACTGTCTTATTTGATTCTAATAGAATAAATGTATCCTTGTCACTTCAAATCGTCAATCGTTAGATTGATTTGGGGTTCATCTATATTATTCAGGTAAATAAATTTTTTTTTATATTATTTTGAAAAAACTTAAATAATATAAAGTATACATAAATTTTCATACGTGTTACCATGTCATATTCTTTAATTTTGATTATTTTTGAAAAATTAATTATCAAATTAAAAAAAAAAAATCACAAAACGGATATCATTAAACACGAGCTCATAAAATAAAGGCAAAAGAAAAAGAAAAGAAAAATTAGAATTTGATGAAAGCTTTTGAAGGGATACAGAAATCCTAATCACAAAGAGTATGATCATCTATCTACCTAATTCTGAAATCAGTCAAAAAAGATGATTATGGTAATACCCGACAAAATCAGAGGCTTTTCCAACATCTGTCCCTGTTTCAACCTGTTGGTGTTCAAACATTATTCAACCAGTTGCATTCTCGTAATTATCCCTCTATTCAATCACCATCTATTTATACACACTCATTTCCCCACGCCCTCCTTACCATCTTCACTTCCCTACTTTTAAATCTCTGAGATTTATACTTTAATCTAATGGTTATCTTTAGGTAAGATGCTATTTTGGAGCGAAGAAAAAAAATTGTACTGCTTTCATGTGATGCATTTTCTTCATTCATTCACAATCATATCGTTTTCCAGTTGTACCTACAAATTATTTATACAGTTAAAATGATTGTTGGTTATGAGTTTAGGTTCATGCACACTTATTATATATATGTATGTATGTATGTATTAATTCTTTCTTTAATTTCTTGCCTTTTTCGAGCAGCTTGGGATCTCGTGGAGGCAGTTTCAGAACCCTGAAATCATAATAGAAATGGCCAACAAGAAAGGAGCTAATGCAGTCGTGTTGTTCGTGTTCTTGATCAATTTTGTTGTGTCTGAATCCGACCATGGTAGAGAACTTGAACTTCTTTTGTCTTTCAAGTCTTCAATAGTCGACGACCCTTCTGGTTTTTTATCAAACTGGGATCCTTCAGCCACCACCTTTTGTCAATGGCAAGGCATCACTTGTAATAACCTGTCCCATGTTGAAACACTCGATCTTTCAGCTAAAAACTTGTCTGGGATTTTAGTTTCTTCGTCGGTTTTCCATTTACCTTCCGTTAAAACCTTAAATCTCTCAAGCAATCACTTGTATGGTGAAATCCCACCAGACATCTTTTTTGCCAACTCTTCACTTCGGTACCTTAACCTTAGTAATAATAATTTCAGTGGCCATATCCCAAATGGTTTCATTTCGGGTCTTGTGGTTTTGGATCTTTCAAACAACATGTTTTCCGGGAAAATCCCGAGGGATATCGGATTATTTTCCGGTTTAAAGTTTCTTGACCTTGGTGGGAATGTTTTACTTGGGAAAATTCCGATCTCGATATCCAACATTACCACTTTGAAGTACTTGACTTTGGCTTCGAATGAATTGGTGGGTTCAATTCCACATGAAATAGGCAAAATGAAGAGTTTGAAATGGATATACTTGGGTTACAACAATCTCAGTGGTGAAATTCCAAAAGAAATAGGTGTTTTAACACGCTTGAATCATCTTGATCTTGTTTACAATAACCTCACAGGTCGAATCCCATCTTCCATCGGTAACCTGAAAGATCTTAACTATCTTTTCCTTTACCAAAATAAGCTTACGGGATCGATCCCAAACTCCATTTTCGACCTTAAAAAGCTTGTTTCTCTTGATCTTAGTGATAATTCATTATCCGGTGAGATACCGGAACTCGTAGCTCAACTTCGAAACTTGGAGATTCTTCATCTTTTCGGGAATCGATTTTCTGGTCGAATCCCAAATGCTTTAACTTCATTGCCTAATCTTCAAGTTCTTCAACTTTGGTCCAATAGATTTTCAGGTCAAATTCCACTAAGTCTTGGAAGATATAATAATCTCACCGTTGTTGATCTTTCCACCAACAATCTCTCCGGTCGAATACCGGATGGACTTTGCAGCTCCGGTCGTCTTTTTAAGCTCATTCTTTTCTCGAATTCACTTGAAGGCGAGATTCCAAGAAATTTGAGCACTTGCACCAGTTTGCAACGAGTTAGGCTCCAAAACAACCGTCTTGTAGGTGAATTGTCCTTTACAAAGCTGCCATTAGTGTACTTCTTGGATGTCTCAAACAACAATCTTTCCGGCAACATCGGAGAGCAAAACTGGGATATGCCGTCGCTTGAGATGCTGAGTTTGGCCCGAAACAGGTATTCAGGCAAGTTGTTGCCTCATTTACTGAATGCACCAAAGATTGAGTTCTTGGATTTGTCGGGAAACGAATTTTCAGGTACCATTAATCCACGTTTTGGGACCTTAACGGAGTTAATGCAATTAAGCTTAAGTGGAAACAAGCTGAGTGGTGAAATCCCCGAGGATTTATCTTCATGCAAGAAGCTTGTACGTTTAGATTTAAGCCATAATCAACTTAGTGGTCAAATCCCGTCTGGCTTAGCCGACATGCCGGTTCTTGGTCATCTTGATTTGTCGGAGAACCGGTTATCCGGTGAAATACCGGCAAAGTTGGGACAAATTGAATCATTGGTTCAAGTGAATATCTCTTACAACCGTTTAACTGGTGCTTTACCATCCACCGGAGCTTTTCTAGCTATAAAGGAAAGTGCGGTTGCCGGTAATGATCTTTGCGGCGGCGACACCACGAGCGGTTTACCGCCATGCAAGAAGCTTAAGAATCGAGCTAATTGGTGGCCCTTTATTGCTTGTTCTTTCGCCGGTTTACTGTTGCTTGCCATTGCGGGATTTGGGTTTTTGTTCATGAGAGGAAGAAACAATTTGGAGCTGAAAAGAGTTGAAAATGGAGACGGATCAATATGGGAATTACAGTTCTTTGATCCCAAGGTTTCGAAATCTGTAACGATGGATGATATCACACTTTCTTTGAAAGAATCAAACGTTATTTCTAGATGCAAGGAAGGCGTTTCATTCAAAGGGAAGTCTGTTTCAAATGATTTGCAATTCATCGTCAAAGAAATGCACCATGTCAGTTCACTTCCGGCGAGTTTTTGGTCTGAAATCACAGAATTCGGCAAGCTTCAGCATCCGAATATCGTGAAATTAATCGGAAAATGCCGGTCGGACAAGGGTGCGTATTTGGTTTACGAGTACGTTGAAGGGAAACTTTTAGGCGAAATCCTTGGCAACTTAAGCTGGGAGAGGCGCTGGAAAATTGCTATCGGGACTGCGAAAGCTCTACGTTTTTTGCACTCTCGTTGTTCGCCGAGTGCACTCGTCGGAGACATGTCGCCGGAGAGAATTATCATCGATGCAAAAGATGAACCTCGGTTACAATTCATCTTCCCTTTCGTTGACAACAAGCCCTTCCTTCCTTCCTCCTACGTTGCACCAGGTAAAATCATGTATCACCTTGGTGGAATTACAGTCTCAACATTATCACCTCCACATTTTGCTAATGGTTTTTTTGTTGGCAGAAGCTAGAGAGAATAAAAAAATGAATGAAAAGAGCGACATATATGGAATGGGTCTGATTTTAATACAACTATTAACGGGAAAAACTCCGGCTGATGCTGAATTTAAAGAGCAATATTCAAGCATGGTGGAGTGGGCTCGTTATTGCTACTCAGATTGTCATCTCGATATGTGGGTTGATCCTGTTATTAAAACCCAAGCATCCATCAACAACCAGAACCAGATCGTTGCCGCCATGAATTTAGCTCTCCATTGTACGGCCGGCGACCCCACTGCTCGGCCATGCGCGGCTGATGTACTCGAAACCTTAAAATCTGCTTTCAGAACAAGTTCTTGTTTCCCAACCTTAAATTCTAGTTCACCTGTTTAGGGTTTAATTTCTAATAATATATATAGCATGATTTTGTTCAGAATTTTTTCTTGGTTTTGTTTAACGCACCTGTTGTTTTTCTTTTGTCACTCAAATGTTTTGTTTGATGGTATGAATATACTTTTTACTACTGAGCGTAAAAAAAATTGTAGATTAACTAATTAAATGCCATTATATGAATTAATTACAGTTTTTTTCTTCTTTTTATTGTTTAGAGATAGATGGTGTAAATCTTTGAAGATCTTGTTTTACTCATGATTGTGACTCATTCACTAAGTTGCTTTTTTTTATTATATATTTTATGTTAGTTTTATGATTAATATTGAAAGTTTGTGGATATTCGTTTGAATAATATCGAAATTTAAATACATGTGGAAATAGCATATATATGATCAAAATTCACATGTATTTGGTCTAAAACATCATGGCCTACTCCTTCACTTTTCTTTATTTTTTGTGTCCCCTTAGGATCAAAACCCAAATATTGGCACTGCTGACTCCCTCTAATTTTTCCCCTATATTCCGTCTTGTCTCATCATGATGAGCTCTATTTTCCACAGCACAGTATCTCTGCATGCTGTCGGTATGTGACATAGATTTGGTGCAACAACCCCAACAAAAACCGAGTTCAAATTTGTAACTCTCTTTTATCTCCTTGTATTTACCCCCATACGGAGATTTCCTTCCTGATCCGGCTGGCGACCTATCTATCGTCCATCAATTCTTCTCATCACAAACTCTTCAACTTGAGGAATTCAACTCTTCTGCTTCACCGTGCCTTTTCATGGAGGTAATATAGCTTATCTGGTTTGTGTTTCGTAAAAGCATTCCTCATATGCTTATGATCTACCCTTGCTACGAAAGCTTGAATCACCCATTCATTCGTTAGGCCTTTGATGCTCATAATCGCTATGTTTAATCGATGTATAGAATCTTGTAGGCTATAAGGCCGTGGGTTTCTTAGTGCAACCTTTTATGGAGAGAGATCAAGTTGTCCGTAAACCTATAATGTAAATATCAACTATGTTTGTTGCATTGAGAGATAAAGAGTTCAATACTCCTTGCTCAATTTTCTTTAAATAAGATTTCAAGTTTAAATTTTATAAATAAAAAAATTAATGTTGGGAGAACTTGCCCTTCGAAATAAAACTCGACTCGGCTCGATATCTAACTTAATTGACAATCTTGTGACTACTAAATACTAAAGAGTAACAGACAAAAAGACAATTTAATCGATGATAAGATAATTTAATCGAAAACAAGGGCAGTGAAGGCCTGGTTCACGCCCCAGCAGCTATAAAATAGTGAATTAGATAAGAGACCGTAACAGATGAGAGGTCCTGATCAGGTGGTTTGGTCAAAGAGCTAGAAAACAGGAGCATAGTTCATGCCGAAAGGGGACCACACTGTGTAATAAAATCCTGATTGGGGTTGATGATATGGTTTGTCCTACTGTCGGAACACATTCTTTTGGAATCTAGCAAACTTCGTGGGTACTATTTGACAATCAAATACCTGCAAAAATGTAAAATGAAAGAAGCTTTGCTAGCTAGATGAGGCACTGAGGCACCCAAACTGTTAAAAGTGCTGCCATCTATCCTTTCTGACCTCGCATTCCAAGACTTGTGCAGTTTTCTTTTTCTTTTTTTCCCTTCACACTATCACATTGGAGTTCCCAAGTCACTTAAAATCTCCACCAAGCTGTTTAAGATTAAACAGTTGCGGTTAATTGAGTTTTAGTTCGACTGGTATTGATATTATTGTCAATGCAGAAGAATGCGGGTTCGCGCATTATTCTCCTATTTATGAGATGAGAGAGATTATGAATAATTCTAGGCGTAACTATCAACTCGACTAGGGGGTGAAAAGAAGAAGGCAAAATAGATGGTGGGTGTTATCTTTCTAACCAAGGGACCTGCTCACCACCTTTCTTGTGACCAACTTTTGGCCTTCAATGTGGTCATCATTATGTTGAGACCCCCTTTTGTTCTTTTTTCACTTCCATTCTCTCCCAAGCAATAATGGAATTGATACCAACAACCAGAGCTCACATTGTTAGAAGATTCCATTACTATATAGCTCAATATGTATAATATCTATGAAGGAGCTGGTTGACATTTCAAGAACACCAAACCAGAACCAAACCCAGCTCAGTCTTGCTGTCATGGGTTATTTTTTTTTCATCTTAAAAGTCTCAACATATCAATTATAGCTTTCTTGGAGACCATGAGAAAGGTTTCTTCCACTACTTTCTTCTATTAAAATAAAGTTCCTTTTCTTTTTGTTTTTAACATTTAATTTCTTGTTTGATTCAATTTGATCTCTTTGAATGTTTTTCCAACTCGCTCTATCAAAAGCTATCTTTTGCACGTCACAAAACATTTTTCATATTTTGTTTCTTTGTTATAAGACAGCTGATTCGTTTCTTTTTTACAAGTTTTAATGTAGAAACATGTAATAATAGGATACACGTGCATCCCATTGGTTATCTTATCATGTACCTACTTAAAATTATCTACGGAGGAGTTTCAATTTGACTTCTTTACTCAAAAACAGGTAAATTAATTTTTGTATGTTAAATAAAAAAGTAAATCAGTTTTTTTGTTAAAAATTCTATCCATCTTTACTGTTAAAAATTGAAACCATTGTTCGCAAAATAAAACAGATTTCTGGATATTTCGAAGCCTCCAAAGTTCAATTTACTCGAAGGGAGGGTAATTTAGTTGCGGATCATCTTGCAAAGACATGTGGCAACGATTTCGAGGACGTTCGTATTATATACACTCCTAGCACTTATGTGCAAAAGCTCTTATCTGATGATTTTTTGTTGGATTGATTGATCTCCTTAAGTTTTAGGCATTTTAATGCCTCTTTATCCACCAAAAAAAAAAAATTGATCCCTCTACATGATCATAAGGTACACATGATACACCAAGCATCATTGTCTAATTATTCTGTCCGTCATGTCAGTCCAATTTATTTTTTGATCTAACCTACAATAACTAATTTGTTTATTTTTTTAAATGGAGACAAAAATCAATCTGATTCCTAATATAAAGACTTCTATAATATTTTTATCGTCACATCCAAGTACTATAATACAAAGTCCCTGATAACTTCAAGAGCTAAATTAATGTATATCCAAAAGAATGAAACCCCATAACATAAGTTTGTTAACGGAGAAAAATTAGTGTTCCATACAGTGTCATAAACATTGGTTGAAGTCTGAATCATTTGAAAAATGTCGCTCATAATGTCAAAATAATTCATCAAAAAAGTAAATAATGAGCTGTTAGTTTGTCTGAAAACTTTAGTTCCACAAGCCTTTGTTCCCCATACATCGGGTGTAAATTGTCGACCACATCAAATCAGCCAAGCTAGCTCCCTCTGGGGCTGCCTAAAAGAAACTTTTCATTAATAACGTTCCCATTTATAGACCATAAACCAGTATGGTTTCCCACAAATAAAGGGCATTTGTCATTTATTATATACAAATTATATTCACCACAATCATTTTTTATAATTGAAGCATTAATCGAAAAATTTATCGGTAATTGTCAATACAAAGTAAACAGTTAAGAAAAATAAAATGTTCATGCAATTCGACATTTTTATATCTATGAGATCTTATTCAAAAAAAATAATCTATTATCTTCAATCTTCAATCTTCAATCTTCAAAGAGATAATTCATAATCTTGAATATTGTACAACCAATAATTTAAGTTGTAAATATTGCATGAAATGACAACATTGCTATCCTGATATCAAGAAATTGGGCAGTGATTGAATTGTAAAGGATTGCAATATGGTGGGGTAGGTATAAGAGACCTATTCAACAACCCCGGTAGTCTTTGATAATCATTACTGGATGGTTGGATTGACATTGACTACTCAAGATGTGAATGGAAAAAACTTAGACCAATGATTCAAACACAAAGCAACAGATGATAAGACCGCACACTTGGTTTATTCTTTGTGTTTTGTGGAAAAGATTAAGGAATGTGAAATGGTCAAAAAAGGATAAAATGTACTTGGCCCCAAGTCTGAGGAATATTTGGAACATTTGACAATAATTATCATTATTAGTGGAAGTCTTTAACAAAGTAAACTATTGTCCTCCAATTCTACAACATCAGGGAAAAAGGATGGGAATGTAAGAAGAAAGGGTCATGCAACTCTATTGAATCTTGAACCAAAAGAATCAATAGAAGTTGGTCAGATTCATCATGGTAGGGTTTCATATATAATTCCATATCTCATTACACTTCAACAAGCCCATATATATATATATATATATATATATACAAAAGAACTAGTTAGTGGTAAGGGAAGGCCAGAAAGGGTTGCAGATATATGCTGATCTTTTGCCTACTATCAATGTCTGTGGAAGAAATTTGATATCTCTTAAGTAATGTCTCGAGCTCGAATCTTGTAAATAGAGAAAATAATATTGAAAGAATTTTTTTGTTTAAGGGTCTATGTGATTAAACTGAATATAAGATGATCTAATACCAATATCTTTTTTATCTTTATTGTCATTTTAGGTTTTCTCTTGGTAAAAAGACTTATCAATACTTCTCAAATTCGATATTGAGCAAGTTGACTTCTCTAAAAAAAATCGAAGCAATTTAATCTCACACTTTCGAAAATAAGTAACTAAGGACAAGTAATCATATCATTAATGTTTTTGGTCAATTTTACATAAATTTAATTGGTATAATAACATAGTGTTATTCATATGCAACAACTCAATATCCAATCAACCGAGCAGCAAATGAGACAGGAAATTGTACAAGTGGAAGCCCAAATTTAAGCTTTATAGCAATACACATACAAACCCTGATGTGACATGTTAATATTTAAAAGAGCAAAGAGACCAACATGATTAATTTTTAGAAAAGCGAAGAAAAGGATGAAATGGAATAAAAATGGGGCAACGATAGTGATCAATCAATGCAGCATGAAACAAATACAAAAGATAACGAGGGTAAACCAAAATGGAGGCCCCCATTACACCATTTGGTTCAACATCATTGTGACAGTATCATATCACTTGAAAGGTTTAAAAAGACTAAAAGAAAACAGTTGAAAGGGGGAGATTTTTCTAATCTAATTTCCCTATCTAGACCCTATTTTTATATGTTTATAGAATTTTCATACAAAGGACCAGTTTATGAACATGAAGCAGATACAGTGAGCATTCTCTTCATCATTTACCACCTTCCAAGCCACTGCTCTTTCATAAGAGACTGCTCTCCCCATGCTTGATGAACAAATACCACCTTGTAGCCACATAAAACCCTGCTCAGTCAAAACAAAGTGGAAACAATGACTTCATGCTGACGTACAGGATCAATCATGCTACTTTTACCCGATTGCTTGGGATGAAATTTTGAGAGCTAAAAAATAGATTTTTTTATCTAAGAAGTCGAGCGCCATTTATGTTTGGTATCAAGTGGTTAAGACTGGATAATTCATGGACATGAAGTTTGATATTATATTCCTCCTTTATGTATTTGTTTTTCAGTTTTTCCATTTATCCACAGTATATATATATATGTTCATATGGGAAAATGAGAAATGATTTAAATGAATATATGACCTGCTGCATTACTTGTGGGAACTCTGCAAAAAGGGATTTTCTTCCATTTTCATCAAATATTTTTTCCAAGCTTATGTCCTGAAGGGCTACCAAGGTTGTTTCCAGCATGTCAAGTCCTGCTTGATTGCCAAACATAAAAACCGGTGGTGCCTGCATATATTACCATGTATGTTATATATATAAAATTGAATTAATTCAAAATACTCTCCTGATAAGTAAATACCTTCATGGAGCAACATAGAATAGCATCTGTGTGATGCCAAAGAGATTTTAGAATGGATTCAGCTCCTTCATGTTTGAGCAGTTCCATCCTTAGAAAGCACCTTCAAACAGATGTACTAATAACTGAGAAATGGGTTCAAAATGAAGAGGAAAAAAAGAGATTTGATTGACACACACCTATAGCTTTGACAAATCCAACGAGCTAGTGTCTGTGCTTCAGGAGAAGCAGGAGGTGATTGAAAACCAGCATGAGAGCCAAAGTTGGAAGGAGATAGTGCCAATGCTACCCTTTGAACCGAGGCAACGATACTACGAACGTACTGTCGAGCCATAGCAGCTATATTTTCTTGAAGGTGGATCTCATACACAAATTGGAATGCTATTGTCATCACTGATTTTGAGTTCCCACATCGACCAGAACGATCACCGGTTGTTCGATTTCCAGCAGTTCCAACTTCAAGTGTGGAGGCAAGATCAAGTGTACGACTTGGACTTGATGCATCCTAACATTAGAATCGAATTCGATTAGTAAGGGACTAACATAGTGAATGAAAACAAATAGACACTTACCGTTCCGGAATCGAGGGGTATGATGCGAAAACCGGAAGGAATAATAAGTGCGTCATCGGAGAATGAAGCATCAATGGGGGCAAAGATGAGTTCAGCACAGCTTCCAACTGCATTCTCATCAACTCCACTACACAGCTGAAATATTCATTCAAGTGATCATAATTATATTGGTCCATGCCATACAATAATTTCAATTGAAAGATTGTTAGCGACTTTTAAGTACCTGTAAAAGGAAGATATCACCAGGCATGATCATGTCATCTCTATAGTGACCCATGTTTTCCAGCTTAATCACCTCCATGAACTATAATAAACACATAAAAGCTAATTTTAGGCTAAATATTGCCAATTTGATAGCGAGGTTTCGACACAAATTTGTACCTCTTCATGCTCGATTGTGTGAGCCAAGGGAAGAATGACCTGACCACCAAAACTTCCACCTCGGGACATCGGTAAACTACAGGGACCAGCTTTGATAGCAGCAGCAGAGTAAGCATCAATGCCACTATCAGCCCACTCCGATCGATGTTCTCGTAAGAACCTGAGAAGTATTGCTGGAGGCACATTCTAACAAATGGAAAGAAAGCACATTCTTCAGTTTTCTTATCCTTCATAACTAGTAATTAGATCTTCTGCTTTAATTCACATACTTGCAACACATGTAGAACTGACCTGCAATAACATGGATGCTTTGGCACATAGAACCGCCGTGCCTACAGAAGGAAATCCATTACTATAAGAAAGATTTATTCCCATCATCTTGCTAGGAGAGGAGTTCACAAGGAGGGTAATATCATCAGCACCATCACTTTCCAACATAGACCATCCTTCATCAGTAAATCCATTAACAGCCTCATTAAAGCCCCTGGAAATAGAACGAGTTAGATTGCCATAGATATATATATATGTGTGTCTGTGTGTTTACATATGTATATTGAGAAGTCATCTGCTGCACAAACAATATATACTGAAGGGACTAATTTGCTCATTGACTTATAATATAGGGACCTGCCAGGTAGTTTAATCGAATTATGAAAGAGTGAGATGAACATACTTGCTCAATTTCTGACTAAGTGCACGTAGAGCTGCAGGTCTTCTTCCCCAACCAGTAACATTCGGCTGAGATATTTCTTGAGAAATCTGCCTTAAATGACGCAAAGCCTGCACAAATGACAAAAAGTCATAAAACTTGTTATATCCAAACCATGAAAAATATTTAATTGTTATAGATTCTAGGAATAGTCTTACTTACCGCCATTGTTGTCTTCTGAGCAAGTAATGTTGAGGACTCATAGAGGGGGCGCAACACTTCAGGAACACTCCAGGGCTACATACAAGCAACAATGTGATACATTGTCCATGTTAATAATAATAATAATAATAATAATAATAGGAAGCAAGGTAAGTTGCATATATATATAATGTATGTATACCTCCAAATCCATGTGATCAACAATGTGAATGATGGATCCACCGCCTTCACAAGGTCTAATTAGGTAACCACTAGGCAGCATTTCTGCTCTAACGAAATTTGCTGCCGGCGGCATATTCGGACCGTTCTGAGTATTGTTAAGTGATCTTTCACATACCTATAAAAAGCAATATTGTCACAATAACAATCAAAACTATAACAGATGAAGTTTTTTACGGTAAAGGAATAGCAAATGGTACAAAGTAAATTAGTAGCATACCACAAGACTACCGTCTTCTAAAACAGATGTGTAGCGCAGCAACCAGAAGTCACGAGCTGGTGCCAATGTTGTTGGCGCATAGAGCTGAAAGAAGATGATGAAAATGTATGATACTTTGGTTGAAATTGAAAGGGAAAGGAAAATGGGGGTAGTGGGTGTACCTGCATGTAAAGCAGTTCAATGGTCCCACCGTTTCCAGTGGACAACACGTTTATAACATCCACAGCTCGGCAATCACGGAACCATGACGGCCGATCTTTAAGGATTTCAGCGACCTGAAGGATATATATACATATGTAAAAGTTGAGTCTTGAACTAAGATATGTTCTCACACTTGGCTACCTTAGGATTACACTAAACCGAAGCAAATTAAGAGAAAATAACACTCTTTTTTTAATAAATTTGGGAAAAGCTATGGACAAAAAAGTAGGGTTTATTTTAAAATGTAAATTAACTTTATCTTATTATTTTTATGTAAGTTATGTTATAAAAAAATGATATAATTGAAAAAAAATCTTTAAAATAAATTATTTCCTTTACTTTCCAAATTTAATTAAATAAAGATTTAACTATCCAAACAAAATACACGTATATTATTTCCTTTCCTTTATAATTATTTAGGGATAAATTTTAAAATTATTCATGAATTTTGATTTAATATGTAATTATATATATAAACTTTAATTTAGTGCAATTATACATGTGAAATTCTAATTGTAGTTCAAATATATATTTGAAACTTTAATTTTGATTTAATCATCACATTTAAAGGAATAAATGCATTAATTTATGTTTATATTGGATAAATATAATTATTTATGTATGCAATATATAAATATGAAATGATGTTATATCAATAATTGTGTTAATAATTTACAAGAATTGGATCAAATCACAATTTCATGTATAAAATTACACAAAATCAAAGGTCATGTATACAATTACACATTAAACTATAGTTCATGTATAATTTTGAGATTCATCCCTAATCATTTATCCAAACATAGGGTTATAGTGAGCATTCAAATTCAATGGAAAATATTTAAATTAATCAAGTTAACTAACCCTATTTTATCTCAAATAAAGTTTTCTTGAGTTAGATAAAAAAAGAACAAATTAAATTATAGTCTTGATGACAATTTGACTAAACTCCAAGTTAGAACAGTATTAACATAAAAGAAAAACAAGAGAATTTAAAATATTTTAGATTTTTTTTATATTATATCATTTTTATTCTTTCATAATTTTTCTAATTTAATAAATTTTTGGAATTTTATGTAATTATTTTCAAAATTTTGAAAAAAAAATAGTATTTTTTATTTTCAAATGAATTTTTTTAAAGATTCGTCTTTATTTGTATTTTTTTTTTATAAATTTAAGAATATTTTTAAAAAAAATTTGAAATTTTTTATTGAATTTAAAAAAAAATCAAATTTTTAATTTTTTTTAAATATTTTAAATATTATATAATTTTTATAACAATGTTTAGTTGATTTTTTTTCATTTTCGAATGAAAAAAAATATAAATAAAAATAAAAGTTACCCTGGTAGGATCAAGTCCCACAAGACCGCATGCACGTGCTGCCACTCCAGTGCAACCATGAGAAATAGCAACGATTCCAATAGAATCCGGACCAGGCTGCACATATAACAATCACATTTTACAAATGGGAAAGAAATGAATATATTATAATAAATTTTTTTAAAATTATAAGAAAATAACAGCAACAAATTTAGATTTAAATTTAAATGTGAACATTTTGACCATTCGACTAACGAAAAAAAAAAGTTAATTTGAAGTATCCTATGACAGATGTAATATTTCAAAAGAAGCATTATAGCTTCTTCATTTTCATTATTATATTAAACAAGGAAGAACCTTAACCCATGAAGCAATAGAGAAAGTGGGATAGTGGGGTTATCCTCCTAGATATTGACATAACAAAATATGTGGGTTTTGATGTTGCTTAGAACATTAGCAACATATTGATCTGGATAATGACAAACCATAATGGAGTATATAGTTTAATGAGTAAAAGGACTAATGACAGAGAGCAAGCAGTAAACCTTCATCCCGGGCATTTGGACCCACTCCACAGCGGTTCCAGTGGCCTTTGATAAAAACTCTGTTAAAGTTTCATCTGCAATAGACAATAGTCTAGAAACCATGCAAACCGTATAAGACACCAACAATGGGAGAAGCGAGAATAGAAAGTGACATCACGATGAGTGTGTGGGATTGAAAACTTAAAAAGCATTCCACCACTAACCCTGCAGGACTGGCATCCCTTGGAGGATGCTGAGGAGTCAAATGGTGTTGATGACCACTTGTCACCACTGAGTCACAGCTTGTATCTGTGGTGGCTAACCCCGCCTGCTGTTGAGACTGTTGCCGAAAGTAGCTTTTCTCATAAACAAGTTGGGAAACTTGTTTTTGTAACCTATCGTTCTCCTCCATTAACAGTTTATTCATGGCTGTCAACTTCCTGTTTACAGCTTGGAGACGAGATGCCTCTTTCCTTTGTTTTTCTCTACATCTGTGGAAAATGAAAAAAAAAAAAAGAAAACAAAAACCCATCATCATCATCATCAACTCAACTGAGTGAATTACTATGTAAAAAAGAGTAATGACCTGCGATTTTGGAACCAAACTTTGATCTGCTTAGGCTCGATGTTGGAGAGGATAGGGTACTCACGAATGAGCTGTTGACGACGCATAGAGCTAGGCTTAGGACATTCATAGTAAAGACGTTCTAAAGCTTCGACTTGCTCGGGTGTGTACCTCACATATTTCCCATTATCCATTGCTATCTTGATCCCTTCTTTGCAGGATGAGGTCACCGCCATCATCACGTCTTCCCCCCATCAAAAAACAAAAACAATAATTATATTTTTCAAATGCATGCGTAAAAGAATACATCTATAATAGTACTCGTAAAAAGGAGGAAAACAAAACATACCCTTATCTTTTCTTTTCTCTCTCTCTTTTGGGAACTTTTACAAACACAACCGGATCACCGGCGGGACCTCAAAACTCCATTCGAATTCTCAAAACGATCAACGAAAAAGAGAGAATCTTTGGTTTGGAGTGCTGTTGTAGACGGTTTTGTTTTAGTGTTGCGAAAGCAAAGGAAGGAACATGTTGGAGAAGATGAGAAAGAGGTGTGTTTTTGTTTGTGGATGGTGATACAGAAAGAAAAGAGAGGTTTGTGAGAGAGTTTCAGGGTGGGGGGCGGTGTTAAAATAAGGAAGATGGGTGATTGAAGGAAATGATATGAAGAAGGGTTGAAAAGAGGAAGACTGGGGGGGGGGGGGGGGTTGGAAGGAAAATTACTTTTCTTTTAAATCCCTTTGTATCCTTTTTCACTAACAACAATGTTGTTTAGAAAAAAAATTTTATTTGAGTTAATATGATAAGATAAAATTCGTTAATTCGACTAATTTAAAATTTTTTTACTCGAATCAATCAAATACCCACTTCTAAAAACCAATGTTGATCTACTTACCAAATATAAGAGCTAAAAATTACATTTTTTTTTTCATTTAAATCAATAACAATTTTCAAATTTAGAAATCAAAATAAATAAAAAAAGTTTAAAAGATCCTTCAAGAGCGAAAACTTACATTATCCAAAAAAAAAAAATGGAGAATGCATGCGGCTTGGTTTGTGATAAAACATATCACACCACCTTTCCTCTCTCATCATCATCGTGGTCATCATGAATCATCATCATCTTAACTCCCTTATATTGTGACATAATAATCAAATATATGCTTTCCTGTATTTTCTTTTTCCTAGGATACTATGCTATATATTATCCCCCAACTCTATATATTTAAGGTGGGTTTTTATATGTAATTAGTATAAAAATAATGATAACGATAATATTAAATACTGTAATAATATTATAACGTGAGATAAAAAATTAATTAAACATATCATACCGTATTACACCGTCTAAATCAACTTTTATTTTTTTATACTATCTTAACACTATCAGAATGGTAATGCTTAGCCTAATTTCAATGTTTTCCAAGCTATTTTAAGATTTGGTCAAAATCATTATCAATAACTTCAAAGAATGGGCTATTCTTACCCCCAAGTGGGTTTGAAATTGTCTATTCTATTCTATTTCTATTCAATACCCTACCCATTTCCACCATAATTTTAGATTTTATATTTTTTGAAAATACGTGAATTATACGTATATATGATATCAAGTTATATTCTTGATGTGGGTGAAAAAAATTGTATAAAAAGTAAAATGAAATAGTAAAAGACTTATTTACAAAATTTTACTAATATTGGATTTGATCTTTTGGCATGAAAAAGTAAGTGATTTTTAGTTGCTTTATTTTAAGATTTTATATAAAAATGTCAAAAGATAAACTATCATAATAATAAATATTTATTAATTTTTTAGAAAATAATTTTTAAGTCGATTACCAATTGAATTAATACACAATTGATTTGTAATATAGAAATTATATTTTTAATAAAATGGTTGGGTGTAGTGCTTCTTTGTTATTCATAATGTAGTAACATTTTTAATTTTGTTTTTTATTTATAATCTTAAATATATATAAGCACGAGTTTGAAAAAAAATTGATCCAATAAGAATGTTCTTTATTTTGCATCATATTATTAAATTATCATTTAAAATAATCATAATATTTAATTTAGAATTATTAGTTTAAAAAGTTGAAATAAAATAGAATTTGTGATAATTATACATTTAAAAATAATTATAATTAAACTCAAAAAGTGGCTCCAATGGTAAAGAGGATGTTATTCATCTTAGGAGACTCGGGTTCGAACACTTGTGTGTATAAAGTGTGTGTGCAAGGTAAATTTTCGTTTTAAAAATAATTAAATTTAAATACAAAACTTAACAAATAAATAAATAAATTCAATCAAAAATAGAAAGCTTCAATATAAAGTTAAAATATAGTGATAACGACAAATTTTAACTTACACCTAATTAATTTATCATTCAAACCTATTGTTTAACTCCTAATCTTGATAATAAGAATAAGAACCAAATCCAAATATCAATGTTTTTGGAATCGGGTAAGTGATTTAACCAATCAAACTACTATTAAAAAATTAAAAAATAAAAAATATTTTAAAAAATAAAGATAATCTTCAACAAATTTTCGACCAATTCATTCGTACTAATTTTCGATTGAATAGATTTAATATTGTTCGTCAAACTAATACCTCAATCAATTTCAGATCCTATCAATCCAACATCATCGCAAAAATATATTGAATCTATTTGCGAGGAAACTTTGTCGGTAAGGGAATTACAATAGATGGTAAAATATATTGAATCTATTTACGAATTAGGTACTCAAATCAGAGCTAGTCACAATCTATAGTTTTTGTTTGTTGCTTAAATCAGATTTGATCTAATAAGAAAGTTGAGATTACGAGAATTTTGAGATTTTAGATTAGAGTTTCATTTTATTAAATGTATGGGTTTTTTTCAAATTTATTTTATTTAATTAACTAATTCAATTCAATACTTGTAATGATTTGATTTATTAAAAATATAATAATGCTTTAAAAAATTACCATTAGATAGTAATTTGAGTTGCCAAGTTGGTACAAATTACTCAACGCTTGAATAAGGGTGAATGTATCTGATGCGTATTATAAGGACTTGATCAAATTAGTCTCTCTATTGTTAAATGAATTCATTTAGTCCTTGAACTACTACAAAGAATCCAATAAGGCCAAATTGGAATAGAGTTAACATTTATTGTTTAAAAAATATAATTTATTATTTAATAGAGTTAATAATTTTAAAGTTTTTATTGTTCCGTAAATAAAATATTTTATTTGAAATTTAATTTCAATTGGAGAAAAATAATTTTCAAGACATTTTAATCTATACAGTAAATGTTAACTCTTTGACAATTTTGAACTTATTTGATTATTTTTAATAGCATAAGGATTAAATTGATCTATTTAATAATAGGACGATTGATTTGATTCAGTTCCTATAATACAGAGACCTCCAAAATATTTTAGGCATATTGACTTATTTGGTTCTCCAACTTTACAAAAAAGTCAATTTGGCCCTCCATTTATTTATTATTATTATTTTTTTTTTTTGCATTTTTAGCTCTTAAACTTCTGTTATTTGTCAAATCATCTAAAAATGAATGGAAAAGATAACATTTTTTTTAACTTTTTGAGGTTGCATATATGTGAATTGCCACGTGGATGGTACGCCAATATTTAATTATTTTTTTTAAATTTAAAAATTTATAAAAAAATTATAATAAATATTTTTAACAAATTTAAAATCATTAGAAATATAAAAAATAATATTTTTTAAATTTTTAAAAAATTAATTAAATATTTATGTGTCATATGCGTGGCAATCCATGTAAATGTCACGTTAGCAAAGTTAATAAATGTTAATTTTTCCATCTATTTGAGGTGATTTGACAAAAAAAAAAAAAAAAAGATTTCAAGGACCAAAAAAGACAAAAACTTAAATGAAAGGCTAAGATAATATTTGTTTTTATAAAGTCGGAGAGTGAAAAAAAAAAGCATTACACCAATATTTTAACCCTCAAATAAGTATATTAAAATTCAAAACCCCCAAACTTATTTAACACTCACTTTTAAAAGTAATGATATGAATTGGATTTGAAGTTGGTTTGCTTTACCAAAACTCATTATAACATGTATCTTGAGAGTTAATCACTTAAAATAGAACTGTCAAAGGAATTCACCTTTTGGATCTCTTTCTAAGACAAAACGAGTCAATGCCACTAAGGGAAAAAAATATATTTGGTTAAGTCAATGAAGGGTCATCTCAGACATCCCAATTTCAAACCCATTTCACTTGGGTCCTCCTTTCAATTTAATTATTATTAAAACAAATCTCAGGGAGGGATTAATTATTAATAAGAAAAGGTTTCCAATATTTTAAGGAATTGGGTAAAACACAAGGGCAACGCAATGGCAGACCAAGTTAAGTGGTACGCTTTGATTCTTGGGTTACCCGCATCCTTAATTAGACTTCTCATCCGCTATCAATGGGCATACTACTATAAATACGCGTCTTTTACTTTTACAATCTTTACATTTACGTACTTACACATTTTTCTTTTCTTGTTTGAATCATTCCAACTTGTATTTTTCTACGGAAAATATTTTAAAATAGGTTTGTCATAAAGAAAATTACCATTCTTCGGCTCTGATTTCAATTCGAAAATTTTGTTTGATTATTTTGGATTTAAATTTATGTTATGCATACAAGAGAATCGGAGGAAATGAAACTTGATTTTGACCTGGACCCCAAATTGATTCATCAAACTCGAATAAACCCAATAAACCAAAGAGACAAATTCGACCGAGCCATTGAAAGCATTAGCCCAACAAGCTCATAGTTTAAAGGATCGTCATCAGCGGTACTGAACAACGATGATTACAATAAGTTAAGTTAATTGTTGATAACTAATTGTACAGGTTATTATAACGGAATCGCCTACGAGAGAGAGTATGTAGCAACTATTGAAATCACAAATAAAACTGCACAAATTTCTCTTCTCAAACTTCGTTCTTTATTCTAAATCCCTAATTTCTCGAAAATTCAATTACAAATTGATATCAAAATTGACAAAAATCTACTTCGAGCCGAAAAATCTAAGAAAATAATACCCATGGCTGAACCGGATGGAACTAGCTTGCAACAAAGCCAAAACCAACTAGAAAGGCAACTCGAAATCTAGGTTGCGAAAAGTAAGCATATATGCAAAATTGAAAGAACAATAGAAGAGTATCAATGCTAGATTCGCAGAGATTTAGTGGTACATAATCAAAATTTTAGATATATTATCTCAATCAAATACAATAACCACATTTATCAAAATTTGACAAAAAATCAAACTTCAAACTCGAATCATATAAACTCAAAACAACTTAAACTAAAAATAACGTGAACTTGAAAGTTCCCAAATATTTAAAAAAAAAAAAAAAAAAAAAAGGAATTTGGTGTTATTTAGTGGTAATTTTCTTTTTAATTAATTGAATTGCACGATGTCAACGGCTGTTAAAAAAAAGGTGGCTGCTAAAAGTGCTAACATACCCCGCCACTCTCGCTTCTTCCATTGAAAACGGTGCCACTAAGAAGATTGCGCTCAAATTTTTAAAATTTTCCTTCTTTTTTTTAATAAATGGATCAGTGAATAATGGTTTGACACGTGTCCAAAAGAGGTAGTAACGTGAGGTTGACGCCAGCTGACCATGTTCTCCTGGCCTCCGTAAGTTTTTGATGGGCAATAACTTTAATTTTGTATTATAGTGTTTTATAAAGACCAAACATCAGTCTACAAACACAGGTGGAAAAACAATCCACTTTCTGGCACGTTATAACGTAGATTTTTTTTTTTTTTTTAAATTGAAATTCCAAAAAATGGAAAGTAATTTTTTTTTCTTAAAATGGCAACGAAATCTAGTGGTAATTATCGGTTTGGTTTAGTTGATTTTTTTTTTTTTATTTTCGAACTGTATTTCATAATTTAATTTGATTTAATTAGATTTTCGATTTTCATATTAATTTTAGGTTTTGGACTTTTAAATTTATTTGATAAAATGATTTTTGTTTTATGATATTTGAATATTACTTGAAAAATGTTCAAAATAATTTTCATAAATAGTTTTAATAACAATAATTTTTAAATAAATAAGAATCAATAATTTTTATATGATTTAAAAAATATATTTATGTAAAATTTTAAGTTATTTTCATTATTTTAAGTATAAAATATTTATTTTCATTAAGTATGAAAAATTGAAAATCGACCTAAATCAATATATTTAGATGATTAACGAAATATAAATTAAATGTTGCAATGAATTACGACAAGTGCAATAACACACATCGTGAGAATTATGTGTGAATATTCAATAAATATATATGCATTTATATAGATTTTATTGATTAAAATGATTATATATATATAGTTGATATTGTACGTGTATTTAGGATTATTATGAATTTATACATAATTATAAACAATAATTAAAATAATTTTAGTTTAGACATCCAATTTTTATTTCAATATTATGATTTAAAAAATAATATATTTATTACTGATATATCATACTTCAAATTATATTTGCTTTGTAGTAAATGTATTCCCTTTGTCCAATTTTTATTTATATATTTATAAAATTATTTATAATACTTTTATTTATAGATTTAGTTAAAAAAAAATACCTTTCGAACACAAAACATTCTATGTTGACATGATGAACTAGAAAAATTTTTCAAGAGAAAATTCATATCAATATTTTAAATGGAATAGTTAGTAGTATTAACATTTTGGAATAACTAATAACATTATAAAAATAAAGTGATCAAATTATATAAAGTATAAAGATTAAATATCAAAATTAAACATAGTAGAGAGATCGAAACAACAAATTGACCTCCTTCCTATATGAAGGTCTCTTCTATTGTTGGTCCTCGTCCCAACTCTTCAAAACCTGGTTCTATTGAGTGTTTGTTCTACCGTGTCCCCCAGAATGGGCCATTCACACATATATATAAAGCATGGTCCGCTAATGTGACGTGCTAGGGATAACTAGACGTCATACGTGGTGATTGGTGACATGTTACCCCCCCTTAGGAGTTACAAGTGTCTTAGATACTCCTCAGAGGATTATGGGCGAGCAGAATGAGACCATGCAAATAGCAGACACTTAAAATGGATAACGAACTAACCTACATGTCAAGAAGGCAACCACGTTTTATATTATTTGTTTAACAAGGATTATAAACATTAAGACGTGATCCATGTTTTACTATCGTCAATAGATTGAAATTTGTATATTTAACATATTTAAAAAATTATTAAAAGAAAAAGAAAACTTAAAACTTAAGTGGCAAATTATAAGATTTGGGCCTCCAAATTCCCATATCATCATGGGATTAAGATTCTAATCCTCTAACTCTAATCATGTTCACAAATTAAATTGTAGTTAACGACGAACATCATCAAAAGTAGGTGAGGAATTAACGACAAAACAAGCGTGTTGTCTAAGTTTATCATACACTTGTGTTTCTTTAATCTTCTACATATCATTACAAAAAGTTGGTCACTATATCACTACGTTCATAACATCTCGTCAAATCAATCACTTTGATCAGAGAAAAATTAATTTAATTAAAAATTCTTATTAAGTTATTTTATAGACTGACGTCAGATCACATCGAAATATACTCGAAGATTGATATTATAACATTTAAATTCACATGCAACAAAGATAAAACCCCGTAAGTTTTCTACCAAAACTTTTCAGAGTATGATGGAGTTATATATCATATTCTCATTTCAGCAGTGCTATTTATGATCTTACCAACAACCCTACATGGTAAAATACTCTTCCAAAGGAGTCAACGTAGAACTTCTCCTCTATACAAATACTCTGCTCAAATCTCACTACAACTGTCGAAACACTTTCAAACTATCACCAATGACTCTCGACACATTCCTACTTTTTACTCCTATTCTTTAAGATACAAATATTTAAAAATAAGAAAGAATAAAAAATTGAGATAGCTATCTCTTGGGTGAATAAAAGAAGGGTGTGTAATAGGATTTTGTCATGTGAATTGCGCAAGAATGGAGATTGCACCAAAATTTGGACATGATTTTCAATATACCTACTTTCATGTTTATATAAAATATAGTATAAATGTTGGAGTAACGTAGCATGAGCTACAGTAATAGCTTTGAACTTTGTGAAGAAGCAAAGATGCAGCACGCGCGGTTAAATGAGATTTTTACGGGTGGGATAGCGCGGGCCGTTAACGAAGTGGGCCCCACTTAACGGCGCGGAAATAGAGAGATTTGGCCCACTTCTGGCCCATCATTATGATTTTGCTACTGCCAATGCTACATACATGTTTCGTGCATTTTCGATTTATTTTTCTTTTTAATTAATTTTTTAATAGATGTAATGATGATGACAATTAATTCTTTTTAATTTTATAAAGTTAAATTAAAATACTTGCCGCTTGCTTAATTTTTATTTTTGGGTTGTTATTATTATACTTTTTAAGAGGTGAAGCGTAAAAACTATTGGATATTTTATTATTATTTTATATTGTTAAAAATGATAATATATGAGTGATTATAATAATGAATGAAATGGGCGGTGAAGCCCACTTTAGAACCCAAACGCCCAGTCTGGGTATTCATCCTATCAGCAGGCTAAAATGCTAAACAAACAATTATTATAAAAAAATTAAAAGATATATATATATATATATATATATATATATATATATATTAATAGAATTATTCAAATTTTATAAAAAAAATAAAAAAATTATATATATTTTATGATAATGCCATGATCGCTCATGAAATGTTACACTATCTCTAAAGTAGCAAAAATGAGCCGAATAAGGGTTTCATTGTCAAGCTCGATATGAGCAAAGCTTATGATCGTGTCGAGTGAGATTTTCTCGAAGCGATTCTACATCAAATGGGTTTTTCTTCCTATTGGATCTTATGGATCATGATGTGTGTTCACCCAATTAAGTATACTATTAAGTGTAATTCTTGCTTAATAGACACGATTACCCCTAAACGCGGCCTCAAACAAAGAGACCCTTTATCCCCTTGCTTATTTCTTTTTTGTATGGAAGCTTTATCGTGTTTTTTATTATTACGTGCTCAGAGTAACGGTTTAATTTGTGGGATTAGGGCTAGTCAAAATGGCCCCCGTATTAATCATCTTTTCTTTGCTGACGATGCTTTATTATTCGTTAAAAACAAAATTGAGAACGTTATTGCTGTTCGTAATATCTTAAATTTGTTTGAGGGTGCTTCGGGTCAAAAATTAATTTCTCTAAATCTATGATTTATTTTAGTCTTAAGACCCCTAGAGCACAAAGATCTATTTTGGGCAATACCTTGGGCATGCATATTATGGAGAATATGGATCACTATTTAGGTCTCCTTTTACTTATTGGTAAAAATAAATCTGTGGCTTTTATCAGTAGCAAAAATATTTTATTTAATTTTAACCATAAAATATATATAATTATTATTTTTTTATTTTTTAAAAATAGTAAATCAGATCCGCCTATGGAAACCTCTACTCATCACCCATCTTATGCTATCAAGCACTGAAAAAATCATCATTCGAACCACTCACTTGACACCCACACAATACTTTGATTATCATCATACTTGAATCTTTCTATTTCCTTATTACTATTGAAACTAAAGACACCAAACAAACAAAAGAACAAAATTTTTCTATACTATTTTTTTTTTCTTCTAATTTTATAACTTTCAACTTTTTAAATAAAATTTTAAGAAGTTTCTTATTTTTATAATATTTTATTAACTTTTAATAATTTCTGTAATTTAAAAAAATCCATAACTTATTTTTAGTTTTTGTAAATTTTAATAATTTCACAATTTTTATGATATTTTATTATAATCGATAATATTTAATTATGTTTCAATATTTTATAATATTTTAATAATTAAAAAAAATTAAAATTAAATTATCAATTAAACCCTTGCAAAATAAAAAAAATCAATTAAATTCTTGTAAAATAATAAGATATCAATTAAGCTCTCCACCTAATAGTTTTTCCATGTCAACTTGCTATGTTAGCCGCAAAATCATCATTTTCATGTCAACTTGTCATCCTGGCTCTTAATGGCCCATCAGAAGCTTCGACAGAAAAATGAATTCAAAAGATTCGATTAGATACAAATCCTAATTCAAATGATTAAATTGGATGCAGGGGTTTAATTAATTTTTTAAATATTTTCAGAGGGCTTATTTAGCATTTTAGCCTTAATTTCATACTGAATTTTGACATATTCATTTATTTTAATTGAATTTATGTTTAAATTTAAAAATTAACTTTAAGGATATTACACCTTTAAACCCTAACTTTCAATAGAATATATCTGATCAGAAAAAAAAAAACAGAAAAGAAAAGAAAGAAAAAGACATGTTATGATGAGGGCATCTGACTTATCCTTTAGTCGTAACATAGAATTGTGTAAAAAACTACTACTGTTTAAACGTAAGAGTTTCATATACCTTACATAATTCAAGGCTTTTCATTAATTTAATAATAATACAATTAATTACAAATCCTGGAAAAAGATTATATGAAACACAAACACCATATCATCTTGTATCTCTTATCAATTATTTAATGTTATTTTAACATTTTTTTCATATAATTAACACATCATTACGATAGTTTCTTAACCTGAACTTTGAATCATTAATCCTAAATTTTAAGATTTTGAATCTTGAACTCTAAATCTTGGATCTAGAATTCAAGATTCAAAGGTCCAAGATTTAATATTAGGATCCGAGGTAAAAAAATTACCAAAATGATGAGGCAATAACATAAAAAAGATATCGAAACGACATTAAATAATTGATATAAAATAAAAAATGATATTTCGTATCTGTTTTATACAATTTTTTCCCATAACCCATATGTTTTTCACAAATAGCTGTCAATCATAAACATAACTATAAAAAAAACAATGAGAAGATAATATGTATATATATTCAAATTATTAGGTGAGTCGGTGTATTGAGTATGCAATGCGTTTACCAAATAAAAAAGAAAACGGAATTTATATGGTAAAATATGTTGATTAGCTACCCTTATCCTAATTTTCTTAATAGCTAAGCCAATTACATTTCAACACCTTAATAGATAAACCTTATTTCTTGGAATAAAAAGAAATTGGGCTGTCCTTTCTCTGTTTAATTTTGTCTCTATCTCCTCAAATTTCAATTCATTTTGGTGACAACCGTATGTACACGTACGCTATGTCCTATTGCAGACGAAATATTTGATTCCATAACCTTATAATAATTTCATTAGTTTATTCATTTTGGACCGACGTTTATTAGAACTCCAACACGTAATTCCCTTTAAATTATAAAATGGATGTAATCGTGTTTTTTTTTTTAAACGCGAGATGGAAAAAAAAATGGTTAACGAATTTACACGTAAATTCCATTTCTAGGGAAGAAAAATCGTACTCCAATTATTAATATACATTTTGGATAAACATAAACTGTTACATTTAGTTTTGAAGAATTTCGTAACGTTAAAATATGTAATTTCTTATATTTAAGTGGACAATCGTTGCTATGAACGTGAGTTTCACATTTTTTTCTTATTTTTTTAATATATTAATATAATTACATGATATTTTTTGTTTATATTTTTTTAATTCTTTGACAACGCACAAACGCCTTGCACTCACAAGTGCTCAAACTCGAGATTTCTAAGATAAACAACATCTTTTTTTTTTTCACTGAAACAATTTATTGGATTCCATATTTTTTTTTAAATTTAATCAATATGTACCATCCTTTTCCCGATGTTCCTCAACAGCTCAATAATAGAGCAATAGATTATTAACTGACCGATCGTAGATTCAAATTTGCATCTTTAATGTAGTTGCATCATATTTTTTTAGTAGATGATTGAGTTATCTTATCTTTGGTTCTGTTCTCAAGTTCTTGAATATGAAATATTGTTTCTATTAACATACCACGGCGTCATTTTTTATTAACATAATGACACCAAGTTTTTATTGCAGCTCATGTCACCGAATCAACTGTTTTACTTTTGATACCACCAATTAAAAAATATTTTCCTTTACTTGCTACATCAAAAGCTAAATCACAAGCTTTTGATAAAAAAAAATGAGTAGTTCTAGTCAAATATGTAATATAAATACTCAGGGATGTAATTAGAGAACTAGCGGACGCCTCAATCTTTTTAAAGATGATAAAAAATTGATTTAATTTTTTAAAAATTATAAAGATATAGATTATTAAAATGATAAAATTACATTTTTACGAAATTTTGCCCCTTAAATTTTTTTTTCTGATTTCACCCCTATAAATACTTGCATTTCATAGATCAAATATGGATCCTCAATCAAATGTAAGTATTCATGTATTGATCCAACCGGATAGTTTGGAAGTTATCACTGCTATCCTTGGTAGTTCCCTCATTGGATCAAATTCAGCTCTCATGAAAGGCAATGGTCTTGCACTACATTTCGAGAGATCAAAATCGAGTTGAAGATTACTTGACTAAACAAACCTTATTTGAGGAAGATGATTTGAAGGAATTTGAAGACCCTTTATAATGGTTTGAACTATTTTTGAGATAAATAAAACTAAAAAATTTCTTCCTTCCCAGTATGCTTTTATGTAATTAATTGTTTATTGTTCTTTTTTAATCACAAAAAAAAAATCTAAACTAAAAACCTATACTTTTTTAAAAAGAAAAATAGACATGTGTCAAATTGTAATATCCATTAGGGATTCTTTTAATGTATTGTATATATAATATTTATTAAAAATATTATAAAAACCCATAGGAATGCTAATGAAAACTTTAATAATTAAATCTATATAATTATAATTATTAATATTATATTTTAAAAATATAATTCCAAGATTAAATTAAAATTTAAAACATTATTAATTTTAAATTATTTAATAAATTTTATTCATTCTGCTATCAAATATATAGTTCTTACAATTTCTTTAATTTTAAAAATAAAAATAAAAATAAAAAACAAACTTCATTAATTAATTTCTTGAGAATATTAAAAATTTTAAAATGAAAAAAACACTAGAATTTATTTATTCTCTTTTCAATACAGAAACTGAAGATCACATTTTGTCAAAATTGTCCCCAATGTTTAGAGATAATTACCAAGCAGTCAAATCATTTTCAGACAGGAATGAAAGCTCCCTATTTCATGCTTAGCCAGCGCGATTTATATCAGTTTCATATGCATTTCAGTGTTCTGCTCTCTCTCAACTATATCAATACTAAAGCTTCATACTCTTTGGAAAATAAATGGAATCCGCCGCCGGGACAGTCGATGATTCCTGCAAAATGCCGCACAAAGTTGTTGCAGTTGCCGCCGGTGAAGCTCATACTTTGGCTCTCTCTGGTAACCTTTCGTTTATTAGCTCAATTCCTTCTTCCCTAATCTCCATATGGTGATAAGAATTTCAAAGTTAAGGTGTTTTTGCAATGAATGAAATTTGCAGGGGATGGGTACGTGTATTCATGGGGCAGGGGAATGTTTGGGAGACTCGGGACCGGTTCGGAATCCGACGAGCTTTTACCGGTTCGGGTCAAGTTCCAGAACTCAGAGCTTAAGCTTATAGCTGTCGCTACTGGCGCTTATCATAGTCTTGCTCTTGCAGGTTTATTATTATATTCTTAGGTTTTATGTAAATTGTTCTTTGTTGAATCAGTCTTTTTTATGTTTGTTAAAATGCTACACTGAATATATGGCAGATGATGGATCAGTTTGGTCTTGGGGTTATAACGTATGTATCCTTTTTATAGTGGATTTTATGGCGAATTTTTTCCTGGAAACTGCATTACTATCATCTATTTTACATGTTTTCTTGATTTATATTTTTTGGTGTATCCCTTGACTGCCATATGGATGGCCAACTTGGTCTACATGGGGAGAATTCATTGGCACCTCAATTGATGGAGCGGTTCCTTGAATTGGGCTGCCCTGGTCAATCAAAAGATGAGTTAGAGACGAAGAGTAAAGCAACCTTGAAGGTATGTCATAAGTTCTTTGCTGTTGGAGTTCACTTCAAATGCTATGTTCTATATTTTTCTCATTGTTTGTTCTACCATAGATTTGTGCAGTCAAGGCTGGAGGAATGACTTCTCTTGCTATTGATAATCTTGGAACCCTTTGGATGTGGGGCAATTGTCCACAGGAGAATAACAATGGTGACGGAAGCTTGACATTTGTGAGCTGTTTTACTCCAATTCCTGTTTGGGATTTTCACGGCCATACTGTTGTTAAGGTTGCATGTGGAAATGAGCATGTTGTAGCCTTAGTCAGTGCTGGAGAAAGGCATAAAGGTGATGATCTCCTCTGCTACTCTTGGGGTGGCAACGGCCATGGCCAATTAGGCCTAGGAGATACAGAGAGCAGGGCCCGTCCTGAAATTGTTGAAACATTTAACCAGGACATTCAATGGACGCTGTATGAGGTAGCATGTGGTGCCTTCCACACAGCTTTGCTTACTCGTAAAAAGAGACCAAGTGACACACTTGAGAGTATGTGTTGGACATTTGGCCTTGGGGACAGGGGGCAACTTGGGCATGGAACCACCCGAAGTTCATTGGTTCCTGAACCTGTGAAAGAGTTACCGCAGCCTGTATATCTGGTTTCCGTTGACTGTGGGTTGTTTCACACTAGTGTTGTTTCATCAGCCGGAGATGCGTGGTCATGGGGAATGGAAAAGGGTCTAGGTCTATGCCCCGATGCTAGTTTTACAGGAACAGATTCAGGTGACGCCATTTCTCCCCTACGGATACACGGACCTAAGTTTAATGATCCAGTTCAAGTATCTTGTGGAGCTGCACATACTGTTCTTGTTGCACATGATGGATACAAGCTATGGTCCTGGGGCAGGGGAAGGAGTGGAGTTCTTGGAAATGGTAAAACTGTTGACTGTTTCAGCCCAACAATTGTGCTGTGGCCTCCACTGAATGAGGATTTCAAGCAAGAAGAGCTGAATCAGAATGATAAAATTGTAGATCAAAAGGGTTCTGATGGAGTCTCGGAGATGGAAAAGAAGTTATCTTTGGCCATGGAAGAGATGAAGTTCCTCCAATCAAAACTTTCCACCATGGAACGCTATGCAAGCATACTTCACGGTTCAATATTTGGTAAACCTTTCGAAGTGCAAGATATTCCGATCTCGTTGCAGAACTCTGGCACTTTTGATATTGCAAGGGAATGGGAAAACATGTTGGAATCATCAGATCGTAGCGGGCTTGTTAGGTTGGAATTGTTCTACCGAAACATGCTCTCGGGTGTTAAGGATAAGATTTTGAAGAAACGGATCCAGGAGTTAATAAAGGAGTGCCTTCCTTCTTCAGCACAAGGAAAATAGTGATGTAAAATCATAATAAAACAACAGAAATATTGGTACATTCAGCATTTTATTTACTGTGATAAGCTTCCCCTATTACAGGTATAAAATACTATTTCCTCTTTCTCATTTTTGATAATAAATATAATATATCTAGTGCAGTTAAGAATTACTTACGATGTTTGTTTCCGGTCATAAATCACACTTATACTGTTCTTAGACATATTTATTATTGTAAAGGGTATGGCATTGATTGGTTTACTATATTTGTAATAAGATTGATAGTTTATTACTTTTGCTTACATATATGGTCAATAATGCTTATATATCTTTCACTCCTACACAGCACAAACTAACTCTACATTATTTTCTTCTTAGAGTTTCTATTTCATACATCGGTAATGGAGTTTTTAACTTCACAATCGGGGAAAAACATATGTATCAGTCGATAATCTCACTTGTCAAATGCATATGTATTTATCATATGACAAGGGTATCACCAGCATTTGGTCATGATTTATATATGAACCATGAGAAGATTCTGATTGTGAGGAAGGTTAAGTAGTGATTTTTATTCTTGGGGTACCCAACATCCATGTAGTCCATATGGTAAGCCATAAGGGAGCTTTGCTCTTGCAATTTCTTCAAATGTTGATCCATCTAACAATAAAGCATACCCATTCCCATTTTTCTCACTAATCAAGGAGATCACAACACCTGCAACATTTTATGAAAAAACCAAAAGGGAAAGGAAGATTAATTCAATCATATTAGATTATCAATAGTTTTGCTGAAAATCCATTTGAAAGAATACAATCAATAGCTCACCATCATCTTCCTCGGTTGCCCGTGGCCGAGCCACGAAGAATGGTTCAGACGGCACAACCCCTGCTTCATGCCAATTCTTTGCCGCCTTCTTTACTAAATCAAGCTGCCATATCATACACAAATGAACTTCAGCACATCATCATCATCATCATCATCAGAATTGAAAATTTACCTTGGTGAGGGTATTGGGGAAATGACATGGGCGTTGGGCTCCGCAAGCATAAGCGTATCTGTATTTTTTACCCAACTTTACAGGGTTGATGCTACACATATCCATGCCTCTGCCATGTTCATCAGGCTCCAAAGCTGACTCCAACTTCCCATAGGGACTCCCATCCAACGGAATTGTAAATCTTCCCACCCTGCTAATCAATTAACAACTTCATTAATTTCTATCACTGTATTAATCTCTGCACTCATAATTAGGGACTCCCTTTATTCTATATTAAATCAAGATCGCTAAATCTAAGCATATAAATAGCCTAAAACGTAGCAGTTTCCTAAGGATGTGATTTTATGCTGGCCTACATCTTTTGACCTCGGCTATATATATGTATGACCCCTCTTATTGTTGAAAATCATGCATGCAGGACTCATAGCCCAAAGTTAAATCCTCATCAACATGTGAAATATGTATGGTAAGATTCGACTCTATGATCTATGACATACAAGTCATTTATAAGTGAGAATGCTACTACTTCGATCATAAGTTAACTTCAGTTTTCATGGTTTCACTTGTTATGGAATTCCGAGTCACTTTATGAGCCCAAACGCTCTCTTTTTACAGTTGAAAAATAAGATCTTGATTGAAAACAATACTAGATTTGTCGAAAGTTTAACCCTCAAAAAAAAAAAAAAAGCATAAGATCGAGTCTAATCATGCGCAAACACTTTTTTCTATTTCTCTTGTTTTGGCACTCTGCCCTATGAACCTGACAGGGCTTTCAGCAGTGCTGCGAAAAGATAAAACTTTGATGGGGGAAGATACTTAACTTTAATGATGTATCCTTGGCCTATGAACCCGTAGAGCTCTCGACAGAGCCGAGAGACATCAACAATATGTATATAAATAAAACCATTAAAGATGAAAATTACCTTGCATCCGGTAATAAGTCGTCCTTGCCATTGAAAGAGCGAAGATTTTGAAGCCTAAGCTGATCAAGAATGGTGGGGTTAGCGTTATGTTCACAACAATCGGCAATTATAGCAGTCACCCGACCGTCTTTATCTTCCTCTTCATACGCATTGATGAAATGAAATGTAAGGAATAATGGCACTTCCACACTCGCCACCTTCAAAAAAATTTCCCCACATTTTAAACCCTTTCAGTTCGGCATATAAGTAACATAACACAATGAAAAAGAAACTGAATCACTTACGATTTTTCCACTAGCTTTACACATAACATGAAGGAACGCTTTAGATTCAGGACGCCACTCGAATTTATACAATGGAGTAGGTTCAGCTCTGAGTAAACTTTGAGCGCAGTACCTTATTGGCATTTCAGGCACCACAACATAATGTTCAGTCACTGGAAATGAATGAACCCAACCAGGAGCTGGTCCGTTCCTACAGTTAACCCTCCCAATCACTTTCCTTTCATTTGTCCCTGATTCCATTCTCACCACCAAGTAACCAGGGTTCAACAAATCAGGCAACAAGGTCAAGAACTCGGCATCAGTCACTATAGGATGAGCCGAGTGTATCAATCCCCCTAAACTATCACTATATTCCAACCTCCCCAATGTTTCCAAGCTGTTAGGGTCGATAACTAAGGACCCTTTTTGAGTTTCCGTTAGACAAACTACTCGGCCGTCTCCTAGCTTGACGACGCCGGTGTTGGCGTTATCTGTTAATGAAGCACCAGAGAAAAGCTTTGCGAGGTCCCCAACATAAGCCATGAAGTTTTCACATTTAGGTACTTCCGAGAATTCTCTGAAGCAAACCTTTTTGTTTTTCCTTGCAGCCTTATAGGCTTCGGATTCGATTTGTCGGTGACCGGCGATTAATCTGCCGTTCTCGAATTGGAGCTTGACTAGTGTTGCGTAACCGTCAAAGAGGTGACGGAAATTGTGATCGTCTACATGCCATAGACCTGGGCCATTTCGTAAGTACGTCCCTTTCTGCATGTCATTACGATAAATTTATTAATTATTTTAATCACCATATAAGATAAACACTTGATATTGATTTTATGTTTATATAAATCTAGTATATAAACCCTTTAATAAAAATATTATCAAATCGTCAAGACTTTATGCCATATACTATATAGTTTATATACGTAGGTGATATAAAATACGATGAATTATGGATTCCACGTATTTTTTTTATTTCTAAAGTGGACGCTGGACCAATATAGGTGATGGTAAAAAATATAAGAAGACGAGTTGGAATATATCAAAACGCATTAAATATTATATGGAAAAATAGATATAATCATAAATTATGATAAAATTATTTTTAAAAAATGATGATTTTCAGTGGTAACGTAAAGGACTTTTAGGATTTTTTTTTTTTTAATTATATGATGAAATATACAAAGTTTGATGTATACTTTGTGTTTTAAGCTATTTCAAAGCAAAATATTTAAATATTTTCTTCGATATTTTCATGGGAAGGACCTGCAAAAATAAAAACAGGGACTAAATTTTAAATGTAGGACCTGAAGCATATTTAGAGAAAAATGATTTTCATGATCTATTTGCTTCATCAATCACCACACTGAAAAATCATTGCCTGTAATGGTATTGATAATTTTCGTAGGTGTACGTACCAGCCATAAAGGTATTTCTCCTTGCACAACTAGCTCCCCTTCCCATCGTTCTTGTCTCACACTCGTCCATGCAACGTGGTTCCGATCACGACGGTCGACGGTATCGTTATCTAACGACGGAACAATCACCGGCCGACGCAACGGACTCGCCACTTGAGTGATTGTCAACCCTCCCTTCTCCGGTTTCCTAACAAAACCAGCCTTTTGTATTCTATGATAGGATTGACTGAAATCCAACATGGTTATGGGTGAAAAATGATGCCTGCAAATACCTGAAAGTGATAGGGAATCCATCTGAGAGGGAGATGAAGAATAGGCTGAGGTATATGCAGCTGAAGAAAGTATTAAGGACAAGAGGTAGGATTGTTAATTAAGAGCTAAAATACCAAATGGTATTTATAGAAATGGATGGGGAAAGAAAAAGTTAAGAAGGTAAGGGAAAACATGTTTGGAGTCTTGATTGGTGGAATTCCTTTGCACTGTAAGACACAGGGTTTAATCTGTTCATATTTATATGAGATATAAATTCCTAGCAAATATATACTATACAAAAATTAATATATTTTTCAGAAGGTTCACCTAGGCATATAGAGTTGGGATGTTTTAAGGAGAGTGAGTGTGCAGGACATGGGGGATTTTCATTTTCTTGGAAGAAAATAAGAGGTAGCCAACACATAAACATTGTCATTTCGTTTGTGGTTGATGGCCCAGAAAGCAAGAAAGAATAATACTTTTGGTTTTGGTGATGCTAATGTTGCCAAGCTGTGGTGGTGCTGCTTTATTGGGGATCTGCAATTTTTTGAATCCCATATATTCAATATGTGCAATCTGATCACCGGAATATATTGAAATGTGGAGGGTTGGCATTGGTTTTAGGTAATGTACTTATGTCCCAAATGATGATACCATAATAACAAAGTTAAAGCTTGATGGTTAAGGTGTTCATTTCAAGTGTGATATTAGTTTAAGTCGTTCTAATTGTGTTATTGTTAAGATTTTATCCTCCTCTTATAATTCACAAAAAAAAAAAAAAAAAATATTTAGCAGAATACAATTAAAACCCAATCTATACTATTATTAAGTGGAATTAAAATCTAATAGGTTGTAATATTATCTATCTAAATCTAAATTCCAAGAAAAAAAATAATCTCAATTCCAAATTTAACTTTAAAAAATAAATAACATAAATACTCTTCTGAATGTTTTTAAATTAACAAAATTATTTTATTTGTCTTTTTTAAGTTAACCGATGCTTCTATTTACAGGGAGAGATAGAAGAATCCTGAATGAACAAACTCTTCAAAAATAATATTTATTAACATTTTCCTAATCTAATTATGGGAGCCTGGGAGGGGTGGGTGGAACACTCTAGTTTACAACAACAATAGGGTTGTCGCCCCTGTCTAGTTAAGGAGGAGATTGTAGGCCTCTCATGTATTAGATTTAATTATACGTTTTTCTTAAATTTTTTACTCAATACTTTATAATTTAAACTAATCCAATATTTATTTTCTATTTTCAAATAAATATTATTTATTCAATTAATTAAATTAATTTCTTAATTAAATAATTTTTTCAACTCAATTCTAATTTCGTTAAAATTATTACAATTTTATTGTAAAAGAATCTATGAGAAAATATATTTAATTTTCTTATTCAACTTTACCATAAAATCAATAGTTGTACGGGATGAATTGTAGAATAAATTCATTCTCTGATCGAAGGTTCGCAGAGCAGGATTGGTAAATCCGAATCGCATTAACAAATATCTTATGTTGATTCTTTTTTTTTTTTATTACTTATCTCTTTCACCCACATTTTGGATTTGTGTATATCTGTCTCATTATTTTACTTCTTGTGTTAAAGTGCTTAAATGGTTCTGTCCAAATCTTTGTTCAAACATTTGTTTGAACATTAAATTGAATAGATAACAAACCGAAATTCTAACACTATTTAAATATGCCATTAAATTTTTTAAATTTAAATTTATAAATATTTAAAAATATAGTTCAAATTATATTAAAATATGTTAAAAATTGACGTGGTCGACAGAATAACTGGAATTTTTATACGCTAAATCAAAAGTTACATTGATCCTTCTATTACAAATTTAATTTATTTCTACTGTTTAAAATTAATTTTTGTACATCAATATGAGATACAGACTGAAGATTCCGTGATAAGTCAAACATATTTGAAGAAAGGAAATGGTGTTTGGAGAAGATAGTGAAAGAGGGAAAAGCATGCATTGTGTAGTGCCAACATCGTCGTCGTTCGTGGTGATTTCGAGCTAACCCAATGACCAAGTCTGGGTAGCCTTTTAAACAAGTACCAACAAGGTATATAGGTCAAGATTGCAGCTTTGGGTTTGCCAGTCAACAACCTCTGTCTCCCTCCTTATTTACCAACATAAAATTACACTGACCAAGTTGCATATTTTCAATACAATGATGGGACATTATATCTTTTTTTACATTTATAATTGATTACACTCCTTTTACCATGAGTAAATTATTGTGAATTTATACCCCACAAATAGGGCTTTGTAATTTTATACTTAATGTATGTGTTTAGAGTATATACATAATCCGTTGCGGAGTCAAAAGATTATTTTGGGAACAGAATTAAATTGTATAAAAATATAATTTCATTATTTTAATAGTTTATATTTTTATAATTTTTAAAAAATTAAATCAAATTTTTATTTTTTATAGGGCCAAAATACAAATTTACCATTACAAATTTAAAATTTTATAAATCGTAAAAGATTTAAATGAAAAAATTTTCATTTTAGAGAGACAAGGCTCCTGCCAGTCCTCTTAACTTCGCCACTGTACATAGTGCTGTTAAACTGATTAAGAGCTAGGTTTATAAAACCAACTTACGTAAATTTGTATCGTCTTAATAATATATTTGTATTTGTTATAATCAACGTCGATAATGGTAGTAGGAATGATCGCAAAGTAATAAGAAAGAAAAATAGAAACACATAAATTTTACATGAAAAATTCTTATCGAGAAAAATCACAGATAAAAAAAGAGAAATTCACTAGGTTGAAAACACACAATATAAAAAGAATTCGACTACATCTATTTCAAGGTTAAAAAACTCTTTATAATCAATGTTAAAAAACCCTCAATCCTTCACCTCCACGTATCTCCCTATTTTGACTCTCTATTTTATATATTTAACAAATAACGAGATTTAAATCATATAACTCTAACAACATTTTCTCAAATTTTAAGGTAAAATGCCATGAAATGGAAGAAGCAATTAGGAGGCAACGGCGGAGTGAGGTATTTTTGGCTCCAATTGATTGCTTTGGAGAAAGGAATTCAACTTACCTTACATTGAACTTTTTTTTTTTTGGGGTCAGTACATTGAACTTGTTAAAGAGAGATACATAAATATATCAAAATTTTCATTTTAATCCCTCTATTTTTATCCTTGCACGTTGACAAGTTGATATTTTAGTTCCTGTATATTAATGTTGTTGTTAATAAGATGACACGACTTAAGAATGATTAACGAGGCATCAAATATTAAATTAAAAGGCTAAACAATAATTTTAAAGAATGAGAAATAAAAAATTGATTTTTCTTTTATCCCAAATTGTTTATTATTGTGTTCAAATTATTTGTAGATCGGTCCACATTAGTTACCTTTAAATCATGTTATTTAAATTTTTCTCAAACTAACAAGCTTTTTAATTTGACCTAATAATTGATTTAATGCCCGTTAGCCACCATTAAATTATATCATTCTATTAGCAACAAAGTTATATGTATAAAAATCGAATTTCGTGTGTTGACCTGATGATCAGAATGTTTGAAACCATGAATGCATGATTGAGGGTTTTATCAAATAAGAATCTCTGAATTTCTAAAAACATTTAATACCTTATTATGAACTCAGACCTAGCAATTCTTACGTCAATATTGCAGCACCAAATGGAATATTTCACCGTCCAAAGTGGAATATTAAACAAAATAAAGCTTCCCATTGAATTCCAAAGCCACAATGATTGATTCCACGAACAAATTTTGTTAAAGGAAACCCCAAAATCCGATGATTCTGCCTTGTGTATCATGAATTCATAGTCCATACCCCTTTGGGAAAGTGGGTATACGAAGTCATTCCCAAGTTGCATCCTTCATAATAATTAGAGAGTACGAGTAAGGTTGATTGGGGGTCCATGTGTTGGCCAGTACCAATGTCTCGTAAATTTGAAATTTTATTACATTTTTGAAAAACTTACAATCTGCCTCGAAATGGCAAGCATCTCACTTTTGTCATCTCAATATGTAGCTTTTAATTATAGTTATTGCTTCTGTGTGAAGAAAAGACTTAGGACCATGCATATGCTTAATTATACATAAAAATCACAAATATGGATCCTTCTAACTTTGGTTCAAATATACACGCATATAAAATAATTGATTGAGTTAGTATCACGAATCAACTCGACATCAATTTTGTAAATTCAAACAGTTGTTAGTTTGTTAAGTAAAACAAAATATGAATGAAAATGACAATGGAAGTGGGCACTTCCGATGGCATTGCGTAAAACGTAATAAAAATAGGAGATAAGAAATTGTTTAGATAATTCAATTCCTTACGTCTACGAAATTTAGCTCAAGGAGAAGAATTCACTATCTTTAATCCCAATACAACAAGTGATCTAAGTTCGATCACACGTAAATATAATAACCTCACTTTTTGTTAGAGTTGTGTGACCCAAATCCCATCACTTGTTAAAGAAGTAGAATACAATAGCAAAATAAGGGGATCTATAGGAGAGAAGGACCGAGGGCCGAACAAGTAGAATCCGTATAGAACTGCACTTCTTCTATTCGACGTTTATTAGAATAGGGTTTTTCAACCTCTAAATAGACGTTCGGTTTTCAACATTAGTGAATTTTTTTCTCCTCTGTAAGTGATTTTTTCCAAAAGGGTTTTATGTGTAAAATCTATGTGTTCTTAATTTTCTTTTTTTATTTCTTTGCTATCTGTCATTATTGATTTTTATTATAATGCATTTGTATATATAGACTAGACCTCTCATTTCTAAGTTTTGTTAAACCAAACAACAAACTGGTTTTACTGTATCAAATGCTCTCTCACAAAAACGTTTATTGATGAACAGGTAAGTGCTCTCAATGCTTAGTGACAAAATCTATATAAATCTTTTAAATATATAAAAAATTAGAGATTTACTAATATACTAGAGACCGATTACAATCCAATCCAATCCCTTATTAACACCAACTAAAATAGCACAAATAAATATAATAATAAATATCAATATAATAATCTAAAAGATTTAATTTGTAATTCCATCCCGTCCTTAAAATATATTCATTCGAATGAATTGATCTAGGATTGATTATTTCCACAAGATTATAGAAAAGGCAATGGGTGAAAATGGTTAAAGAAAATGTGGACGACCCACTTGCCCTAAGTTAATATATTAAGGTGGTCTGAAGTTTGGTACAAGAGGGATTACTGTTTGAATTGCACTGAGAAATCAACACCCTTGTAATTGCTATGGTCTCTTCTTGTCTCCTGATTCCTACATTTATATGTTGAATTAATTAATTATGTGACATATTTATAGTATTTATTTCATTCATTTTTTGTGGCAGACAAAATTAGGGTTCCCCCACAACAAAAGCAATTCCATTATATTTTAATTAAGGGTTAATAATTTTTGTTAATTAGTGGGGACTGGAGGGTCCAATTTCAATGATTTCAAACACTGCTTATTCACATTTTCAGTGTTGCAACTTGTTTAGTAACAAGCTAAGGCACATTCTTCCATTTGCAGCTCCTAATGTTGGTATGATGATTAAAAATATAAGGTTTGATTTTTTTTCATTTTAACACTAAAAATTAATTTAAATCCAAAAAATTACTTACATAATGTTGACTTAATCCTAGGTTATCATGGTCACCAAAGCTTAAACATGAGAACCTCGACATCCCACGCCGCTCTGCATCAGCCTGAAGCAGTGGACCGATGCTTTCTTGTGGATCAATTAAAACCATTGAATTCCCGGAGGATATGTGGCAGCTCCACAATCCACCCCCTGTCCATCAGCCTCGAGCAGTCCCTTATATATGTATACAGCGGGTGATCATCATTCATTGGCCGAGACAGCAGCCGAAGAACAAGCAAAGCACCAAGTTCAACGATGAGGATCACAGTGAATATAGTGCTGCCCCATGGTAACAAACAGCACGAAGTCACCGTCGATAGGTAACACAAAGAAATCGCAATGATCCCAATCCACCCTCAAAATGGCCCACACATCCCTGGCGAAGATACATTGACGCAATATAAGATCTATTCGCCGCTCCACAAACCATGCATGCTGCGTCAGCTGCAATATTCTTCCTTGGACGTATCTCATTTGTATTAAGCCGGTTATCAGCCATTAACCAAATCCACTCCAGCCGATGTCTTCTAATGGTTCTCTCCTTCCCGAGCTAACATAGAATAAGCTGAGGCAACATCTATCTTTCGCTGTAAAATAATTAAACATGATAGCCTAGGTTTAAGCCGTTCAAGATGGATGCCCTGTAATATAATTACACATCTTGTCAGTTTTATTTTGTTTCCTAGCAATTTGCAAATTAGTGTTTGACAATTGGATAGTGATGTATTGAAAATTAAGCTGCCAATCACGTCGATTCTTGACCACAACTTACTAATGAAGCCAAATTTTCTTGCGTCTTTCCCAGGACCCAAACAGAAATCCCCAATCATGAGTGGGCATATTCGGGCACTCAAACCGTAAATAAATCAGCCCTATTACCCGACACAAAATTACAATTTCTCGTTGGCAATGAAACCCATATTATAAATATTCAACCCCCAACTACATCAATAATAATTCCATCGATTTCAGCATTGAATATGGACAAATCCGTGGACCATATGAAATGAAAGGGATGATCGTGGTTAAAGTTCTTACAAATATTTATTATTGTGTTACTATAATAATCTAAGTTTCGACATTTCAACTAAATCTGTCTGTTAATGACGAATGTATAAGCTAAGCAATGGAAAAATAGTTTGGGTTTTCTTGTAATCGACGTATACAGAAGTTTGTAATTTGTCTGCTACTGAAAATCCAAATTATGTACCTTGAAAGAATAGAATATGATGAGAGAGAAACAATGTAATTAATTGTCTGGTTTTGATGTAAATTAGATGTTGAAACTTAAGCTTTTGTATTGTATTTAGATGGCGATGATAAGCCCACATAAATTCGCTGTTCAAGTTCACGTTATAATTTAATGTGAGTTTAAAATTTTATTCATGTTTTAAATTCATATATTATTTTATAAAATATATATATATAGTATTTTAATTTAATATTCAATAACTTATATATTTTTCACTTATTAAATTTTATATGTAGGTAATTTAAATTTTTTAATATGTTTACACAATAGTATTATTTATTATGGTAGATTTAAGTTTTGTGTTAAAAATTATTTGAGATATAAAAATAACATTATATAATACAAACTTAGAAAATGGATCAAACTCGATCTTTAAATATTTAAATTCGACTTATATTTTAAATAATTTTTTTAAATCTATTTTTTCACATAATATTTTTATCTAAGTTTTCTAAATTCCAGATCAAACCTTTGAATTTAAATAAATAGCCTGGCAATATACCAAAAGTAGAAACCCATTCCCTTTCAATTATGACCGATTGGGTCATAAATATAGTGTCAGCCTAATTGCATTAGAGTTATAATCGAGTAAAAAAATCTTATTATTATATTAAAGTATATATTTTTTATTTTGTTTTGAAATTTTTTTTAAATTTATATGTTCACTTGAAATCTCTTTGAATAATATCAACTAAGTGATCCAAACATTTGAAAAAGAAATTCACTTACATTTTTCCGATCGAAGTAAAAATCTTATTATTATTATTATTATTATATTTAAGTATTACTATCTGTTTGTTTATTTTAAATATTAAATCGATTGATTATTAGAATAATGAAGTTAGAGTCTTACAAATAAGTTTTCCATCATCTCGAACCATGATCTTCCATTAATGTTACTGGATTTAATTTTTCTTAATGTCATGGCTTCCATTGTGTAGTTTGTCTACTTTAGTGGTGCCATTGAGACCATAACAATAAACCACCCAACTCACCAAATTAAGTGCATAACTACACAAGCAAAATCAAACGCATGGAATGGGAAATTCTGAAAATGATTTGAGATCATTTCAGAACATCTCTTTATTTAAGTTTTAAGAATTTTTAGGCCACATACGGATACTGCATTAATGGTCACCGTGTAGAGGTGCGGCGACAAGGCGCTTGATAAACTCGACAACAACCTTAACCGCATTGTTTGAAGCAAGGGAAATGAAAGTCTCTACCTCATTCGATTCATCCGAGCCACCACCGGCCAAGTCGGAGAGAGCCCTAATGATGATAAAAGGAACCCTTTGTTGCATACATATCAGTGCCACTGCTGAACTCTCCATGTCGATCGGGCTTACGTCGAACTTATTGTAAATGAAGCTTCGATAAGCGGCGTTGTCTACGTAAATGCCTGCGCTTGTTCCTCGGTGGACTTGGACTACTCTGGGTGTCTCGTCCAAACATGTCGTTGCGTTCACGCAGTTCTCTAGTTCCATGTCCTGTTCGCGCACACACATATATGAACATTAAATTGTGTTCTCGATTGCGTTGTGTTTATCAATGTATCGAATGCTCATACCTCAAGGGATTTAGAAATACTGATATAAAGAGGATCGACAGGGATCCAAAAGGCATGTTGTCGTTGCTCGGGAGTACCGTCAACAGGGAAGACTTCCTCCGGTTGGAACCAAACATTGTTCAATAGGTTGTCGTGCGAGTTACAGGCAGTCACATTGTTGGCATAATCTGCAAATTTTATGTAGCCGATGGTTCTTGTATAGTCTCCATTTGGTTCAAGGGGGAGCTCGTCAGAGGGTCCATCTCCATATCTCTGCACTATGTTACTTATCTTAAACCGTGTATATGTATATTTATATATATTGGTTTACAATCTGTGAATTTCATAGAAAATTTATAAAATTTTAAGAGAGTTTAAAATTATGTTAAAATAATTCTTCGAAACCAAATGTAAGGGTTTCAAATTGGATTATTGGTTAATCCAATTAAACTATTGATTTCCAATTTGATTAGTCTGAATGGTTGATCCAATTTAATTAAATAATTTAAATTCTTTAAAATCCGAATTGGTGGAAAGGTAGTGTACCTGCCAACTCCAAAGGGCCGAGTGTGACCAATATTGAGGAATAGTGACAAAGCCAATGTGTAAGGAGGGGTTGGCATTTCCAGCTATTCCATAATGGACAACTCCTTCGATTTTGAATAGAGTTAACAATAACTGACTGGTTATTCCTGCATTTATCTATTATATAACAAGTTAGACATATACTTATAGTAATAAATAATAGTAAATTATAGTAGTCACTCGAATATTTTTTTTATCATCCAACTATGAAAAATTATAAAATAATTATTCAATTATTCAATTTTATCTTTTTTTTTGTCATCCAACTATATTAGATTTTTGGTATTTTCATTTTTATGTTAACCTATTAATAATAATAAAAAACAAAACAAAATAATTAAAAGATAATTTTGCAACTTTTCATAATTTAGTCACTACAAAGATAATTATACCATGCTCAGTCCCGTCATGACTAATATAACATTTTTCCCGACAATTTTCCCAAACCGAAATCTCCTTCCTGAAAAAGCCCACAAACACAAATATAAATAACTATATTGAAAAGAATAAGAAAAAGGATTGGTTTTATTCAAAAGGGTTAATATATAATTTGGCTCCTGAATTTGTTTATTTGTATTTAGTTGGTCCTAATTTTTTATTTAGTTGGTCTGAAAACTTGTATTTTGTTAATCAAGTTGGTATCTCTACACTAACATCGCTAGTTGTACTAACTGACATTACTAACCAATCCGGTAGTGTTACATTGTAGCTTCTCAGTGTACTACGTGACAAACATAAATTAAAAAAATAAAAATATAAAAATTATGTTTATCACTTGTCGTTCTGAGAGGCTGCCACGCCAGTACAAATTAATGGTGTTAGTGTGGAGGAACCAACTTGATTAATGGAATATAAGTTCAGGGACCAACTAGGTCCAAAAAAAAAAAAAATTAAAGAACAACTAGGTACAAATGGAAAAGTTGAAGGGCTAAATTATATATTATCCCTATTCAACACTATATGTATACAGTAATAGATATACCAGAAACATCAATGGTGAAGTTGGTGGAAGTATAGTTTGGATGTTGAAGAAGAGGGTTCATTTCGAAAAGGTTTGGAATGAGCAAACCTAAGTAAGGACCATTCATGTTGGCTTCATCGATAAGTTTTTGTGTATCTGCTGATATTGCGCCATGAGCATGGTGTTTATGAAATATCAAAGTTATTAGGGCAAGAAGAAGCACCATGCATGCAACCTTCATGGCGGCCATCTCTCTAAGGAACGTCCACACACACAAAGAGAGAATAGAAAATGGTTGGAGAGTTCATGTGAGCAGAGGGGGTTATTTATAGAGGCAATATATGTAATGGAAATGATAGAGAGTCAAATTATAGAGCCATTCTAAACTGAATGTATTGGTATAATGGTTAAGGTGTTTACCATCTTAGGTGTGGTCTAAATTTGAGTCGCGCTAATCGTGTTTGTTATTCGGATTTTATCTTGTTCTTGTATTTTACCAAATAAATTATATAGCCATTCCTATGTGGTGCAAAATCATGGGTTGCTTTTTATAGGATAAATATACATGTTGGTATTTGAACTTGATTTCAAGGTTCAATTCAGTATTTAAGGTTTTCTTTTTTATTTAATTAGGTACCTAAACGTGATAAAATTTATTATTGGTAAAAATATTTTTTTTAAATAATGAATTGATTTTAAACATGTTTTTTAAAAGTAATCAATTAAAATATTTAAATAATTAAAGTTTATGATTAAATTTTTAATAAAATCAACCGTAACATTTTAATTGGGATAAAAGGGATAAAAAATAAAGTGTAATTTTACATTTTTTTTAATACGATGTTCAACTTAATTTATTAATTCATGCAATATGTTTTTGTCACGATCCGATTCAACTTGTTGGGTCATGACATGAAAATATATATAATTTGATCTTTTTTTTAAATATTTATTGGTCTTTTAAGGTTTTATCACCTTTAAATTCGTTTATATAAATTTAAAGTTATATTGTCAAACACAAAGGAGTGTACTCTGCAGAATGAATATCATGTAATCATCTTTTGTTACGATCTCTGTTGGGTTGTAACTTGAGAACATAAACCCAAATCGTCTTTTATAGGCACTCATAGGTCCCTTAAGCTTTGTTTGGTAAAGTGAAAAAAAATTCCATCAATGGAAAATATAATTTTTCTTTTCATCTTTTGTTTGGTAGAATTGAAAAATGGAAAAAAAGAAAAGGAAACATTTGAAAAATGCATAATTTTGAATTAACATACATATTTTCCTCATTTTTTTCCTCTTATTTTTTCAATTTAGAATGATTGACTTGTATACATTAAGATGGAAAATAATCATCCTTCTTATTTTTTTTCCTCCTACTTTTTTTTCTCAATCAAGCACACCTAAAATTTATTTTCCCTTTACTTTTCAACTCCCTCCTCCCTCCTCTTGTCCCTCCACTTTTCTATCCAACCAAACACAACTTTAAGATTTCTCATCCTCAATTACACCTCCGTATATTTGAACCACATCCTCAAACGTAAAAGAGTACATCTGCAGAATAAATTCAATAGCTCAATTAGCATCCATTCCATAAAGATCCTGCAAAATATGAATACTTAAGAAAGATAATTTCAAATTATATTTCCACAACTGCAAAAACTTTAAAAATAATATTTTATATTTTGGTATTTCCATAAAAATAATTTAACTACATAATAATTTTTTGAGTATGACTACCACTTGTTTGGACCGTAAGAAAAAGTACTAATATCTCTCTTATGATCCACTCAAAAATTTTCAATCCTTGATATGTATTAAAAACTATTTTAACCAAATAATTTACAATTTTATTACCGTCCCTAAAAAATATTAAATATCTCAAAAACTTCCATTCAACACGTTTAAAATAATATTTTATATTCAAATTCAACCACTCATTTATTTTTCCTTTGATATGGATATTCCTTTTGAAAGAAATAGCACGTTTTTCATGCATATTCTCACCCACTTGGCATTTAATACAAAGAGATGAAATGATAATGGCAAGAACAATATAAGCAATGGTATGAGTAGTGATATCAACAATGTCCACTAGAAGTATAGCTGCAATTAAGTAAAACTAAATACAAGTTGGTATTAGCAATTATGTTTTATTATCTCTGTGGTACTATCTTTCAATCTCATATAACAAGTAATTTAAATTATAATACACGTCAATTTAACAACTTAATCTTTACACCTAAAATCTAGATAATTTTTCTCTAAGTTTTCTAGACTACAAACCAAGTAACACGCTTGATTTCACTCACGATTACAAGTTCAAAATTAATAATAATAATAAATGAAAAAAATTGTTCAACTGTTTAGTTCAATCAAATTTTTTGCTCGGTTCAATTGGTCCATACCGATTCCAAGATCAATCGGTTCAAAACTCCTCTTCGAATCAATACCCCAATCGATTCTCGATTCAACCGATCCGATCGTCCTGTCCGTTCCAATTTAAACAACATTGTTTTAATCAATAACGAGGTAAAATTATGATATTCTTCCATCACACATTTATTTAATTTATTATACATATTATCCTAAATTTATTTTAGACTCACCCTTATTCACTTTCCTTTGCTATTTTATTGTCTAATGTGACAGTTTCACTTTATAATTGTATGTTCCTGACATGCGTAAGAAAAGCTCGTTCAATTGGACGCGCTTTCCCTCAAAACTGATATATATATATTTTAATTATTTTTAAAACCGACCTAAAAACTTAAATAAAAATAAAAATTAGGCCTTATTTTGTCTTTTACATATCTACTTTTTTTAATATTGTACAATTACTTAATTATAATTTAAAAATCCTTTATTTTTAAATATTATGTATATTAATTATTTTAATAACGATTACAAATGAAAAATATTTTTTTAAGTAATAAAAAATAAAAACATGTATATTCACCACGTGATATTAATATCTAGTGTTCTAAAAATTATCAAATCTAACTAAATTAACTCTCGAAGATCGGTCAATAAATTATTTAAAATAAATATAATAAAATATTTTAAATATGAAAAAGTGTCGGGTAGTAAATAAAAGATAACCCGTGAGGTGGCAGTGAAACATAAATATGTTTGGTGAGGGTGAGAGTGAAAGTGAAATAACAATGAAATTATTGAAATCCAAGTCAGATATGGACCACTCTCTTACCGACATGACCCGACCCGAGTAATTTCATATATTTAGGCTTGTTTGGTTTGCGGGTTTACCCAACCCAAGTCAAGTTGCCACCCGACCTAACTATTCAACAACCATGGCCCAAAAATCATTCAATGAATTAGATATAGTTTTTAGAATTATGGAGATTTATTAAAATAAGTTAATTAATAAGTCACTTAAATAGTTTAACGTGCACAGATGATAATAATTATGGTAATATTGATTATAATTCTAAACCAATTCATATGCATTTAATTAACAATGGTGTAAAGTAATATTTATATATAGATATACAAGTTTATTGCATTTAAATTCAAATATATATTTAATTAATTCATATTTTTATACATAAAACATTTACTCATATTATAAATTAGTATATATAAAAAATTAATTAATTTATATATATATATATATATATAAATATTTAAACATAATATAATTTAATGCATATATATAAAAGATTTACACATAATATGTTTTAATACATTGTATAAACATATCGTTCCATTTAAAAAATAAAAAATATAAATGTGAGATATGGATGAGAGGGTTCTCTAATCAATTTGAATTTATAACACCTAACATTATTTGAAAAAATAATATATATTTTTAAATTTATTATTACCGTATAAATTTAACCACTCTCCTAAAATAAATCAAATTATAAATAAATTATAAATATTATTTATTAATAATGGCTCACATCCTATATTAATATGTTTAATAATATTTTATATATAAATATGTCTTTTCAAACTACTATTTTTTAGAGTATAAGATTTTTGGATAAAAAAAAATGAAAGGTAAGACAAATCCACACAATTTTGTGCAAAATAAAAAATATATATAACATTCCCAAGGTATATCGAATTTCCCTACCGTGTGCAGAACCGTCACGACTCCAAAAATATATCACCGTTTTATATCATATATATTATTATGTCTTATATATATAAATATTTTTTTAATATATAAATATCTTTAAATAGTTTAAAAATTAGCGATGAAATTGACATTTATTTAGAAGGTAAATATCAATTACTGGAGTATTTTTCAATTAATATGAGATTAAAATTATTTTTTTTAATTTCTTAAAATGTATCTAAAAACATGGACAAAGTCAAAAAAAAAAAATTTAAGGGACCGAAATTAAATTATCTATATCTTTATAATTTTTAAAAAATTAAATCAAAAGTTTATCATTTTAGAGGGATTAAAGTATAATTTTACTTTTATTAATTTAAAAATAATACAAATTTAAAACATCAAAATAGCAAAATTTTTATTTTAAGGGTAGTTGGGCCTTGCACCCTCTAAATCCGCATCTGCCTAAAAGTATGTATTTTTTATTTTATTAATTTATTTATAAATTAAAAAATATATTAATATTTTTTAAATTAAGAAAAAAGAAAATGAGATAATAAAAAATTTGCACCGATAATTATTCCTTTTTAAACTAGTCACAATTTTTTTTAAAATAATATTAAAGGCATTTGCATTTAAGGGTAAATCTAAAAAATATACATGAATTTTAATTTAATGTGTAATTGTATACGTGAAACTCTAATTGAAGTTTAAATGTATATTTTAATTTTGATTTAATCATATGTATTTAAAGAAATAAATACGTCAAATTATTTTTATATTAAATAAATATAATTATTTATGTAAATATAAAATGATGTTATGTCAATAATTGTGTTAGTAATTTACAAAAATTAAATTAAATCAAAATTTCATCTATAAAATTAGACAAAATCAAAATTGATGTATAAATTGTACATTAAACTGTAGTTTCCTCATTTAACTATAAAGATTGAAGAGTTTATTCCACACCTATGCTGCCCATGATCTTGTATCTAATTATAGCCCAGGGGGTTTTAAAAATGGAGCCAAACCAAATATACCTTCCACATCAATTGGAACTTGAAGTGCACTTTTAATCACCTCTGGTGTTGTAGTCTTGCCTTTCCAAGTGTTAAACCATGGCCCTCCTCCTACTTCTAGTGCCGCCATGTCACTTTTAACATCCAAGATCAGCTGCGTTTCAGAAAGATTACCGGAAATTATCGATTCATTCTCTAATAGAAGTCAAAAGTAATGTATTAATTATGTAAGGACTAGACTTGAAAATATCTTTGTTGAATGAATTTACCAAAACCAACTTTGGGAGCCCATAGCATTTTTATTTGTCGAATAACAGGTTAAGGGCTCAATCTAATAGGGATTAACCTGAGGAGTACAATGTACCCACTGCATGTAACAATTACACCAAGATTATCTGTTCCTTGATTCTCATCTCAGTTGGATGAAATTTTGGATCAGCAGCAAGCCTCCATATACATAGGATTGAGATGCAAAATTGTCTGAGGTTATACTAAAAAACAGGTGAATGTACCTGGGATATCCCATTATTATAGGGACCTGAGCAAATTTGTCCCTCTGCTGTTAAATGAACCAGTTTAGTTTCTGTACTATTAAAAAGAATCAATTAAGGCCAAATTGGAATAGATTTAATATTTATTGTTTACAATTTGGACTTATTTGATTTTTTTTAATAGTATAAAGACTAAATTGATCCATTTAATAACAGAAGGACTAATTTGATCCAGTCCCTATAATACAGGGACCTCTCATATGATCTTATTCCAATAGTATAAAAAGCCAAATTTGCTCAGCAAGAATTGATTCAGATGGTTTCTCCTATCTCTAAATTGATGATAAGGTGTTCATTTTAACTGTCAAGAAGATAACAATAGCATACCTTGCCTTTACTGCCACCAACATTTCTTTCCCAGATCTTCAATGTTAGATCACCAAAACAAGTGTCCAAACAAGCTGGAGTAAGACCAGCCTCTACTGTTGGAGCACGCAATGTTGTACCCAAATCAGTTGTTGTTGCCTCTAACTCAACCTGCTCAGAAATAGGACTTGATAAGAGTTCGCCGACAAATACATTAAACTCAAGAGTAGTTTAACAATCAATCAGACCACCTATCAAAATCAACTTTCTAAGTTCCAATCTACCAGGTCCACATATCCATAGGTATTAGATTTTGCAGAATTTTGATTTTCGGTATGAAAACTCTTGACATAGCACAATGGAAGATAACATCACCAAGAGAAGTAAAAATTACCATATGTGTTCTGTTTTCTGCAGCAATGTTCCAGTAACCCCACTTGGAAATTTCCCAAGTTACAACACCATTCCATGGCACAAATTCATAAAAAATTCCATCATAGTGCACTCCAATCTGCACAACCATAAAAGATTAATTTATATGTCAAGCTATACAAAATTAACTACTACTTTACAACGAAAGATATAGTTTGCTCTGATTGCAAGGCATATATGATGTGGCATTACCCAGCTTTGGTTCTTAAAACATCATACATGACAAGTAAAACATGAAAAAGGAGGATGCAGTTTCAACTTTCAACTCTCTTGAAACATCATCATCATCATCATAATAATAATAATAATACAAGCTTATTTTCAGGCTACAGGAATCATTAACAGAATCAGAGAAGCAAAGAAGACATGAAAGTTGCTAGAACTGAAGTACCAATGCAGTATTTTCAAAGGACTCAGTCAGTCCAGGCAGTTGCCTTAATCCACCAGCAGCGGTCAGAGAAATTTTTCCACTAGCACCTTCAAAGACATTACATTGAGCCTGTAGTAATATGTCAATGAGGAAATCACCATGGTTAAAAGGGAAAATGGTTGAGTTTTATTCAGTGGAAAACCTAGCACAACAAAAATGTCTTGAGAACATCAATAGTTTAGTTAAGCATGCAAGAGCATGAAGGAATGAAGAATTACCCAAAACCATTTTCTAGGGAAGCCTCCACCCCAATTCTTTTCTGAATATGAAGGGGCATCTTGAAACTCAAACCTTTCACCATCCCACTCTATCCAGCCTGCAGTCCAAAGTCACAAACTGAGATAATATTCTCAATAAAAAAAACACAGATTTCTAAAGAGAACAAATTTCAGTCTAGATGATAGGAAACAATAGTGAGCAACATAGCAGACAGAGCACAGATGCAGACTACAACATACAAAAGCCCAAGAGGAAATCAGTGCAAAGTATAATTCAAAACAGGAAGGAGAAAAGCAAGTGCCTGTTGAAAGTCCACTGGCCATGCAAATTTGCCAATGGGGTTCAAATATGGGAAGAGCTGCAGCCCAGCCAGCTGTGGACTTCTGCTTGGACCCAACATCACCCCATCCATATATGGGGCGTGTACTGTACTCCCAACGTGCAGTTTTAACAGTTTTTGCATAATATGTCCTGAAGTTAGAACCTAAACCGTGTAAAAAGAATGCTGAAACCTAAAATGTAACTTTATCACAGCATAGAATTTTGAATAAAAACAGGTAATAGAACTTCATGGATACACCAATTCTGTTCTGATGGCATGTTTGTAAGGGAAAGAACTGGAACCATGCAGCAGGAATTCTACTAGGGTGCACAAGCACATCAACCATCAAAATTATATTTCTTTTATACTTCTCACAAAGCTAGAGTTAAATGCTTTATGTTTATCTGTGAAAACCAAAAACGACAGTAGATAAAACCAAAGAATTTATTTCATATGTTTGATAAATCATTCTTATGCATTCAATATGAGGGGGCACCTGCCATCATCACAAATAAAGCCCTGATTCCAAAGAGGGCTAACTTGGAAGCCTTCCAAAACTTTTCTATTGAATTCCTACGAGAAACAACCATACAAAATATTTGAAGTTAATAAAGAATCAAGATTCAGATATATAAAATATCTCAAAGCAGCAGCATTCAAGTTTGCTTTGCAGTCATTTTCCTTCGAAGAGTAGAATCCAAATACTGCTAACTAACCTGGGGAGGAACCTCATTACTTGGAGGTCGTGAGGCTTTGTTGGCTACAAAAGTATTCCCCAATGTTAGCTCATGTCTGCCTATGCATTAAAATTGTCAATTAGGCATGTACATTTTATGACTGCACTATTAAGGTATAAGAAGGAAAAACACCAAAAGACAATGACGAGAATAGTACCAACTCTACCTAACAACTAAATTCATACCATTGAGTTTTACAAGGTTTATAACAAAGGGTTACAGCGATGCTGAACTATCCAAGAACTCATATTATGTTATAACTAACAAAAAAGCATAGAGGAAAGAGAATAATTTTACACTTACGTCAACAAAGGACCACAGCAACTATTTGTATATATACAAAGAAAAAAGTGGCATATAGACCTAATAGATGTAGTTTCATACTTCCATTACTACATGATAAAAAAACTCAGGCACAACGAGTGGCCAGTCAGAGATAAGATCTTAGATTAAAAATTCATGAAGCCAGTAACGAAGAGAACTTACTTCCCCAAAAGTTTTGAGATTCCTCGCTGTATTGGCATATATAATTGCCATAAGCACCAAGAACTTGTGCCCCAACTCCTGTAAATCTTGGTCCGTGCTGCAGCATTTCCAATGGTGTCAGTGTCCTCTTAAATGCAGGATTCTCCACCGAGTACATGAAGCAAAAGCTCTGTTTTCGTTCTGGGATTGATACCTTAAAGTACCAACCCTCAAAAAATTGTCGAGTAGTCCCATCAAAGTGGTACCTATATGAAACTAAAGCTTTTCATCATTGGAATTATATAAAATTGACCCTTTGCTTAGCTGATCACCATGAATGATAGCCTTGAGGAACTTGATATTAACACTTTAAGCAACATTTGGATTGAGTCATCTTACATTACTGATAGGAATGTGAGATTCCTTCTCAGATTAACATATTTGATTCAACAACTTTCATATGATATTACCAACATGGAAAAAAATTTGGTAATATAAGAGTAATCCCAATACCACTCATTTTATATTACTGTGAGATTTTTGACAATTTTACATCCATTTTCAATGACTTTGGTCCATTTTTCTTAAAAATTAATGAATCAAAATTTCCAATTTTTTGACAGAATCCCTTGTACCATTTTAATTTTATTTATTTATTATTGTCATTTTGCAGTAAAAAATGCTATCAGATTATATTATATTCTTTAAACCTCTCAAAAGAATCTTACATTTCAACCAACCAAACCAAACAAAAAAATATATTAACATTCTTATACCAAAATAATCAATTATTCTCCAATCCACCATTTTATCACCTCTAACCTTTATAGACTAAAAATTCCAAAAAAAAATTACCGAACGTAGAAAAGACTATAAATTTAGCTTAAGTAATAGCAATTCAGATTTTTACTGTCTAACCATTTTCGGGGAAAAAAAGTAAAAGTTTCAAAAAGGAAAAGCCAAGTCAAACCTTGAATATGAAAATTACTCAAGTTCAACTGAAGCTATTCAAATTCACTAGAGGCAACTTAGAAGAGTCGAATTACCCGCTGTGAGGAGTGCGAGTGTCTCGATTAACTGGCGTGGGGACATAAACCGGATTGACGGGAACGGACCTCTTGGCTGCCGGAGAAGAAGTTTCGGTTTCAATCTCGGAGACGGAGCTGCATGGGACAACCGGCGAGTTCGATCGAAACCCTAGCCTAAGAGGGCGGAGTTCTCGAGGAGAGAATGCATTGAAAGTTGAAGATTGAGAGAATTTAAGGGTGGATTTGGAGTTTAGAGAGTGAAGTCCAATAAAACAAGAAGAAAAATGGTGAAGCTGGTTGAGTGAGTAAATGTTTGGGTCCATGGAATATCTCAAAAATCTGAAAGAAGTCAAGGGGAAAGAAAAAGAAAAAGAAGGAGAAGGAGAAGGAGAAGGAGAAAATTTTGAAACTTGAAAGAAATGAGAAGAACTGTGGAATTTAAACTGAAAACGTTTTTTTTTAACAACCATAAACGCCCCATTAACGACCTGAAGTTGAGTGCCCGTTTGAGCAACACGTGTAACAGACATTGGGATGGAAAATAATGTTCACAAAAAAAAAACGACCACACGGCTCACAACCGAAAATCGGGTTTCGCCTATTCACTCACTCACTCGAGCACCTTCAGTAGTGCAGGATATATTGTTTTGGTTTTAGTTGAAGCTTTAAACTCAATTTCCTCTTTTGTAACAAAAACAATAAGAGTAACAATGTTGGCTAAATTAGTCAAAAAGGTTGGAAAAAAAATTTTGACTGATTAGATCCATTTCTGGTATATTTATCAAAATAAATTTATTCAACTTAAAATAAAAGTAATAATGGATACAAGGGTGAGAAACAGAAAAAAACATATTTTTTTTTTTCGAATCGGTATCTCACTTGATTTTTAATCCAACTGATTCTAATATCGATCTAGCATGATTGTAAAACATTAATTTTTTTTTTTTATCAATGAAAGAATTTTATTGATCTCATTAGGTTGAGTAATAAGTGAAATTTGAGAACAGAAATAATGATTAGTTTCTTGACTTTAGGAAGATAAATTTTAAGCATTGTTAATATTGCAAAACATTATAAAAGAAGAATAAAGAAAGAAAAAAATGTAAAAGAAAATTAAAATTTTTTAAAAAAAATTTATATGATAAAAATATCCCTTATAATAAAAAAAAATAAAAATTGTGGGTTAATAATATTGTGAGCCTAGAATGGATGTGATTGATGGGCATGCCTTTGAAGGCAATTTAAGGTTACTTACAGCAGCAGCAGCAGCAGCAGCAGCAGCAGCAATAGCAATAGCATGCCAATTGCCAAAACACAGTTCCGTACTAGCCTCTATTGCTAGGGCAGGATAGGGTGGCAAACTCATTGAGTCTTAAGAAGAAAAAAGAAAAAAGAAAAAGGATCGTCGACAGCAGGATTCGAACCTGCGCAGGCAATGCCCAACAGATTTCGAGTCTGTCTCCTTAACCACTCGGACATATCGACGTTCGCTTTATACCTTAAATAAAATAAAATAAATATTAATATAAAATACAAGTCTAACGGGATTCCTAACTTCGAAGGGGCCAATGGAGTGAAAGAATCGACTGTTAGAAAAAGAAAAAAAAAAAAACTTTTCCCATGAAAGTTTACACCAGAAAAGAAATAGAACAGCAAGACAAGGGACATTTTTAGAGGAGGTACTCTTTTCTTTTATTTTTTGTTCAACGGAGGAGGAAGTCACCAACACTGTAATTATAGATAAGCTTTCCGCAAATAGATTTCGAGATCTCAACACTCGTGATACATTTGATAAGAGTGTCATCTTTTTTAACATATTTTAGTAAATGAATTAGCAATACATAATTGAGGGTTTTTTTTTACTTTTGCAATTGAAAGCTGTGAGTAAACAGCTGGCTGTTGTTGGGTGGTGGTGGCACAAGTGCTAGTGTTCTTGGAAGAAGAAGTGGCAAAGGAACTGGTGGCGACATCGTTGTCACTGCTGCTCTAGGCACATTTAGCAGGAGAGGAGGTCGTAATGGAAGGAATGAAGCTGCTGCTGCAAGCAAAATGTTTGGTTCCAACGGCAGTAGTAACGATTCAGGTGAAGACAATAAAGACAATACCAAAAATTATTTTATGAATTCTTTTCATCACATCATTCATAATCTCGTCCCATTAAAAGATTACACATAGTAAAATACAACATATTCCCAGATTGTTTAAGCTTTGCAACATAAGAAACGACCAAGTCCTTTAGAAGGTTGAGTTTCTGATATCTCAATCTCCATCTTCTTCCTCTCCTCTTTACCCTTTACGTTTACTTCATCAGTGATTTTAGGTATTACAAGAACAAGCACACCATCACGCATTGAAGCTTTCATCTCATCAGCTTTCCCATTTGGAGGCACACGGAATTGCCTGTAAAAGTTGCCACCACCACCACCCCATCTTTCTCTACAATGCCACCGCCACTTCTCTCCTTTCTCCTCTTCGTCCGCATCTTCTTTTCTTTCCGCATTGATACTAACAACACTCCCTTGATGGATTTGTAGCTTCACGTCCTCTTTTTTGAACCCGGGAAGATCGATCTCGAACACATGAGAGTTGGGAGTTTCTTTCCAGTCCATCGGAGGCGCCCGCGTGTCGGCGGTTGTTTGGGACAATAAACCTTGGAAAGGATCAAAGATGTTGCTTTGGTTTAAGAATTGAAGCAGAGACATTTTCGCTGTTGTGTTGTATGATGCTAGGCTTTAGATTTTATATATATTGTAGGTTTTGATAGGAAAGAGTGTTCATGAAATTTCTGGAGTTAGATCATAGTAGAATGTTGGAGAGATTTTTCTTTGTCAACCATTCACTTTCATCCTAAAAAAATCAGTAACCTTTACAAATTTAATATCAGTTCAATATTTTTATTCCGAAAAAAAAGTTAAATTTAAATAAAAATTTTAGAATTCAAACATACTATTCTTTCTTCGAATTAATATTTGAAGGAAGCTTCTGGGATAAACTAGACCCTTTTGTCCAGTAACCGATAGTGATTGAGATATTTTCTTTTATTTTTAAATTTATTGAGATCCTGGTTGAACAACAGGAGCTGGAAAATGAAACTTGTTTAACTCTCTCTTTAGTCTCTGTCACTTTAAGAAATTTGAAATTTAATTTTTTATTTATTTGAAATTTCAAGAATTTAGTCTTTGTCTATCTAATAATGAAAGTTGAATTAATATCACTATTAATTAAATTCATTTAAATTTGAATATGTGGTATTTTAATATTCAAATATATGAATTAAAAGTAAAGGTTAAATTGTGTTACTAGTTTATGAAAGTTGTAAATTCAGTTTTTATATTTTTTGAATTTTCAAATTTTAGTCCTCATTAAACTATAATTGGTAAATTTTGCTACTTCCAACATCTGATGTCATAAACATATTATAATAAATGTCATGTATACTTATTATTTTTATATATTATTCATAAAAAAAATATAATTAATGCATTAATAAATATCATTTGCGAAAAATAATTTTTATTGCTTCAGGGTACAAAATTATAAGTTTAATTGAGACGATTCAAGGCGTAATTATTGACTTATTATTTGTTTATATTATTAATGTGTTATGGTACAAAAAGAATACAGTCTGAGAAAAATAATTGAAAACAATCCAACACAAAAAAATACACAAACGTATTCAATATATTTAACAAATTATTAACGTGTTAAAATCTCCCCTATTCTATTAATATCTTTGTTTAAAAATAATACTAAAAAAAGTAATGGTTCAATCAGGGATTGACTCACTGAGTTCTAATAGATCCTAGTGGAACCGGAATGTTATCCTTCCACTGCTGAAAGCGGGAGATAATCGCTGCTCTGTGAAACCAGCCTCACGCAGTACTCTCCGCTCTAAGAACCACGAGAATCGGAGCTTTCGCTCAATACCCTTGGTTCAACTTTCGGCTTGGAATGGGCACGCCAGATACAGACCACAGTGAATCCAACTCAATGAAACAAACCCATGTTCCATCACTTTAATGCCCCCACTTGAGTTACAGGCTTGCGTTACCAAGCTCGGCAAATAACTTCACTGGAAAGTGGATATATAAAGAACTAATGCTTGTTGTTTTCTATCGATGTGGGATTGGAAACAATAACTCTTTGCTTAAAACTCTCCTTCCTTCTTCTCCCCCTCGATAACTTCAAAGCGCATCTATGGCGAATCCCTTCTCCTTCAATGGGTAACTTCCTTTCCTTCCTTTTCTTAATAAAAGATGGGCATATTTGGGTTTAATTGGGTCTATGTTTCAATTAAAAATTCTTCCCACCGTGATACAAAAAATGCCGCCTGTTGTAGGATCCAGTCTTCACAGAACCATCCAATATGAAACACTTCAAACTTTTGGTTATTTGCATGCTTGAGAGGTCAAATTCTTCTTCTTATCAGACAAGTCTTAATTCTATAATCAGGTGGAGTACTTTTCTAGAATCAATCATCAATATTAGATGATAAAAGGATTGAAAATTTCCTGCCCTTAGCCTCTTAAAAAGGAACCATTAAATGTTTGTTCTGGCATTCATATATGAATGAAGAGACTAAGAGCTTGTGCTGGTGATGATAAATACTGTATCTAATTAATTGTATGACTAATGTTGTTTTTCTTTGCTTCAACTTTTTGTATATATAGCAGTTGACCTTCTCATTACAAATCATTGCACTTGTGTTTAATTAGGTTTATTTTTAAATTTCATCCTTTTATTTAACAAAGATTGAAAAATTAGTTCCCCTGTTTTAGTTTATAAAAAATTACTTGTGTTTTAACGAAACTTAGGGAAGTTAATCCATTTGTTTATAAACATATGAATTTATATCGAAGATTTTTACTAATTCTATACATATAAATGATTAAAATGTTGGTTCCAAGTTTTAAAAGAGCTAATTTTTCTACTATTCAAAAGTAAAGAAATGAATATCAGAATTATACCAACGAATTAATAATATGTGAAGGAAGTCTCTGGGATAAACTAGACCCTTTTGTCCAGTCACAGGGAAAGAAGAAAAAAGTGATGGTTCAGTCAAGGGCCAACTCCCGGAGTTATGATGGATCCTAATGGAACCGACTTGTTATCCTTCCACTGCCGAAAGAGGGAGATGATCGCTGCTCTGTGAAACCAGCCTCACGCAGTACTCTCCGCTCTAAGAAACCCGAGAACCAGAACTTTCGCTCAATCCCCTTGGCTCGACTCTCGGCTTGGACCGGGCAAGCCATATACAGGCCACTATGAATCCTACTCAGTGAATCGAACCCGTGTTCCAACACCTTAATGCCCCTACTTGAGTTACAAGCTTGCGTTACCAAGCTCGGCGAACAACATTACGGGAAAGTACATATATAAAGAACTAATGCTTCTTGTTTTCTATCGATGTGGGATTGGAAAACAATAACTCTTTGCTGAACCTAAAGCTCTGCTTCTCTCTTGTAGGATCCACCAATCTTCACAAAACCATCCAATAGGAAACACTTCAAACTTTTGGTTAATTACATGATTGAGAGGTCAAATTCTTCTTCTTATCAGACAAGTCTTAATTCTATAATCAGGTGGAGTATTTTACTAGAATCAATCATCAATATTAGAGGATAAAAGGATTGAAAATTTCCTGCCCTTAGCCTCTTAAAAATGGAACCATTAAATGTTTGTTCTGGTATTCAAACTTTGGAAATGAAGAGCCTAAGAGCTTGTGTTCTTGGTAATGATATATAGCAGTTGACCTTCTCATTACAAATCATTGCACTTGTGTTTAATTAGGTTTATTTTTAAATTTCATCCTTTTATTTTACAATGATTGAAAACTTAGTTCCCCTGTTGTAGTTTATCAAAATTATTTGTGTTTTAACGAAACTTAGGAAGTTAATCCTGTTGTTTATAAACATATGAATTTGAACCGAAGATTTTTACTAATTCTATACATATAAATCATTAAAATGTTGATTCTCTAGTTTTCGATTCAACGTTAAAATTTAATTTTTCATAAGGTATGAGGATCACATTTTAATAAATTAAACGAAAAGAGCTAATTTTTCAACTTTTCAGAAGTAAAGGAATGAAAGTCAGAATTATACCAATGAATTAATATTAAGGAAGTTTCTGGGATAAACTAGAGTTTTCAAGTCCCTTTTGTCCAGTAACTGATAGAGACTGAAAAAAGAGAAAAAAGTGATGGTCCAGTCAGAGGCCAACTCACTGAGTTATGATGGATCCCAATGGAACCGACTTGTTATCCTTCCACTGTCGAGAGAGGGAGATGTTCGCTGCTCTGTGAAACCAGCCTCACGCATTACTCTCCGCTCTAAGAACTACGAGAACCAGAGCTTTCGCTCAATCCCCTTAGCTCAACTCTCTGCTTGGAATGGGCAAGCCAGATACAGACCACGATGGATCCAACTCGGTGAAACGAACCCGAGTTCCATCACCTTAGAGCCCCTACTTAGGTTACAAGCTTACGTTACAAAGCTCGGTGGGCAACATCCCAGGAAAGTGGTTATATAAAAAACTAATGCTTGTTGTTTTCTATCGATGTGGGATTGAAAACAATAATTCTTTGCTGAACCTAAACCTCTGCTTCCCCCTTCTCCCCCTCGATAACTTCAAAGCGCATCTATGGCGAATCCCCTTCTCCTTCAATGGGTAACTTCCTTTCCTTCCTTTTCTTAATAAAAGATGGACATATATGGGTTTAATTGGGTCTACGTTTCAATTGAAAATTCTTCCAACCTTGATACAAAAATTGCCGCCTGTTGTCGGATCGAATCTTCACAAAATCATCTAATATGAAACACTTCAAACTTTTGGTTATTTGCATGAGTGAGAGGTCAAGCTCTTCATCTTATCTGACAAATCATAATTCTATAACCAGGTGGAGTATTTTTCTAGAATTAATCATATATATTAGAGGATAGAAGGATTGAAAATTTCCTGCCCTTAGAAAGCCTGAAACTATGATCTTTATAGTGCAGAAATGAAGAGACAAAGAGCTTGTGTTATTGGTAACTGTAACTACTGTATTCAATTAATTGTTTGACCAATGTTATTTTCTTTGCTTGCATATCTAGTAGTTGGCCTTACTTCTCATTACAATCTTTTTACTATTGGCTTAAGTTTCACTACTTTACCCGGTCTGAGATATCACAAAGACCGGGCTCTATCCACTTACCTTCCATTCTTTTCAAATCCAAGAATGTTTTAAGGTTAAAATCTACCCAAAGTTCTTGTTTTTTAATTCATTTGAAATTCAATCTTTTACTTTTATTTTTAAAATCTTATTTTATTTATTTTTCAAATTTCAAAAATTAAGTATAATTATTGTTAATACATCTAATTTTTTTTGTTAAATTTTTTAGCATAATATTTTAAGATAACAAAAATTTTTACTCTGTAGTCATATAATAAGAAAATACATTATGATGAACTTAAATTTAATTAAAGAATTTTAATTATGTTGACGATTAAATTTATATTTTGAAGTTTCAAAAGTAAAAGTAAGAGAATTAAATTTCAAATATACGAAATATATAGATACTTAAAATATATTTTAATCATGCCTTTAATATATTTAATGAATAAAAAATAAGTGTAATTTCTTTTGTGAATTACAAGAAAAAACAATCCTAACAACAATGTCATTCGCCATCCGCTACTAATAGATATTATAAATAGATATAAATATATGTACTCAATTAGTCATCCGCCATTAATAAGGGCTTTTATTAATTGCCTTACAAGGGATGAACCCAAGTTTTATTTTGAATAAAACCCAAGTTAGTGATGGTTAAGATTGAAACGACCGAAAAATATATATGAGTTAATATATGTTCTAAAGTTAAAAAAATCATAAAAATTATTTAAAAAATGTGAATTTTTAGATTTTATGGAATGGAAATTAGGAATAAATTTTATTTTCATTATAAGACTTATTCTATCTCTTTTAGAAGATACTATGTCACCACTCAGATTCGAGTCGAGATTCTCTAGCATTACTTCTTAAGAGCAGTGTGTCTATCGATTTCACCATAGCAGCTTGCTCGAAATCATAATAACCCATTTTTTAATCAATCGTCGAGATTGAATTTAGTAATTATTTTGGTGAATTATGAGAGAAAGACAAAATTATAATTACAACACGATAAGCACAACTCGAACTCAAATCACACTTAAAACGATGAACATTCTAATCATCATACCAATACACAAATTCTAAATTTAGTAATTTAATATAATATAAATTTTATATGTCAACGTAGAGCATTAAATGGGTTAACAAATTTTAAGTTTCCATTTACAAAACTAATAAAAGTCAAGTACAGATTGGGCCCCAAAATAATTTCAGAAGAATCACTAATGAATCAACAATTTCCTCACTGATTTTGCGGCATGGGACACCGGGATCACGACTCATTTTTGCCTTCATGAATGGAAAAAAGACGAAACTGCCTTCAGCCAAAGATTATGACTGAGAGAAATCTGGCCCAATAATAATCGCGTCAACCGCATGAGCACAGAGTTCCACAGTCAAACGAAAATGCCTATTCAATCCTACTTTCTCTTCTTGCTATTCATACCACTATAAAAAAGGAAAAACCATCTCTTCCCAAGCAAACACAATTGTGGGATTTTTTTGGTATACTATTAAAATAAAAATTTTGTTTTTCGGATTACATTTTAATTATTTATATTTAAAATATTACATTTTAATTATTTACGTTATCGTGTTGTAATATTTTAGTCATTGAGCTTAATGGTGTAATGGTAAGCTAACATGGTACAGTAAATCATCATTTCAAACAAAACATTTAAGTTAAATTATACAATTGATCATTATATTTTTTTTCGTTTTGAGCAATTTAATTTTTTTTTAGGTTAAAAAATGTAGAAGGAAGCAAAAAAAAAGAGGGAGAAGCAGAAGAGAATGAAAAAATAAGTTAGAAAAACATAAAAGAAAAAAATAAATTGCTCAAAAAGAAAAAATATGGGGACTAATTGTATAATTTAACCTAAATTTTTATTTGAAATGGTGATTTAAGGGGTCATGTCAGCTTACCGTTATACCGTTAACGGCTATTAACGGCTCGGTGATTAAAATGTTACAACATGCTAACATAAGTGATTAAAGCATAATATTTCAAACATAAATGACTAAAATGTAACATAAAAGACACATAAGTGACTATTTTGATATTTATTTTTTGGATGGTAAAAGTATTTTTGGTGCAAATTGGGAAATTTTTTGTCATATGAGTGTCAAATCATATCTTTCTCCATCCTATATATGCTCCAATCTTGATTTTCAATGCAAGAAATCTTCTCTTTTTATAATTTGTTTCTTCAAAAGTTTCTTCTAAGCATTACTTACTATTCTATAAAAAATCCCATAGTATCATTCTCTTTACCAAATTAAAACTTTCCATCCTATAAACCTCAGATCTGTGAGCAATGATTGGATTATCCAGCAATAAAATGTATTACTTTAGGTGGCTCCTAGGCTTTCTTCACCTACTTGTATGGGGCTCAACCATCCTGGTCCATGCTATTCCACCACCAGACCCGGTTCGATGCAACCAAACAATCTGTACCCTCTCCAATTCCTATGGTGCATGGGGAGATCGAAAGGACTGCAGTGTCAAAAGCGTTGTATACCCAACGACTGAGGAAGAGCTTCGCTCTGCCGTCGCTCTCGCCAATAAAAAAAAACTCAAAGTGAAAGTAGTCAGCAAGTTTTCACACACGATCCCCAAACTTGCCTGCCCTTCATCACTGGGTCATGATTCGTTGTTGATAAGTACGGCGAAATATGATTCCGGTATCGAGATTGATTCGGTCAATTTGGCAGTGACGGCGGATGCCGGAGTGGCGCTACGGGATGTGATTGATAAGGTTGAAGAGGCGGGGTTGAGCCTGGTTGCGGCGCCGTATTGGGAGGGTGTGAGCGTGGCGGGGATGATAAGCACTGGGGCACATGGAAGCTCGTGGTGGGGCAAAGGAGGAGCTGTTCATGATCATGTTATTGGGCTCAGCATGATTGTTCCGGCTCTTGAATCAGAAGGGTATGCAAAAGTCATCCAAATTGGAGCACAAGATCAACTCCTTAATGCTGCAAAAGTTTCTTTAGGAATTTTGGGTGTCATCTCTAAGGTAACTATTTCTCTTTCCTTGTTTGAATTGCTGTGTAAAATTTTATTAAAAATTCATCCATATTTATTATTAAAAATTCGTTATTATACATTAACTTGAAGAACACGTTATTTATCAATTTTAGTAAAATAAATAAATAAAAATTTTAATAAAAACTTAATTTATTTTATTAAAATTAAATCACTTATTTTTAAATAAAAAAATATAATCTAGCATAATCTCTTTCATAGTATTTTACGTAAAATGGAATCAAAAGTCAGAAACCATGTATTCAAAACTTAATTCTTTTTCCTTCTAAGGATTAAAATATTAATTTAATGGTTGACAGTTCATTAAGATTATGCAAAAATTTTCACATGAAACATAAATCGCGTCAACGCAAAAAAGAAAATTGAAAATTTTAAATAAAAAATTTTAAAAATATTTTTAACTTATAAATAAATATGAAAAACTAAACCTATTAACAGCAAATTTTGACATTAAAAAAATGAGAAACTTTGACAGGAAAAGTACGAAGAACCTAACAATGACGTAAGTCTTAAATAATTACATTTGTCTGTATTATGTTATGCTCCTAATTGTTTTTATTAACATTTTATTATTCTTAGAAAAAAACACATACACTGCAGGAAACATTTTATAAGCGTTGGGATTGATTTGTATAAGTAATTTTCTTTTAATAATTGAGAAGGAAAATATTGTTGTTTAGAATTTAACTTAAATTTTTGTATTTACAATTTGATGCTCTTGTCACTAAATAAGATGTTGTTGACAAAAATAAACTCGTGTTACAACTTGGATTTTTTTGTTTATTTATTTGTAATAAATTTATGTTGTCCGAAATTGAACAATGTATACACAGGTGCAGTTGTCTCTGGAGAGAGGATTCAAGAGAAGCATTACATATAATTTCACAGATGATTCTTCAATTGAGAACAAATTCATGGAACATGGAAAGAAATACGAGTTCGGAGACATCGCATGGTATCCATCAAAACATACCGCAGTGTACAGATATGACAGCAGAGTTCCCATGGACACCCCTGGCGATGGAATTAACGACTTTCTTGGCTTTCAATCCAATGAAATCCTCATCTCTAAATCGATCAGAGCATCAGGTAAAACTTTTTTAGGGTTAATTGCACATTCTTAATCTATATTTCAAATTAATTGATTTCATGATCAAGTAAATCTCTATTTTTGGGTAATTTTTTATAGTTAGTCGCACATTTTTAATGTATAATTCTCTGACTTCAAAATGTTTAAATTGATTTTTTAAATATAAGTGTCATTTTAGTTAAATTTTTTTGTCAATTGAATCGTTGGTTTGAGTGTTCAATGTTAAATATGTAACATTTAAAATATGTAAATGAAATTTTAAGCATATTTTTACACATAGTATGAGTTATTTAGGCTTGACATATTTTAGAATGTTAGATTAAATTCAATACGCATTATATTTGAGTTAACATTTAACGCCTAAATTAATGTTAGACTAATAGAATGACTGGATTAATACGAAGTTGATACTTTGAGACTCAATTAGGATACTTATAATTTAGAACCAAATTAAAATCTAAATCATAGTTTGAGGAGACTTAGTGCAATTGACCAGTGGGTATGAACTCTGGTTATTGTCATTTTAAAAAATATGTATATTATTGCATAGTTTTGGTGTTTGAATATGAGAAAATTTTGCAGAAAAACTATTCGAGAGTACCAGAAGTGTGAATGGAGAATGCACGCTGGCGGATACTACATTATGGTACAAGAAGCAAATTGGCAATGGATTGAAGAACAATGGGCTGATTTTCACAGGTTATCCTGTAGTGGGTCGCCAAGGGAAAATGCAGACATCAGGTTCATGCTTATATTCACCTAAAACAAGAATCGATGCCTCCTGTGCTTGGGATCCAAGAATCAAAGGACTATTATTTTATGAATCAACTGCAATATTTACTGCTACAAAGTTTGGAGACTTCATCAAAGATGTTAAAAAGTTGAGGGACGTTAAACCAGAAAACTTTTGTGGGATCGATCACTATAATGGGTTCTTGATTCGATACATAAAGGCTACAAAGGCATATCTAGGCCAATCCGAGGACTCCATAGTTGTTGATTTCAACTATTATCGAGCTGATGAAGCTTCCACCCCGAGGTTAAACCAAGATGTAATGGAAGAAGTGGAGCAAATGGCGTTTTTCAAGTATGGGGCTCGCCCACATTGGGCTAAAAACAGGAACTTGGGGTTTTTTAAAGTTCAAAGTAAGTACCTAAACTTTAATAAGTTTATTGCAGTGAAGAAGCAATTAGACCCAGAAAGTATTTTGTCGAGTGAATGGTCGGATGAGATATTATTTGGGAAAGAAGGTGTTGGAAGTGATGGATGTGCTTTAGAAGGGCTTTGCATATGTTCAGAAGATAGACATTGCAGTCCAAGTAAAGGGTATTTTTGCAAACCAGGGCTTGTTTACAGTGAAGCTAGAGTTTGCAGATATTCACCATCATCCTCTAATCTTTGATATTTTTTAGCGGATTGGTCTTCAGGTTTTTTCCTTTTTCTAAAAAAAAAATTCAAAGAAACAACTTAGTATTTGCAAATCGAGACAATAATGATAAGCATTGTTTTTAAAGAAAAAAAAGAACATTGTTGGTTTAGATATTTGATTCTAATGGTGCAATTTGCAAATTCCCATGCAAAAATTGATTAGTGAAATATAAATTATATATAATTAATAGAGATTATGGTAGTTGATATGCAGAGTCATTCTTCAATCGATACCAAGTAATATGGGTTTCGTTACGATTAGGATTTCGATGTGTTTCAACTCGTTTCAGTCAATACCAACTTGTATCAATGCATATTAATCTGTATCGATTGGTACAAAAATTTAATATTTATATACAATATATATTCATGTGTACATGATACTCCAAGACTCGTTTCAAATCAGAATAACATAGCTTCTCATGCTAAAAAGGATAATTCACTTTAACTTGGATAATCTTCATCGCAGGACTCTTGTAATAAGAGGAATCATGTTATCCATAAAAGTTAGTTTAGTAATCAACAGGGGAAAGCACAACATACAGGATAAAACAGCAAAACGACTTTGGAAGGTATATATGTATATCCTACAGGCTTCATAGGATACCATCCATGTTTCTCTCTTTTTTCTCAAACCTTAATAACTGTAAATTACAACTGAATAATTACTAACAATACAGGTATAGAGTATCCCTATAAGGCTCTTATATTGACCAATTGCCTGTTCTGTTTCCACTCTCAATAACTGGCTCAAGAATGGAGCATAAACCAACTTATTTAAGTGACAAACAAGCACTTTTGAGTACAAATAAAGGGCAGTATTTAGGTTTTACAAACACTTGTTCAGGACAACACCAGCATACAACATCGAATAATTTCAGTTGAAATGTAATGCAAGGGTAGGTGTGCAGAGGTCGAGGCATATGCAAATATTTACAGGCCTTACCGTGAACCTGGCTTTTTCTTTTTTCAAGGCCAAAAAATTCAACTTGTGTAGTAAATACGACCGGTTTGAAGTCAGACATTTGATAAAGCTTTTAAGCTTTTTTTTTTTTTTTTTTTTGGGGGGGGGGGGAAGGTTCCTGGGCATCAAAGTGGGTGCTTCAGGTTTTGCCTGCAGAAAATTAGACAAGTCAATTTCTAATCGAAGAATTCAGCTAGAGGAAGTGCAACGGAAGAGATCAGTTTGAAACTAGACTGAAGATGAAAGGGGATTTGAGATGCTACCAGAAAATATAATTGTAAAAGTCTCATGAAGTTCGATTTCGTGAATGCTCTTTCCTAACTGCATGCTTCCTCTCACGCTTGTGCCCAACTGGTTTTACGAATCCAGATGCCGGAGCTTTTTCCCTTCCAAATTTCAAGTCTTCACCACCAATCATGTACTTATTTCCAGCTTCAGGCACAGTAAAATCAGCAGGGTTTCTATTAATGTGGCAGATACCAGTCTCTGAACCACTTTTTGGATGGAAGAGAGTGCCGCTCATAGTATGAGCCTTATGCTTCTGTTTTGCTGCACTCTCCTTTGGATGAAATGTCATGGGAAACATCGTAAAATCTGTAGTTCCAAGCGCCAGTTTCGGCATACTATGAACAGGAATAGATCCACAAGTTGTGTTTAACCCACTACTTGAAGATGAAGTTTTTTGTGGCCTGAGGTTTTTACTCTGCCTTTGCAAGTCTGAGCATTTGTTTTTCTCTTTTTCTTGAGACTTCAGTGAAATTTGACCCACAAAATCAGGTGCTTTCTTGAAACTTTTACCATGCTGGAATGAAGTAGAAGGACCGACTGCTGGAGTGGCTGACATACACTCACAGAAACTCTCAGGTAGGTGGTTTTTACTGTAGCAATCAAATGATGGATGTTTCATTGAATTGGTTCTATATCCCCCTGATGGCATGCTTGAAAACTCCTTAGGACGATGATCAGGAACAAAAGAAGTTTTCTTAACAAATCTTTGGTTTCCATCAACATCAACTGATGCCCCTGACTGTAACCCTGCATCCATAAGACTAAGTAAATGCATGGCTGGTATTGTTTCGTTCGAATACAGATCTAACGGCCCTGCCCCATTATGCTTGCAAGAAAATGAGTAATCTGTATGTGTCCTTCTAAGCGCTTCAGAATCAAACTTCCTACAATGCTTCTCATAGTTTGAAGCCAGATTCAAGAAGTTCCGGTCATCATTTCGGCTCAAATTTCCCTTAGGTATACTGCTGGGGCAATGTGAAAGCACATCTAACCTTGCAACCTGATCTACACACTTTTGAGGGATGCTGTGCACATAGGACATGCTATTCGGTATCATGGATGACCATAGGTGAGCTACTTCTTTATTCTGCTGTGGAGCACTCTGGCATGTGTTACAAACTCCCAATGCCTGCACATTAGCATGAGAGGACCTTTGCCCAACCATGTTCCTGACCTGCTGGCAATTTTGAGCACTGTTTTGCCTCAAGGAATTGGTGGCAGAAAATTGGACTCCATTCAATGGCTTCTCTCCACATAGAGGAAAAGGCCTAAAGCCTGCAGGGGGGTAACTTTGCTCCAACTGGTTCATCTTGTAATGGTTTCGGCCTATATGAGAGAAATAATCCACTGACTTTTGTTTGCTAGATCCCACATTATCGCCTCTTACAAACTTGCCAATTCTTCCGTTTTTAGCTTGAGCTTCCAATTTATCTGGGGTCTCTTGAAACAGGTTCATCTCTTCATTTTCATATACTTTATTAAGATCCACCCTCTGATGAATTTTGGTGTTACAGGTTTCTGGCAGCTGTTTATCAATTTCAATATCAGGAAGACACCGCTCATACTGATTCTTTGCCATGAGTTCAGCAATTTCCATTATGTCATCTGCAGCTCCTTGCTCAGAAACCATTTCAATACGTTGATCATAATGCTCCCTAGCAGCTGTTGCATGGTCTGGAAACTCCACAGTTCTCCCATTGTTGCTTGTACCACTGAAATCCTGCAAAAGAGATAAGATGGAAAGAAAACCTCTTCTCAAATTCACAGAAACAACAACATGGAAAAACAGATGCAATAATTAGAACTTTTCCTCATTACATTGGAAATGTTTGCCATAAAGTTCACATGATTGCTTATGTTAATCAATGCTACATATATATGCCATCTTCAAAGTTATCAACAACAATGATAGTATCTAAGCTTTCATATATAAGATAACATGAGCTTATATCAGAACCAGAAGGGTCATTAAGTTATTTCATCTGTATTTTGGAGTAAGGATTAAGGATGGAAGCAAAAGTTATTTCAAAGCTAAAGAAAAAGATGTGAACCAATTTTCTCAAAAAAGAAAAAGATATATGTACCTTTTTGAAGTTTTATAACTGGTTGAAGAAAAGGGAATGTTTCTGTCTCAAAAGCAATAATATAGTTGATCTGAAAATTCCAGAAACTTCATTCTAAATGCTAATCATAACTTGAATAATTCATGTATGCCAAAACTGAATGTAAAAAAAAACTTTGGTTACAGAGGAAAAATAAATGTGGGGAAAGATCACACAAATGATTCTGCAAAAATATCTTATGAATTTATTTTCTTTTTCATTATAAATGCCAGTTCACTACTTGATCAACAGAAGAAAAGTTCATACCATTTGTAGCATTGTAGAACAACTCCCAACTTCATCAGGAGATCTGTGCTTCTGCTTCTCATTTAGGAACGGTATTCCATATGTGATTTGATTACTGTTGAGATCAACATCCATTCCCTTCCAGAGGTAGGCATCAACTTGAGATTTAGTTGGAAAAGTAGACTCTCCAACATAGTTCATGTTTAGATCTTTCCTCCTAGTGTCATATTCACTGAGAACACACCTTTGGCAAGATGATAAAGATTGTAGCCCATCTCTTGGAGCGCTACATTTTGCATCATATCTTTTAGCAGGAAAGCAATTACTAAGGGAAAATTGCAATCCTTTTTCAGGTGATGCATCCTGGGTTACTTCAAGAGGAACAGCTATATTCCCAATTTTCCTTATTTCTACATCTTCCCTTGAAGTCAAACCTTCTCTGAGAATGCCATTGTTCCAAGGAACTGGAGAAGGTTGCCGATCATGATCTAGATGCATCTTGCTCTTTTTCTTCAACAAGTTAGATTTTTTTTCTGCCTTCGCGGCAGATATAGTTAAGAGATTGAACCCACTGCCTGCAGCTACATCATTTGATTTGTACAAAACAATATCAGTGGCATCACTCTTAGTGGCATCTCCAGGCTTTTTCTGTCTTTCCTTCTGAAGATTTTCTCGAGACAGACGCAAGGATGGACATTGATCAATACTCTGGGTCTTTTTGTTTTTCGTCTTTCCTAGAATAGGACTTCTATCAACTTTAAAGTTAACCAAATAGCTCTTTGCTGGAGTCTGTAAGCTGCTTCTGTTAATTGTACCTTCTGAATCAGAACTTGTGATTCCATCAGCAGTTTCTGCATCTCTGTTGAAGGTCCTAAGGTTTTTATGGCCATTATTTGGAGAGCTCATCGATTCCCCAGGCATCCATTCTTCATCCTGTGGCATCTTTCTTTTCCTTCTACGAGCCAAACTACTCGTAACATTTCCATGAAAAGTGACCTGACCTTGGGAAGCAGATATTGAATCTATGTGTATGGATGCATCAGGATTGGTACTAGAAGGAGAATCCTCTGTACTCGTGAGATTAGTTTTTTCATCTTTGTTTTTACCCAACAATTCGGTCAGCAGACGCACCTTACGGTTTTTTCTTCGATGCACGCTGCCAGATGCAGTTCCAGGCAATACCTCATCACTTTCAGATGATGCATAATCACAATCATCTAATTCCAAAGAAGAATGTCCATTTGTATAAATTTTGAAAGCATCAGGAACCCTATGAACTGTACTCGCTATCCCATGGGATCCACAACCTTTCACCAACTCCATCTGTTGATCACAAGCAGATTTTCCTGTTTGACGGGTTTCAGTGGCATCCTTAACTGCATGCTCCACATTTGATTCAGGAAGCTTGACACCAGCAACTTCATTATCTTCCAATTCAGGATTATGATGTTGCAGAGAAGCCACTGTTGCAGAAATAAGAAGCAGTGTTATTGCAGCTACTGTCGTTCCAGTTTCAGTTGCAATGCAGGAAAATGCTTAAGTTTATTTATATGGTCTTTTACTCATGGCAGACATACCTTTTTCATCTAAACGAAGTGCTTGCTTCATACGGCTAGCAATAACTTCTATTCCAGCATATTTCGGAATCTCCTTATTAATGTTATTTTCTAAGATATCTGTTTTCCCTGGAGAAACAACTAAAACAGTTGAAGTTGTAATTTAGTGGTAACCACATGAAGACTGAGCTAGGATAGATATATATACCTATGACTCGTACATCTGTGTTTTCCACTCTCTTGTCACTTTTACCACTAACGAAAGGAAGACTGCTATTAGCATTCAAACAAGCAATAGCATCACATTTTCTTGAGTCAACATTACTCTTTCCAGCCTGCAGCAAACCTGATGAAGACGCCACAGAATCCCCAAGGGATGACCCAAGGGGACAAGAGCCAAAGGATTTCAATTTGCTACTATTATTAGTAACATTTCTTTCTTCATTTATACTGCCTTCAGCCCCAGTTTCCCGCAGACAGTTCTGGCAACACCACCATTTGAACTTTGGAACAAGTAAAGGAGGAAGCTTATAGTTCTGTTCTTTAAATACATTCTGGCCACCATCTAACGCAAATGGCCAACTTTTCTTCCAGTCTTTCCTGCGCATCTCAGATGCATATCCACTGCATTTAAATCAAAGGGAATTTATGAGGAAGACTTCCAACATGACCATTAATGCAACACAGATAGCAACTAGCAAGTTTGAAGGGAGTGCTCAAAGAACTATACATCTGCAGAAGTCATTTATAGATATCAAATCTTGCAATAAATTTTCCTCAAATTATAAAGGGAATTTATGAGGAAGACTTCCAACATTACCATTAATGCACTGCATATAGCAACTAGCAAGTGTGAAAGTAGTTCTCAAAAAACTATGTATCTGCAGAAACCATTTATAGATATCAAATCTTGCAATAAGTTTACATCAATTTATAACTGTAATCCCTTTAGTAGACACCATTACATAAATTAGATGTGTAGTATACTTTCATATTTGTTGGAGATAGGATCTCAACATTCCATTCTATCTCAAACAATATGTTGATAAAGAATAAAATACCTCAGCTAATGCACTAATTTATAACTAGAATATCCAATACATTTTGATCCATTCCCAAATATGTGGAGAAAAGTCCCCGTGCACACACACAAACAAGAAAACTATGAAGTTAGTGAGGAAGCATGAACAACTGAAGGAAAGAAATAAGTTAATTCATTCTTTCAATAATTTTCATTTTGATAGATGATTTCAAAAGCATTTCTTAGTATATACCCTCACGTATCAATTGATTCCACTAAGAAAGATACCTCTCTCACATAGGCACACTCGCTGCATATAGCCCACACTCAAACTGCAGCTACCATAAACCCATTTTCAACAACAATGGTAGTATATAGAAAGGTTGAGGAAGTTCAACAAGTAGACAAGAGCACTGAATATTAAGGATCATGGCTTACCGAATAGAAAAATGTTCACACTTCCTAGTATCAATGCAATCATTAGCATCGATAAGATCTATGGATATTGAGTCAATCTTTATGGGTGATTCCATGGACTTGGCGACAAGATTAGAACTGCGACTGTGATGAGTTTCCTTGACCACAGTAGTTGTCTCCATGATATGAGTAACTAATTGATAACATCAATGTGCAACAATTAGATATGCCATGAGCATTGATAACAATACATATAACAGTGTAACTATATCCATAAGCTGCCATGAATTGATAACAATACATAGTAACAGTGTAACTATATCAATAAGCTGTCATGAGCATTGATAACAACACATGGTAACAATGTAACCATATCCATAAGCTATGTAATCAATATGCATGAAGCTGTAAGATATTAAGTATATCACAAGAACTTAAGCACGCATTTAATGATCCCTAGGAATTCAAGATAAAATAACAGCAATATAGTAAAACGGATACAATAGAAAAGATGAGAAGCTCGAAAGCCCCTATATATGGAGATTTATTACATAAAATAATAACTTATAGCAGTAGAGGACTGAATACTATTCAAAGGGAACAGAATTGGAAACCCTAGTTCCCATGAAACCAAACATAAATATGATTGCAGTTACAGCATTAATGTTTCAATAACATCCTAATAAATTATATAGCAAAACCCATCCATATATAATACAAAGTAAATCATAAAATTACACCAATAAGGTAAAAAACATTTTAGGGTTTTATCAGATAATACGAACTAAAGTTTTGGATGAGAATAATAGTCTTGTTATCAAAGCAAAAATAATAACCTTTAAAACTCACCTCCAAGCCTTCGAGTTTGATGTTACAATAATCCATAAAATGAAAATTTTTATCTAGGGTTTCATAACTATCAAAATTCACAAGCTAGTGAACAGTGAACATCATTTCTACCACCACAAGACCGATAAAAAAATACATAAAATATCCATTAAAAAGGTGAATATATTAACTCATAAAGCAAAACCCAGATGCCAAAACGTCGATAAAAGTCTAAACTTAACGTACTAAACACAGTAAACTAACCCAAGATAACTGAAATAAACAAAAAGCTCCAGCTCAGCTTAAACTCGTATTAATCAAAAGGAAACAAATCAATAACAAAACAAACCCAGAGCTTTAAATTGTAATTAGATCAGAATAAAATACCTTTATTTGAGTTAGTACCTCTTAAGACAATCTAAAACCAACCCAGCTTCGATTCTTCACGGCCAGTCGAGAAAATAGTATCAAAAGGAAGAACATTGATCGAACAAGTAGGAGATTGAGTCTTTCCGAAGAGATCTGAAGCTCGTCGTGTATAATTTGAGTGCGAAGTTTGGAGAAACCCTAGCTTAAACAAAGGAGAGGTTTTTCGATTCTTTTAGAGAGAGAGAAAGAAGAGTAGACAAGAAAAGAGTTTTTATCTTTTGTCCTTGAACGGAGGGTCTTTTGTTGTTGTTGTATTAAAAATCATTTGTAAAATTTTTTTTGTGTATAATTAAATATTATTTTATTTTATTTATTGAGAAAGTATAAGAGAGAAAACCAATGCTGCGAAAAAGAACCAACGGGTTTGGCCCACGTGGAACTGAGGTTCGGTTCTTATCACAATTCCATTATGGGTGTTGCCCTAGATTGGAATGATGAAAAAAGCGCACTATTAGAACGCGTTGGTACACGCTCCTGTTTCCAAAGCATTAAAAATTAGCAAATTTTCATATAACGTCCCTGTACTATGCACTTTTTTAGATTTAGTCTCTCTATTATAATTTAGTCCTTATATTTTAATTTTAAGATATTGAACCCCTATTTTTTTTTATTCTCTCTTGTCAATTTTGTTATTAGAATTATTGATATGGTTGTTATTAAAAATGTTTTAAAAACTAAAAGTTTTTTATTTTCATTAAAATTATAAAAAAGTGAAAAAATTTAAAAAATCATTTTAAATAATTTAAAATTATGAAAAATATAAAATTTCCAAAAATTCAAAAAATGTGTGACTCTATGAATGAATGGTAATAAGGTACTCTACATTTTGAGCTCTTTATTCGGTCTATATTAAATCATATTTGAATAAGTGTTTTTTTATTTTGAATCAAATTAATTATATATATAAAATAATTTTATGTAAATTTAATTATAAAGTATACAAATTATTAAAATAAAATATATTTTAAATAATGATATAAACTCTAAATTGATTTATATTAAATTTAATATAAATTTTAAATATAATTTTGTTAAAATAATTATTTTAAATTTAACTTCGAATCAATTTAGAGTTTGTATTATTATTTAAAAATTAGGATAAATATCAGAGCTATACATAATTTTGATTCAATGTGCAATGTCATACATGAACTTTGATTTTGTGTAATTTTATACATGAAATTTTAATTTGATTCAATTTTCCCGAATCACTAACAACATTATTGAATTAGCAAAATTTTACGTTGATATATTGCATACAAAAATAATTATATTGATCGAATAGGAAAATAAATGTATGTATTCGTTTATTTTAAATGTGTACAATTGAATCAAAATCAAAGTTTTATGTATTCTTATGAACTACAATTCAAATTTCATGTGTATAATTACACCAAATCGAAATTCATGTATTAAATTGCACATTGGAAAAAATTTATGTATAAATTTCATATTTCTCCCTAAAAATTATTATATACTAATATTTAATATACTTCATAATTAAATTTACTTAAAAATATTTTTGATATATAATTAATTTGATTTAAAATAAAAAAAACAATATTGATCAAATTTGATTTAATAGGGACTAACTAAATAGCTCAAAATTTGGAGAGACCTTATTACCATTTATGGAGAAAGAGACATATTTTGTGATTTTTTTATATTTTTAATTTATTTAATATTTAAATGATTTTTTTTAAAAAAATTAATTTTAAAGAGTTTTGAATTTTTCAAAAAATATATATATTTATATTTCTATTGAAAATGCAAAATTTATTAAAATTTAAAACATTTTTGCAAAGATCAGTTTGACAAAAACTGTAAATATTAAGTATAAAAAAGTTATTTCGCCTTTTTATAACAGGCACATGAACAATTGTAATAGTAAAATTGATGAAAGGATCAAGATTTCTAAATAAAAAAGTACACGGATTCAATATCTCAAAATTAAAATATAGAAACTAAATGTTAAATTTTAGAAGAGTACAAGACCATTTACATATTTAAATATACTATAAATTATTGAATTATAGTAGAAAGATTAAATACATAAAAAAAAAAATGCAAAGTGCAAGGACTTTATTTAGAAATTGACCTAAAAACCTTTCAATGCTCGTTGTATCTACGGCCTCAAAGATGCCTTCGCACATAAACAACCTTTCATTGGAGCGTGAAATGGAATACCAATCAACGAGCGTGGAGTTAGTTTGAGATGAAAACCCTAAGGTTTAATTTCATTTTTTTTAATTTCCGTGATGTAAATTTGATGGGTAAGTGTTTAACCCTAGCTAGCCCATTTTCACATTAAAAATGCCTAACCCCCGAACCCTTGGCTGGCCTACTAAACCAGTTACTAAATTTATGGCATTTAGGGTGTGGATCACATACATTTGGGTTTGGGACATTTACATTGCCTTTCATTTCAATCTTCATCATATGTTCCTCTTTTGACACATTAATTGTGAAATATATAGAAAATTATATTGATTTATTTATAAAATTTAAAGTTTTTAATAATGGAGAATGATTATCATATGATATATTGATGGCCAGGGTGTTCACCACCCCAAGTGTGATCTAAGTTCGAGTTGCGTTAGTCGTATTTGTTGTTCGAGCTTTACCTTATTATTGTGATTCACCAAAAAAAATTATTTCTCGTAAAGAAAAAAGCATCTTTACTTTTATTCCACCCATAATATCACCCCCACCTTTCACCTAAATTGTACCATACTTTGATGCTTTAAACTTACAATCTCCACACCGTAAAGTCTTTCATTATCCAAAAGTATAAGTTGATAATGTTCCAAAACCGAAGTGATAGGTTCTTTACTTGAAGAATAGGGAAAAACTTGAATAAAGTCATAAAAATATAAAGAAATTAGGGGAGAGAAGTTTATCCCCTATTGGGTAGGTTGGGGTTTAACGTAGTAAATAGGAGAGGGAAAAAAACCGAGTGAAATATATGCTCACTTTTGTTAATTATGACGTGTTGAATGAGAAAAATAAAAAAAGGTTGAGATCTTTACTTATAGATTAAGTATCTTAAATTCAATTTGGTTGTTGATCTTTCCCCATATTACAAGAAATCATTGAATCCATTCGGAAAGAGGGTCCAAAAATATGCATGATAATAGTATATATATACACACGTATGAAAACATCTTTTCCCATATATGTTCATAGCTAAGACTTTTGATTATACCCAGAATTAATCTGGGTCAGATCTTATTTCGAGAAATATTGAACTCTTGACTACACAATTCAACGATGCTAGTTGGTTTATTGAATGCACCAGAATTTGGCCGTTCTCATGTAGTTCTAGATTTTAGTTGGTTTCGAGGGTGTGGTGGCACTGCTAGCTAGCACATGTTCCCAACCAGAATGTGTAACACTTATTTAAAAGAAACCATGCATATGATATGGATCGACAGAATGATATCAACCATGTGTTCCTTCCTACATCAAATTAAAAACACCCAACTCACTTTCAGGTCAAAGAAAAAAAAATCAAGGCAGGCATCAATGTTTCTCTCCCAAATAGTGTTAGATTGAAAGTGGGTGGCTAAGATGGATCCGGTACACACTACACAGCATCCTCTCTCTATATGGGAGGAGTTTCTGAGTCTGAACTCAGGGGTCAGTGAACCCATTGATATTTGTGTTGAATTTGAGAAGAAAAAAACTATGTCATAGATATTGAGGATTTGTTGGGTCTAATGACTGAAAGATACATCACTCTTCTTGTGGGAGAGGGCCCTCCTTTATAATGTTCCTGCCATTATAGGCATATAGACCCAACACCAACAAACAATTATATAGTACAAAGGAATTCCTTTATTATTATTATTATTTCTTTTGATGACCTAAGTTCCCAAAATCATAGCTACCGCTTCCTGAAAATATCTGAAATGGCTCCCATCATTATTTGCAGTTCTCATACAGAAAACTAAGTTTGACTTTGGTTATGTATAAAGATATTTTGGTTAATTACCAAATGTTTATATTTGGTGGATCTGATAGTAGCCCAATCGCTTGGACAGTGAGAAGCCACCCAATCTGCCAGATTACGATTAGGGTACTAAACTACGACTGGAAAATCTCACCTCAGATTTTGGGTAAGAAAGAAAGCATAAATCTTGTCGAGAAAGCTGTAAATCTCACAAAATCCTGCAGAAATGGCTGTTATAATTTTCATGGATATATAGGCACTCATTTTCCTGTATATATAATCTGGGAAAGATGTCAGCTCATCAGCAAAAAGATCAGTTGATTATATAAAGGGAAAGATATTATCAATGATGAGTTTCTTTTCTGCTGGAAAAATGGTAATTGATTTTATTTCGAAACGCTTTGGGACAAAACCCAGAACTTTTTCTGTGCTAAAAAAGGTTTGTTTTCTCTAAAATAACATAAACATTTTTTTTAAGAAAAAGAAAAAAACCAGTTCAAAGCTGAATTAAAAGAGAAAAGACAAGTGTATGGTATATATACACACGTCACTGTGTATATATATACATATCTACTCATCTTCCTACCAGATCTCTTATATACACATAAATCTGCGCTAAGATCTGATTACAGTTTTGATTAAGGTATAAAACTCAGTTTTATAGCTTTCTGCCAATTCCGGTGACTGTCTTCTTTTATGCATGCATGCGTCCGTATCTTTGCTTTTGTAAATAATAATAATATTGCGAGGTTTTTTTATTTCTTTTAAAATTTTTAATTATTTAATATTGTATTTGAAAATATTTCTATGTTAGATATTGTTTTGTAAATATTTATGATTTTCCGTAAATTTTTTATTACAATGTAATAGTGTTATGTTGATTCATAATTAGGAGATTAAAGAATTTAATGCCCTTTGGACATTAAATTCTGTGGAAAGACAAATGTATTTAGGGGCATCCAGTTTTGGAGTTTGTTTGTGAAAGGGACGGCAAGATATACATGAAAGAGGAATGATGGCACTGAATGAATGTCTGTTTCTTTGGTAAAAGTTTAATGTCTTTTAATTAAGGTATTAAATTTTGATGTCATGAAAACTTTTTTAAAAAGTTTAACTTAATTTGATTTTAAATTTAATTAAATTTCAATGTAATTATTTACGGTTTTAGTAAAGAGAAAATGAAAAGTTGATGAATTAAGGTCGGTAATTTTTAATTTGCTTCTTAATCTTTACTTTGAGATATCTCTAACCTTTGTTTTAGGCTTTTTCTTTGTAATCTCAAACTTAAATTTTATACTTAAATAAGCCTTGAATTAATATTTTGTTTAAAAATTTATTTACTAATACGAATGGAAAGATAACATTCTATTTGGACCCGGTTGAAAAAATTTAAATCAATTGAAAATTAATATTTTTAGTGATTTAAATTTTTTTATAGGTTTGATAATCCATGGCCCACTGTAAAAACGAGGTTTCATAAGTTCAAGGATTTGATAGCAGAACAAAAGGCGGGGGACTCAATCTTCTTTCGAAAAAAGATGCAACTATATTGAAGAGAAAACTATCTCGCTTGTAAATATATCTGAGCGGGATTAAATATATGACGAGATTACGTAATGTTGTAATCATCGTTGATGATCAAAAAGAATATATGGCTCTTCAAGAATAATGAAAAAACACTAAATAATATTTCTATAAAAAAATTTGAAAAATGAACTATTTATCACTTAATTGGAAATATTTTCAATTAATTTTATTTTATTATTTTATCATTATATTATCATTCATAGATTTTACATTTAAAAATGTTTAAAAAATAAGAACGAAGATATATTGAAATATAAAAAAAAATTATAATTTATATTTATCAAACAATTTAATCTTATATTTAATTTCAAATAATATATAAAATTTATAATTTAATTTTGATATTCATTTTTTTAATTTATCAAATTACACTTGATTATAATAATAAGAGTTTAGAATCCCTTAAAAATATAAAAACTCAAAATTAACTTAAATGAAATAATTTAAAGACTGCTTCAAATACTTTTAGCCTATTAAAATGTTTTCTATTATTTTCTTTTCAATTCCTTTTAAAAATATTTGAGATTATCAGTGTAACATTGTAAATTGAGTTTAGAAGTTTAGTCGGATTTAGAATATTATAATGATTGCCAGAGTAATCTCTCGAAATCAATCTTTCAATTATTACACATTAAAATATAAAATTTGAATATACGAACAATCAATCATTTAATAATATCAACCTTACAAAAAAATTTAAAAAAATAAAAATAATTAACACAACTCAACTAAATAACCAAACAATTAATCGATATAAAAGCGACCAACTAATCTGATAGACCTAAGTACATGTCAAGGCTAAATTAAGTGAAAATCGTCTTTTAAGGATTAAGAATTTGTGAAGATTCTTTGACGATATTGCTCTTTCACGAACTCTTCAATCCAATTATTACTTGCACAAAGAATTAAAAACCTGAACGCTAAACTTTTCAAAGATCAGTGCTGATCTCCAAATTTTTATATTAAAATTATTTAAAAGCAATTTAAAAATGCATTGTAACAATGCAGGTATGTAAGCAAAATCTTTAATACCTTTCCATAACAATATAAAAAGGCTTTGACACTGGAATTATACTCGTTTTTTATTTTAGTATCTCAATTATTTATTTCGATAATTAATTAACTTAATAGCGATAAAAATAAAAGGAGATAGCCAATGAAAATGCATCACGTAATCAATGACTTGGCATATTGACCAACGACATAGTATGTTGATGATCGTTGATTGGATTTGATTGGGTGTTGACCCACATTGACCAACCGTTGATAGGCATTGATTGGTAAAAAAATCATTAAAATTTATTTAAAAATTGTATAAATTATTGGAAATTGTAAAAAAAATAAAATTAAAATTTTAAAATCATTCAAAAAATAATTGTCTTTTACTTGGGTTTATGGAAAATTTTCTGGACATTGTGAAATAGAAAATGAAGATAGAAAAGCTACTTAGGGATTTAAAAGGTGCTTGTATACATGGTGGGGTTTCTTTTCTGCAGTACAACCATTGCCTGTCATAACAAGAACCTGCAACTTTTATTTTTTTTTCTTTTGTGCAAATGGAAAATAAACAGATCAGTGAAGGCCTACTTTCTCTTTCACGTGGCATATTTCTGATTTCACTCTCACCATTTAATCCTACTGTGACTTTTTGTGTTGCATTTGCCTTCTCTAACCTCAAAGAAGGATAATATTCCTTGTGAAAACTCAATGCTTACCAATGCCAATATACTTGCAGACTCCCTAGGTATCCTCCTGCTGCTTACATATATATATATGTGTGTAAAATTGCTCGAAATAGAACTGAAAAACTGGATAAAACTGGATTGCTTGTAATGTTTTTGTCTTTGTCTTTGTCTTTGTCTGATGGAGAAATGGGCCTGGCTATGCATTGCTGAAAGGAAAATTTGTTGCTTTCATTGCGTTTTTCTATAGTTAAGGTCTGTTTCTGCTATAATATTTTACTTTGCCTCTTCCACCTTTAGTACTGCAATAAGTTGAAATTTAGAAGATAAGAACTAAGTGAAGGTTACAGATATAGAACTTCTCAAAAGGACAAAAAAAAAAAAAAAAAAAAAAAATATATATATATATATATATATAACTTTTTAATATTTTATATACTTTTTACAATTTTTAAAATAAATTTTACAAGTTTTTTTTTTTTTCACATTTAAAATAAGTTTTACAATTTTTAAATAGATTTCAATGATTTTTTTAATTGGTCAGCGTTGGTCAACAGCCAACAAATGTTGGTCAATTTGGTCAACCTGACACGTCATTGGTCAACATGCCAATTCATCAATCAATCGTAGCACCCATTCTGTATAGTTACTAACTTGATGTTTCTTCCTTTCTTTCTTTTAGCTTGGACGGCAACAATATAAAAGCATGAAGTTTTCATCATTTTCTCTCCACTAACTACTATTTATACTTAGATTAGGAATCTAATTAACTTAACTAGCCATGATCAATTCATTAATTAATTCACTTATAAAACATTTTTAATTATAATTCAAGTAAAGTGGAAACTATCATCATCTTCCACTATTAAGATAAATTATTTTATTGACCTTTTCCACCACATCATTCATGATTCCTATTCAAATATATAATGATATTTCAGTAATTTTTGTTATGTCATTAGCATATAATTTTGGTAATTTTTTACCCCGCATCTTGAAACCTAAATTGCGAAACCCAAACCCTGAACCTCGAATACCAAATCCAAAATTAAACCCTAAATCTCGAACACGAACCATAAATCTGAAATTCTAAATCTTGAACTTAAGTTTAAGATTTAGGGTTCGGGATTCGAGATTCAAGGTTAAAAAATTGTCATAAAATAATTTCTCCACTATTAACATGAAGAACAGTGGTTTAATAACCATTTGGCCCTTTGAATAATTGATATCTAGGCCTTCAAGAATTTTCTAAATTAAAATTAAACAGAGATTGAACTTTTACGATTTAGTCACTGAGCTTTAATTAATAATTTTTTCAATTAAATTATTTAATCGATTTTTAATATATTTTTATATTAACTTCGTAAATATTCTTATTTTACTTTTACGGACTCGATTTATGAAAACACCATTTAAAATTTAGTCGTTACAACCTGGACTTGACAAATCTGTATAAAAGTTTAGATAAATGAAACTGAAAGAAAAATCTATTGAACAAAATTAAATTAATTGAGCCAAACGTCTAAACTCGAGAGGTGCAACGCTTACTTGAGTGAGATTAAAAGGAGATCTCGAGGGCTTTCCTTTGAGCCAATTGAGACCGAGAGGAGATATCTTCTAGAAGGAAGACGTATCAGAATTGTGAGGCCATTAGCAATAGGAAGAGTAGTGGACCACTACTAGGATCTCGTGATAAGTCATTAATTCAAGTAGGACTTAGTTTTAGTTCTTTAGAAATAAAGTTTAGTCATCTAATTAGTTAACACTCATCTCTTAATATGAATCGCTTCAATAACTTTGACTTCAATTAGATTGATAGACTTTACTTAACCTAGAAATTTTTTAGTGTCTTTATCAACATTCATTATTCATTAGGTATGATGTTTAGAATATTTGTCGGTATTTCATTGTAAAAACAAGATTATACTATAACCTGACTCATAGTGTACACGTTTATTGTTAAGAAATTGTTGTCATTTGCATATTTTTGTGAAGCATAGCAGAGTCTTGTCAACATAAAATGTCAAATCTCGAGATATGGTGTCACCGTCTTGAGATATAAGGGTTAAGGTCTCGAAAAATGAAGCTTCGAAGCAAAAATTCAAAAACAAAGGGACATGCCTCAAGATATAGTTTCATAGTGTTAATCCATAACGTTGCATTTTATTAATTTGATCCAAGATTCAAAAACTAACCCGCATTTGACCGTCTTCTATCTCAAAATTGTTGTATGTGTGGCCGTTTAAGTTTATTTATGTTCACCTAACACTTATAATATCCTTTTATTGTATTTGCCACACTTGACTTGTATTTAGCTTCAGCGATCATTATAATGTCTGTTTGAGTTACTTCAGCAACAGATTTAACATCTTGCATTTGATCAACTCCTAAGTCGAGTGTGGTATGTTATAGTTAATCTCTAGATCTCAAAACATACTTAACATACTCGAACTCTAAAATGAGAAACATAATATCTGAAATCAAGTGTCCCAAGCTAGCTTAGAACGTGTATTTCTCTCAATTAGACAATCACTTTCAGTTTCTACCTTCAGAACGTGTAATTCTCTCAATCATTGCACGCCTAGCTTTTTGGTGGAGGCTAAAGCCCAGTGGCCGTCCCTGATTATATATACAAGTGGGTCGTTATTCAAGTATTAATATATCTAGATCCTGCTTCTATTTTTTACTCGAACTATCCAATATCTATATACAATAGATTCGTATCGATATTATCCACCAACACTCGCTTCAAATCAGAATAACATAGCATCTCATGCAACTTAGATGATAATCATCTCAGGATTTAGCCTCTCATAATAAAAGGAATCATGTTGGCCATACAAGTTAGTTTAGTAATCAACAAGGGAAAGAACAACATACACAATAAAACAGCAAAACGACTTGGGATGGTATATATGTATATCCTACAGGCTTCATAGGATACCATCCATGTTTATCTCTTTTTCTCAAACCTTAAGAGCTGTAAATTACAACTGAATAATAACTAACAATACAGGTATAGAGTATACCTATAAGGCTCTTTTATTGACTAATTGCCTGTTCTGTTTCAACTCCCAATAACTGGCTCAAGAATGGAGCGTAAACCAACTTAAGTGACAAACATGCACTTTGAAGTACAAATTAAGGGCAGTATTTAAATTTTACAAACACTTGTTCAGGACAACACCAGCATACAACATCGAATAATTTCAGTTGACATGTAATGTAAGGGTGAGTGTGCATTGGTTGAGGCATATGCAAATATTTACAGGCCTTACCGTGCACCTACCTTTTTCATTTTTCAAGGCTTCAAATGGAAAATGCCAGTGCAAGCACAAGAACAAAAAATTCAACTTGTGTAGTAAATATGACTGGTTTGAAGCCAGACACTTGATAGCTTTTAAGCCTTTTTTTTTTTTTTTTTTGGGGGGGGGGTGGGGGTGGGGGTGGCCCTTCTGAGCATCAAAGAAGGTGTTTCGGGTTTTGCCTGCAGAAAATTAGACAAGTCAATTTCTGATTGAAGAATTCAGGTAGAAGAAGTGGCAAGAGAAGAGATCAGTTTGAAACCAGAATGAGGATGAAAGGGGATTTGAGATTACCAGAAAATATAATTGTAACAGTCTCATGAAGTACGTCGTGAATGCTCTTTCCTAACTGTAAGCTTCCGCTCACGCTTGTGCCCAACCAATTTTCCCAATCCAGAAGAGGGAGCCTTTTCCCTTCCAAATTTCAGGTCTTCACCACCAATCATGTACATATTTCCAGCTTCAGGCTCAGTAAAATCAGCAGGGTTTCTATTAATGAGGCAGATACCACTCTCTGAACCACTTTTTGGATGGAAGAGAGTGCCACTCATAGTACGAGCCTTATGCTTTTGTTTTGTTGCACTTTCCTTTGGATGAAGCGTCGTGGGAAACATTGTAAAATCTGAAGTTCCAAGCACCAATTTTGACATACTATGAACAGGAATAGATCCACAAGTTGTGTTTAAGCCATTATTTGAAGATACAGTTTTTTGTGATCTGTGGTTTTTACTGTGCCTTTGTGAGTCTGGGCATTTGTTTTTCTCTTTTTCTCGAGACTTCATTGAAAATTGATTGAAACTTTTACCATGCTGGAATGAAGTAGAAGGACCGACTGCTGCAGCGGCTGACATACACTCACAGAAACTCTCAGGTTGGTGACTTTTACTGTAGCAATCAAACGACAGATGTTTCATTGAATTGGTTCTATATCCCCCTGATGCCATGCTTGAAAATTCTTTAGGACGATGACCAGGAACAAAAGAAGTTTTCTTAACAAATCTTTGGTTTCCATCAACATCAACTGGTGCCCCTGACGGTAACCCTGCATCCATAAGGCTAAGTAAATGCATGGCTGGTATCGTTTCGTTCGAATACAAATCTAATGACCCCGCCCCATTATGTTTGCAAGAAAATGAGTAATCTGCATGTGTCCTTCTAAGGGCATCAGAATCAAACTTCCTACAATGCTTCTCATAGTTTGAAGCCAGATTCAAGTTCCAATCATCATTTCGGCTCATATTTCCCTTAGGTAGACTGCTGGGGCAATGTGAAAGCACATCTAACCTTGCAACCTGATCTGCACACTTTTGAGGGATGCTGTACATGCTATTCGATATCATGGATGACCATAGGTGAGCTACTTCTTTATTCTGCTGCGGAGCACTCTGGCATGTGTTACAAACTCCCAGCGCCTGCACAGTAGCATGGGAGGACCTTTGCCCGATCATGTTCCGGAGCCGCTGGCAATTTTGAGCGCTGTTTTGCCTGATGGAATTGGTGGCAGAAAATTGGACTCCATTCAATGGCTTCTCTCCAGATAGAGGAAAAGGCCTCAAGCCTGCAGGGGGGTAACTTTGTTCCAATTGGCTTATCTTGTACTGCTTTCGGTCTATATGAGAGAAATAATCCACTGACTTCTGTTTGCTGGATCCCACATTATCGCCTCTTTCAAACTTGCCAATTCTTCCGTTTTTAGCTTGAGCTTTCAGTTTATCTGTGGTCTCTTGAAACTGGTTCATCTCTTCATTTCCATAAACTTTATTAAGATCCACCCTCTGAATTTTGGTGTTACTGGCTTCTGGAAGCTGTTTATCAATTTCAGTATCAGGAAGACACCATTCATATTGATTTTTTGCCATGAGTTCAGCAATTTCCATTATGCAATCTGCAGCTCCTCGCTCAGACACCATTTCAACACGTTGATCATAATGTTCCCTAGCAACTGTGGCATGGTCCAGAAACTCAGTTCTCCCATTGTTGCTTGTACCACTGAAATCCTGCAAAAGAGATAAGATGGAAAGAAACTTCTTCTCAATTTCACAGAAACAACATGGGAAAAACAGATGCAGTAACTAGCAGAATTATTCCTCATTCCTTGGGAAATGTATGCCATAAAGTTCACAAGATTGCTTATGTTAATCAATGCTACGTATATATGCCATCTTCATAGTTGTAAATAAAAATGCTAATATCCAACCTTTCATATATAAGATGACATGAGCTTATACCAGAACCAGAAGAGTCATTAGTGTTTTAAAAAATTCCAAGAGATCTATATTTTGGAGCAAGGACTAAGGATGGAAGCAAAAGATGCATGTATCTTTTTAAAGTTTTATAACTGGTTGAGGAAAAGGGAATGTTTCTGGCTCAAAAGCAAGGATATAGTTGATCTGAAAGTTCCAGAAACTTTATTCTAAATGGTAATTATAACTTGAATAATTCATGTAAACCAAAACTGAATGTAAAAAGAAACTTGGTTACAAAGGAAGAAAGACCAAATTTGGGGAAAGATCACACAAATGATTCCGCAACAATATCTTATGAACACATTCTCTTTTCCATTATAAATGCCAGTTCACTACTTGAGTAACAGAAGAAAAGCTCATACCATTTGCTGCATCGTAGAACAATTCCCAACTTCGGCAGGAGATCTGTGCTTCTGCCTCTCGTTCAGGAATGGTATTCTGTATGCGTTTTGATTACTGTTGAGATTAACACGCGTTCCCTTCCCAAGGTAGGCATCAACTTGAGATTTAGTTGGAAAAGTAGACTCTCCAGCATGGTTCATGTTTAGATCTTTCCTCCCAGTATCATATTCACTGAGAACACACCCTTGGCAAGATGATAAAGATTGTAGCCCATCTCTTATTGGAGTACTACATTTTGTATCATATCTTTTAGTAGGAAAGCAATTACTAAGGGAAAATTGAAATCCTTTTTCAGGTGATGCATCATGGGTTACTTCAAGAGGAACAGCTACATTCCCAATTTGTCTTATTTCTACATCTTCCCTTGAAGTTGGACCTTCTCTGAGAATGCCATTGTTCCAAGGAACTGGAGAAGTTTGCTGAGAATGACCTTGATGCATCTTGCTCTTTTTCCTCAACAAATTAGATTTTTTCTCTGCCTTTGCAACAGATTCAGTAAAGGGATTGAACCCACTGCCTGCAGATACATCATTTGATTTGTACAAAACAATATCAGTGGCATCACTCTTAGTGGCATCTCCGGGCTTTTTCTGTCTTTCCTTCTGCAGATTTTCTCGAGACAGACGAAAGGATGGACAGTCATCAATACTCTGGGTCTTTTTGTTTTTCTTCTTTCCTAGAATAGGACTTCTATCAACTTTAAGGTTGACCAAATTGCTCTTTGCCAGAGTCTGTAAGCTGTTCCTGTTAATTGTACCTTCTGAATCAGAACCTGTGATTCCATAAGCAGTTTCTGCATCTCTGTTGAAGGTCCTAAGGTTTTTATGGCCATTATTGGGAGAGCTCATCAATTCCCCAGGCATCCATTCTTCATCCTGAGGCATCTTTCTTTTCCTTCTTCGAGCTAAACTACTCGTGACATTTCCTTGGAAAGCAACCTGACCTTGGGAAGCAGATGTTGAATCCATGTGTATGAACGCATCAGGAATGGTACTAGAAGGACAATCCTCTGTACTCGTGAGATTAGTTTTTCCATCTTCATTTTTAACCAACAATTCAGTCAACAGACGAACCTTACGGTTTTTTCTTCGATGCAAGCTGCCAGACTCAGTTCCAGGCAATACCTCATCACTTTCAGATGATGCATAATCACACTCATCTAATTCCAAAGAAGAATGCTCATCTATACGAGTCTTGATAGCATCAGGAACCCTATGAACCGTACTCGCTATCCCATGGGATCCACGACCTTGCTCCAATGCCATTCGTTGATTGCAGGCAGATTTTCCAGTTTCACGTGTTGCAGTGGCATCTTTAACTGTGCATTCCACATTTGATTCAAGAAGCTTGACACAAACTTCATTTTCTTCTAAATCGGGATTATGATGTTGCAGAGAAGCCGCTGTTGCAGAAGAAGCATTGTTATTGCAGCTACTGTTGTTCCAGTTTCAGTTGCAATGCAGGAAAATGCTTAAGCTTATTTATATGGTCTTTTATTCAAGGTAGACATACCTTTTTCATCTAAACAAAGTGCTTGCTTCATAAGGCTAGCAATAACTTCCAATCCAGCATAATTTGGAATTTCCTTATTAATGTTATTTTCTAAGATATCTGTTTGCCCTGGAAAAATAACCAAAACAGCTAATGTTCTAATTTAGTGGTAACCACATGAAGAATGAGCTAGGGTAGAAATATACCTATAACTTGTTTGTCTGCCTTTTCCACTTTCCTGTTACTTTTACCACTAACTAAAGGATGACAGGCACTGGTATTAACATTCAAACAAGCAATAGCATCACATTTTCTTGAGTCAACATTAATCTTTCCAGCCTGCAGCAAACCTGATGAAGACGCCACAGAATCCCCAAGGGGACAAGAGCCGAAGGATTTCAATTTGCTACTATTATTAACATTTCTTTCTTCATTTATACTGCCTTCAGCCCCAGTCTCCTGCTGACAGTTCTGGCAACACCACCTTCTGAACTTCGGGACAAGTAAAGGAGGAAGTTTACAGTTTTGTTCTTTATATATATTCTGGCCACCATCTAATGCAAATGGCCAACTTTTCTTCCAGTCTTTCCTGCGCATCTCAGATGCATATCCACTGCATTTAAATCAAAGGGAATTTATGAGGAAGACTTCCAACATGACCATTAATGCACCGCAGCTAGCAAGTGCGGAAGTAGTGCTCAAAGAATTATATATCTGCAGAAGCTGTATCAAATCTTGCAATTAGTTTACCTCAATTTATAACTGTAATCCCTTTATTAGATGCCATTTCATAAATCAAATGTTTACTATACTTTCATATTTGTTGGAGATATGGTCTCAATATTCCATTCTATCTCAAACAATATGTTGATAAAGAATAAAATACCTGAGCTAATGCACTAATTTATAACTAGAATATCCAATACATTTTGATCCATTCCCAAAAATGTGGAGAAAAGTAATTGTGCACACACAAAAACAAGCAAGCAATTAAGTTAGTGAGGAAGTACGAACAACTGAAGGAAAGAAATAAGTTAATTAATTCTTTCAATAATTCTTTTGATAAAAAAATTTCAAAGCATTTGTTAGTAAGTAGATGCTATACCCTCCCGTATCAAATGATTCCACTAAGGAAAGATATCTCTCTCACATAGGTACACTTACTGCATATAGCCCGCACTCAAACTGCAGCTACCACAAACCATTTTCAACAATAATGGCAGTATATAGAGAGATTGAGGAAGTTCAACAAGTATACAACGGCACTGAATATTATAGATCATGGCTTACCGAATAGAAAAGTGTTCACACTTCCAAGTATCAATGTCACCATTAGCTTTGATAAGATCTATGGATATCGAGTCAATCTTTATGGGTGATTCCATGGACTTGGCGACAAGATTAGAACTGCAACTGTGATGAGTTTTCTTGACCACAATAGTTGTCTCCGTGATATGAGTAACTAATTGATAACACCAATGTGCAACAATTAGATATGCCATGAGCATTGATAACAAGTAACAGTGTACCCATATCCATAAGCTATGTGATCAATATGTATGAAACTCTAAGATATTAAGTATATGACAAGAACTTAAGCACGCATTTCATGTTTCCTAGGAATTAAAGATGAAATAACAGCAATATAGTAAGACGGATACAATAAAAAAGATGAGAAGCTGGAAAGCCCCTATAGGTGGTGATTTATTACATAAAATAATAACTTATAGCAGTAGAGGACTGAATACTATTCAAAGGGAACAAAATTGGAAACCCTAGTTCCTATGAAATCAAACATAAATATGTTCGCAGTTACTGCATTCATGTTTTAATAACATCCTAATAAATTATATAGCAAAACCCATCCATTTATAATACAAAGTAAATCATCAAATTACACCAATAAGATAAACAACAGGTTAGGGTTTTATCGGATAATACGAACCAAAGTTTTCGATGAGAAAAATAGTCTTGTTCATCTCCCCTTATATCAAAGCAAAAAATAATAAACTTTAAAACTCACCTCCAAGCCTTCGAGTTTGATATTAAAATAATCCATAAAATGTAAAATTTATCTAGTGTTTTATAACTATCATAATTCACAAGCTAGTGAACAGTGAACATCATTTCTACCACCACAAAACCGATAAAAAATATATAAAATATCCATTAAAAAGGTGAATGTATTAGCTCATAAAGCAAAACCCAGATGCCAAAATGCCAATCAAAGTCTGAACTTAACGTACTAAACACAGTAAACTAACCCAAGATAACTGAAATAAACAAAAAGCTCCAGCTCAGCTTAAACTCGTATTAATCAAAAGGAAACAAATAAATAACAAAATAAACCCAGAGCTTTAAATTGTAATTAGATCAGAAAAAATACCTTTATTTGAGTTAGGTACCTCTTAAGAGAAACTAAAAACAACCCAGCTTCGATTCTTCACGGCCAGTCGAGAAAATGGTATGAAAAGGAAGAACATTGATCGACCAAGCAGAAGATTGAATCTTTCTGAAGAGATCTGAAGCTCGTCGTGTATATTTTGAGTGCGAAGTTCGGAGAAACCCTAGCTGAAACAAAGGAGAGGTTTTTCGATTCCTTTAGAGAGAGAGAAGAGTAGACAAGAAAAGAGTTTTTAATCTTTTGTCCTTGGAAGGAGGGTCTTTGTTGTTGTTGTATTAAATTAAATATTATTTTCTTTTATTTATACAGAAAGTTTAAGAGAGGGAAAACAAATGCTAGGGAAAAAGAACCAATGGGTTTGGCCCACGTGGAAGTGAGGTTCGGTCCTTATCACAATTCCATTATGGGTGTTTCCCTAGATCGGAATAGTGAAAAACAAGCTCACTATTAGAACGCGTTGGTGCACGCTCCTGCTCCAAAGCATTAAAAATTGGCAAATTTTCATATAAAGTCCCTGTATTATTATTTTTAGATTAGTCTCCATTATAATTTAATTATTTCTAATCTCTCCTTTTCAAAAGGTGTATTTTAATTCATCAGATCATTTTTTTCAAGAATTTCATTAAATAATTTGACATAACTTGTATATATCTTTGAATTTTTTGTACAATTTGGTAAATATTATAGATTATTTTCTTTTTTATTTCAAATGTGAAAAAATTATCCAATTGTACAAAAAAAATCAAAACATATATCATGTTATCATATATTTTAAAAAATAAATCACATTAAATTATTTTACTGGATTAATAAGAAAAAAAGTTAACTTTAATAATCACACATTTTAAAAAATAGAAAACTATAGATCATCAAACTATAATAGAAACATAAAATATGTCACCAATCAAGGAGGTTGATAGAGATTTCGATTCCCTTAACATGAAAATTTTTTCATTTAAAATTTTAAATTAATAATAATAAAATTATACTTTAATCCTTCTAAAATGATAAAATATTTATTTAATTTTTTAAAAAGATTTTCTAACTTCCATCCTGTCACCAATGTACAATACAAGGATTTTATTTAGAATTCGACCTAAAACCCTTCTAACACTTGTCGTATCTACGGTCTCAAAGATGCCTTAGCACGAAAACAACCTTTCATTGGAGCGTGTAATGGAATACGCCTCAAAGAGCGTGGAGTTTGTTTGAGATAAAACCCTAAGGTTTAATTTCTTTTTTTTTTTTTAATTTCCGTGATGTAAATTTGATGGGTAAGTGTTTAACCCTAGCTAGCCCACTTTCACATTGAAAATGCCTAACCCCCCCAAACCCTTGGCTGGCCTACTAAACTAGTTACTAAATTTATGGCATTTAGGGTGTGAATCACATGCATTTGGGGTTTTGGACATTTACATCCCCTTCCATTTCAATCTTCATAATTTGTTCGTATTTTAATATATTGATAGTGAAATACATCGAAGAATATATATATAATTATGTAACTTTACTTACGAAATGTAAAATTTTAATAACGATAATTGATAATAGTATGAACATTCGATCTTTTTCATTTGAAAATTGTTTATTATAAAAAAAGAACTATTTTTACTTTTATTCCTACCATGAACGTCTCCCCACCTTTCACCTAAATTCAACCATACTTTGATGCTTTAAACTTGCAATCTCTTCACCATAAATTCTTTCATTATCCAAATGTATAAGGTGATAGATTGTTTACTCGAAGAATAGGGGAAAACTTGGATAAAGTCATAAAAATATAAGAAATTGGGGGAGAGAAGTTTATCCCCTTTTGGTAGGGGTGTTCAAATTTCATTTTAAATCGAAATAATCGATCGAATCGATCAATTAATTATTTTAATTCAATTAGAGATCGATGAAAGGTGATCGTTGAATCCATTTGAAAAGAGTGTCCAAAAATAAATCATTGAATCCATTTGGAAAGAGTGTCCAAAAATATGCATGATATATATATACACACGTAAGCAAACATCTTTCCACGTCCCCTCACCCAATCAATGGTGAGATCGTCAAGAGCAGCCCACAACCCTGCTTCCAAAACTGAACGTATCCCAATGTTGCGGTTGAAACCGGTCTCCCAATTACTTTTGTTGTTTGGAATGAATCCTTCAACTGCTGCTTTCCTTGTGATCTGGTCCACTGCCCCATCAGTGTTTAATTTAACCCACCTTCGCGGTGGCAAGCTCCATCCACGATCTTTGTCAGCTGGTCCAAAATTTGAGGGCAAAGTGTGCGTGGCTTTGCATTTATTAAAATTGCTAGCACAACACTACATATTTGAATAAATTTGGTTGTTGTTTTTTTCCAAATTAAAAGAGATCATTGGATCCACGTATTATGATATGTTCATAGCTAATTGGTTTATTGAATGTATGTGAATTTGGCCATTTTTATCTAGTTCTAATCTCGCTGTTATTGAATTAACGTCGATAATGACAATATAAAACAATTGCAAAGTAATAAGAAAAATAAAAATAAAATATACAGATTTTACGTGAAAAATTTTTTCGAGAAAAATCACTGGTAGAGGAGAAGAAAATTCACTGATGTCGAATTCGAATGATACAAGAAGAGTTTCAACTGCATCTATTTAAAGGTTGAAAAAACTTTATTTTAATCAATGTCAAATAAAAGAAGTGTAGTCCTGTACGGATTCTACTTGTACGACATATACCGTACCGCAAAGGCATTAAACCCCACATAAACCTTCTAATTTTACCACTGTATTTTCTTTAACAATGATTCGAGTCACACAATTTTAGCATGTGATTTTTCTTAATTTATACTGAAATAACAGTAAAGATGAGTAAAAATATATGGGGTTCTTAGTTTAGTTGATTTCGGGGGTGTGGTGGCACTGCTAGCTAGCACATGTTCCCAACTAGAATGTGTAACACTTAATTAAAAGAAACCATGCATATCATATGGATCGACAAAATCATATCAACCATATGTTCCTTCCAATGGGCACTTTATGCTGCTTTAGATTCAGAATCTTCAAATCTAAAATCCCTTCTCTTATTTTTCATATTTAGTGCCGACATAGTGATAGAGTGAAAGTGGGAGGCTAAGATGGACCCAGTACACACTACACAGTATCCTCTATATATATATAGGAGGAGTTTCTGAGTCTGAACTTAGGGGTCAGTGAACCCATTGATATTTGTGTTGAATTTCAGAAAAATTCAAAAAAATTGTCGTAGATATTGAAGATTTGTTGGTCTAAAGACTGAAAGATACGTCACCCTTCATGTGGAGAGGGCCCTCCTTCATACTGTTTCAGCCATTATGGGCATATAGACCGACACCAACAAACAATTATATAGTAAAAAAAAAATTTTCTTTTATTTTCTTTTTCCTTTTTCAAGGGAAATCAGAAATGTTTCTTTTGATGACCTAAAGTTCCCAAAATCGTAGCTGCCTCTTCCTGAAAATATCTGAAATGGCTCCCATTATTATTTGCAGTTCTCATCCAGAAAACTGAGTTTGGGTAAGAAAGAAAGCATAAACTTTAAAAGAAAAATCTTGTCGAAAAAGCTGTAAATCTCACAAAATCCTGCAGAAATGGCTCTTATAATTTTCATGGATATATAGGGAGTAGGGATTCATTTTCCTGTATATATAATCGGGGTAAGATGTCAGCTCGTCAACAAAAGGGTTAGTTGATTATATAAAGGGAAAGATATTATCAATGATGAGTTTCTTTTAAGCTGGAAAAATGGTAATTGATTTTATTTTGAAACGCTTTGGGACAAAAACCCTGAACTTTTTCTGTTCTCAAAAAGGTAAACCCAGTTCAAAGCTGGATTAAAATTTTCCTAAGAAAAAAGACAAGTGTATATTATATATATGTATGTCACTGTGTAGTGTAAATGTATCTATTCATCATCTTCCTACCAGATCTCTTATATATAAGATCTGATTATACAATTATGATTAAGGTATAAAACTTAGTTTTATAGCTTTCTGCCAATTCCGGTGACTTTTGTCTTCTTTTATGCATGCATGCGTCCGCATCTTTGCTTTTGTAAATAATAATATTCCAAGGTTTTTTTCTTTTATAAATTTGATCTATTACACCATAGGAGGCTATGATTAAATTTATTTTCAATATAGGTTCAAATTTACATTTCCATATTGTATAAAAATTGAATATGATGTATTTGAAAATACTAAATATGTTTAGTTTAAAACTAAAAAATGTTATTTTTTAATATTAATTTCATTAGAAATTCTTATCATATCAATTTTTTTATATAAGGTTTAAAATTACTTATAATCTTTCTACGCTAACAATAATACAAATACCAATCAAATTAAGATTTAATCGAGAAAATTAAAAAATACTATTCAATATATTTGCTTTAACACTATAAAAATACTGAATATATTTGCTTTAAATTTAAAAAAAAAAAATCAAACTAGGACTTTATACTTTAGAATATTTAGTAGTCATTATGGGATATTTTATTAAGTGTTATCGACGAATTTTTAATTGTAAGGTTTTGATTAGAGTGAGTTGGTTAGGGTACATAACATGATTGTGGGTTTGTGATTAATTATGTTTATAGTTTTTTTCTTATTAATGCTTTGCTTTTTTATTTATCATGGTATTTGTCATTACCGTTCCACGATTTGAATACTCGATTGAGACCGGTTCGATCCAGTAGTGATAGCTTGTATAGTTCTCATGTGATGAATTTGCATCCCGCGTGATGAGATTGCATCATCATGCAAACGAACTTACATTTAGGGAATACGCGTTAATCTTAAAATAAAGTAGGTGTTGACTTGCAAGAAGCTTACATAAGACGTTACATCCATCGTATCATATAAATAGAAAAATAAACCTCCTTAAACAGATATATCCAGAAAAAAATCTAAGCGAACTCATATAAATCTTTTGAGTTAAGTATTAGATATTTGTATTTTTTTTTAATTATAATAGGAGGGCAATATCTTAAACACAACATGATTAACGCGATTTAAATTCAGATCATACTTAAAATGGTAAATACCCTAATCATTAGATAAATACACGGGTTCATATATGTATTTTTTTTGTGAATTACAAAGAGAGAACAAAACTAATCCTAACAACAACGCGACTGATGCAACTCAAACTCAAATAACATCTGAAACAATAAATAGCTTTCACCATCAAACTGTTTGGAAAGACAATTGTATATAGATTCATCCAGCTTTGGGGTTTGTTTGTGAAAGGGACAGCAACCTATACATGAAACTGGAATGATGGCACTAAATGAATGTCTGGTTTATTGGTAGAAATTCAACTTTTTAAAGTAAGGTATTAATTTTGAATTTTGTAAATGAAAAAAATAATATTAGAAATAATATTGAAGAATTTACTCTTAATTTACAAATTCGTGAAAATAACTATCTAATAAATTTATAAAAGTTTGATAAAAAAAATAAATATGTTTCTAGTTTAGATGATAAAATTGGAGAAATAAGATTTATCATGTTTTGGATTTGGATTCTATTATATGTTTGTATTTTTTAGATTTATATAAAATGCATAAAAGATAAAAATATCTCTAAAATAATATTTATCCCTTGTAAAAATAAAAAAAAATTAAATATTAATTGGTAATTTTGGGTCTTAAACAAATTAAAACAAAGAAATTAAATTATAGTGAAGGATGCAATAAGCACAAGTAAAACATTAGGTTTTATTTTATTATGGCTTAAAAGGACACATTTGGATCTAAATTTTGGAAAGATTTGACTCATAAAATGAGTCTAAGAAAAATTAGGCCTGTTTAAAATATGAATTAGATTTGAGTTCGAATATTCAAAGTTCGAATCCAACTTAATTTATTTCAAAGTTTCTAATATATTATAGGGATAAATACCAAAAAGTATACATGAAATTTGATACAAGTTTACAATATTAACTTTAATTTGATGCATTTATATACATCAAACGTTAATTTTGATTCAATTTTCATATTTCACTAACATTGCTTATCTATATGGCATAATTTTCCATTAAATCATGTGTAAATTACTGAAATGATATTTTTTTAGATTTAATAACAAAAAAATAAATTTAAATTATTTTCACCTAGATTTAAAAAAAATTCCGGAGAGAAATAAGAAATATTTTACTCAAGTGTTTTTTTTTTTAATCTATGTAGAAATAATTTAAATTTGCTTGTTTGTTTTTTAACCTAATAAAATTTCATGTCGGCATACAAATGATTTAATGAAAAATTGTGTTACATAGATAACGGAATTAGTGAAATATAAAAATTGAACCAAAGTTAAAGTTTGATGTACAAATGCACCAAATCAAATTTGATGTATAGCATTACAAGTTATATCAAAGTTCATGAATAATTTTTATATTTATTCTTATATTATATTATATTGTTTTTATATGCTATGTATTTTTATATTTATTCTTATATTATATTATGTTGTTTTTATATGCTATGTAATTAGTACATAAAAAAATTAAATTTATAGTTAATATATAATAGGGTTATGCGTTATTTACTCCCGAAATTTCAATCAATTATCACTTTTTTACTTAATTTTTTTTATATTAGTTCGGTACTTGAAGTTTCAAATGATGATGCACTTTATAGAAATAATGTATTTTTTTATATTATTTATATTTATTTTAATTAAAAGACAAAAATGTATAAATTTCGATTATTTTGATTAACTGTTAATTAAAATATTTTGATTTTAATTAATGTATTTGAAAAAAATTTAATTCGATTAACAATTAAATTTTTTTATATTTTAAATAATTCGATTTAAATATTAACCGAGATTATTTGACACTTAGACACAATTATGATTAAATCATAGACTATATGTGAGAGTGGTGATGGAATCACGTTTTGACTTTTCAAACTCCATTCATTTTTGTTAAAAGTATATTTGGCCGCATATAATAACATTTTTACATGTATTTTAAAATGATAAAAGAGGATGAACGAACACTCATATTTCTCTATAACCAGCCGACCACTATAGAGAATAAGAAAGCTCTCCATTTATTCACAAAAAAAAAAAAAAAAAGCTCTCCATTTTCTACTCATTTTTCTTAAAACCTTCACCATTTTTTTTTCCTTTTTCTTGCAAAATCTTTTCATGGAAACCATATTTGAGCTACTATTCATCACCATTATTTCTCTTGCAAAATCTTTTCACACGTTTAAATTCAAAAGAAGATTCCAATCGCTTTCTGACTTGCTTAGCGCCAAATTCCACTTCCACCTATCTTTCCCGGAAAAAGAAACCTACAAAAATCTTAATCCAGTGGCTTCCTATAACTCCTGACTTTTCTAACAAATCTCATCCGTCAAAAAATATTTTCAATTTCATCCGTCGATTCAAGTTAAACAAACTCAACCGTCCGTTTTTCTAAACTTTCAATTTCAAAAGAACAGATAAGGGGAAGTCACAGTGGATTTCACAGTTTCTGATTTCGGAAAGAAGAAATTGGTGAGGTAATTGGATTTCACAGTGGTGTGTCGCTCGCCGACAAAAGCAATATTGCCGGATTACCCGATGCAACCGCAATGGCAATCGGAGAAGGAACATCAGCAGCAACCGGAGGAACAACAATTTCGGTTGTACTTACAGCCGCAGACAGTGCCATCGCCACCGCAGCCTCAACTAAAACCCCAGTCGCCGCCAATGCCGCATATTCTAACGCGATGCATCGGGTGCCGCATTCAATCCAGAAGCTTGCACTGCCTACATCTCAAATCAGGTAACTTTAAGTGACCTTTTCCCTCTAGATAATTAATGTATTTTAAAAATAAGTGTTATTGAAGTACACTTTAATTGATCCTAGAATCAAATTCATTTCTTCTTTCCTTTTTCGATTTTTTTTCTAATCTAAGATTTAATTATTTGTCCTTGTTTTATGAATAAGCAGCAAGCAAGAGTCTCCAAGGTCCAGACCACGAGCACGATGGGACTCCAAATAAACAAAAGCTGTGTAATTGCAAGAATTCTCGGTGCTTGGAGTTGTAAGTTCTTTGACATATTTAAATTCTATGCCTGCTTGGCTGCTTCATTGTTACACGATTTCAGTAAGTAGTGGCTATCACAGTGCTGCATGGTATTATTATATTGATTATTTGTGGAGACTAAATAAAACGCCAATTTTAGTTTCACTTTTCCGAAGCATTGTGATTAAGAGTGACTGGTCAAATTGTTGTTTGACTTTTGCATGCTCCATTTTCTTCTTCTGCTTGTGGTTGATGCTTTGCTATTCTCAGTAAATATGACGTTCTCTTCGGGAAAAACTTTTTTTATCACATGCAGTGATCTGTTACTCCAAGTAGTAGTTTGCTTGTGGGATGTGGCGTAGTCTTCATATGATTACCTTTAGCTAACATCCAATTGATTTTTATGATTTTCCCTTTACTGAGCACTTAGGATCTATTAGTCAACTGATTAGTTGATTGGATTGGACAAATAAATGCTTCAATTTGTTAGTGTATGTTAGAACTTGTTGCTTTATGGTTTGATCCATCATAATTTTTCTGCGTTTCTTTTATCTGGTACCATTGTGCACTTTTTTTTTTTTTTTTGGTTATTACTAGGTACCGTGAGTGTTTTGCTCCTCGAATTTATTGTATTGATTGCACCATAAATTGCCACAATAATGCGGAGAATGAAGCAGCAAGGCAGGAGGCTATCAGAGTAACCTCAGAACGCAATCGCAATGCATTTAGACCAAAGATTGCGAGCAGCCCAAACAGACCTCAGGATGCTAAAAGTATGGTATCTGACACCTCATGCCTAAAATAAAGTTTTACTATAGGATAGCAATGAGAATCTCCAATTTTTCTTTCCTTCCTATGAAGTTCAAATGCGAAGAATAATGCTAAACTGGGCCTGTTTTAATTATTATATTTAGTTAAGTGTGGTATTGCATCATTGCAATGGTGGAATCAGGGTCAGTACATTTGTTTATATTGATTCTAGAACAATTTACTTCTATTTGTTCCAAGTTTTAAAATTTCCGTATTGTCTGGAAAAAATTCCAGGATGATGCACATGATGTCTAAATGGTAGTAAAGCAAAATAAAGGATGTCACTGCAAGAATCTGGTTGTCTCAAGAAGTATTAAGGGTGCTTCCAAGCTAATATTATATGCTCTGAAAATTGCAAGTGCATGGACTGCAAGAACTTTGAAGGGAGGAAAGATCTCTCAATCATGGAAATCATAACTCCATCGCTTACATGCAGCAGGCTACAAATGCAGCCATTAATGGTGCCATTGGATCATCTGTCTATGGGGCTCCTTTGGCATCGAAGAAGAGAAAAGGTGAAGAACTCCTATTTGGTCTAGCAGTTAAAGAGCAATCCATTCAAAGGATCATTCAACATCAACAGGTATTTTCTCTTGTATCGCTGGTTGGTTGATCAAATCACTGATTGGATTTGTGCAATCTTTAGAGAGAAATGAAGGTTTTTGCTCTAGTGTGTGCTATTTTTCTTGTGATTTTTCTGTTCATTCGTAACTTATTTCTCTTTTTAAGTTTACTTCTGCTTTGCTTTAGTGCTTTAGAGAATTTCTGTAAGAATTCTCATTTTTCGAAAATAAAACTGGTTTAGGTGAATTTAAACAAAAAAAATCGCTTAAAGCTGTGTAGTTTGCTAGCCTAAAGTTCTAGTCTCGTGGTACTTGCATATAAGTTACTGAATTAAAGAATTTTCAAACAGCAATTAATTGCAAGGTCTAATAGTATCACCTAATTGGACTACTCAATTTTCGACAGTAGAGAGATGAAATTCATAATTAAACCATTTTACTGAAAAAACATATCAACAAACTAGAATAGAAATTGCAACAATGTTATTTAGTGCTTTTAAACACAATTCAATTTCTTTAGGATGATGGTTTATTGGTAATCTAGATACATAAACATCAATGTTGTTCTATAATCTATATGTTGGATCAGAAGAACTGGAGACATTCTTGAATGTTATTTGGAAAGCACAAGAAGTGAATCGCTTACAGTTTAAGACTGTCCATTACACCATTAAAGTTCACCCTTTTTTAGGCATGGCAGCAAGTCTGGTGTACATTCTTGCCATGGATTGGAATCCCCTCATATCACCAGACCTTAAAAGATTGCCTGCCCACAAATAGGAAAAGTGTCCATCAAGGATTGGCATCAAACATAAAAGTAGCTTAAAGTTCGATAGAATTTATAAATTCTTTGATATATAAGAACTTTCACCCATGACAACATACATACACATCTGTCTTAAGCGGTAAATGAAGAATGCTCTTGATTCATGTTTATATTTTATATAATCTTTACAATACTAGGTAAATTCACAATATTAAGAAACAGAAAAGAAAAGCATCTAATACACCAACTTACCAGAATCACAATTAAGAGGGCTATCAGGTTCTGGATGAGCCATTAAGGCTATTATAGCTCTACAAACAGATTGAAGTGTCCAAGCAGGACTCCATGCATTCTTCAATATATCAAGGCAGATCTCTCCTGTCTGTACAAGACGTTATTAATAAAAACAGATTAAATTCTTAATTGAATATCATGGAATTGTTACGTTTCAAATGTTAATGATCCGTAGACTTGTTAATATGTATGCCGATGGAATGGATGACAAACCTCTACCTTTTTCTACCAGTAAAACATGTTCAAGAGCAGAGTACAAAACAAGATTGTAATGTTAACTTTTGTTCTCATCTTCTGACATTATGACACAATTGCTCCTTCCTGGAAATCTGGTAATTAAAACAAAGTCCATAGACGGAAACTAACGTTTTGCTCCAACTTGGAGAAGATGGAATTTACTAAATAAAAGCAAAATCTTCCTCAGTCTCATTCTAACCTACACTCCCCTAGCCATAACAATTGACAACCTTAAATACTACAAAGCAAAGAGAGGAAAAAAAATATACATTCATACTAAACACATTTGGTTCAACAAATTACTTCATGCCAATAATCTGATGTTACCGATAGTACCAAGTTTCAGTAAGTTTCTTAGGTACTTTTACATTACTTTGCTAGTGTAGAATATGTAGAATTTGTGACAATTTTAAACCATTCTTGATGACTTTGATCCATTTTCATTAAAACCAAGACAAAAAATAATAAATACTAGTGAATCAAACTCTCCATTTTTTTTCTTTTCAAGTAACATTTAAACTATATTTATTTATAATAAGTGAATTTTGTCTATTATTTTTTGTTAAGAAAAATTTAACATTTACCTATTATATTATGGGATAATTAAATGTTTTTGAAAACTTTGGTTTAAGATTCAAACATTTAGCATTGTTGTCCAAAAGTTTTGTTTTTTTTTAAATCTTTATGTTATAAAGTAAAAATATAAGTTTCCAGGAGCTAGAAGCTAAATAATGAGGCCGAATAGATAGTTTAGCACAAATGTAATTTTTCAAAAGCCAAAGATTTCGAGAGCTAAAGAAAATTTTCTTTTTAGCATTCTAGGTTGGGTTAAAAACCCAGCTTGAAAAGTACTTTTCGCTTGAAAAGCAATGCTAAACACAGCTTATATTTTGTTTATTACATTACTTTAATTTTTAATTAATTAAGATTAGTATTATTCAATTATTAGTTAGTTGAAAATTTTAGCATTTTGTATATTACTATGGTACAAAAATTTTCCTTTATTTTCAGTCATTTCACTTTTAGTATAGTTTAATCACTTTTTTCATCCTATTTATGATTAAAGACAATTTAGTAAAATATGTTTTCAGGTATTCTTATATTCCGTCATCAACAGTAAAATCTTACATTCCAATCAAATGAACTAAATCTAATAATGTGATAAGTAATCTAAATTGCAGGTAATCCTATCACCAGAGATAATCAAATATTTATATTACGGTGAAAAGACTTGAATACTGTGTAAACATCCCTTCTGTTTTGCAGTCATAGGCTCACGGCTGCCTAGTCGAAAAACGCCGAGTACCCAAAATTCCCCAAAAAGGAATGGAAAGTTCATCGAATATAAATCAGATGCTGAGATGCAATTGCTCTCTTTAAGAATCAAAACATTTTTCCTTCATTCCATTTTATGCGGTCAAATATTCCGGCAGATAATATACAGTTATCAAGGCAAGGAAATCATACCTTAAAATGCACATTGGGGTGAAATATTTTTGTCAAGAACCGCACTTGAGGGGGTTGCAAAGGGTACTGCTCAGGAACAGCGAATGCAAGCTGAAACACTCCACCTTCATAAGGTGTCTCAGATGGTCCCTATATATAATCATATAATTTAGACAAAATCAAAATAAAATTCTATATAACCAGGATTCAAACGTGAAATTATCTGTCTGAACTCTGAACATGAGCATATTCAACTTTCACCAAGTTTTCTTCTCGGAGGATCATTCACATATACCCATACTCCAATAAAACTCTAGATGACATAGACAATAAATAATGTCTACAATTTTCCTTTTTCCTCCATTTTTTAGTTTAGAAACAACCTTGATTAGAGCAGTCCATTTAAATATGTTGGAATCATCACAAACAAGTTGAATATCGGGATCCGCCGTCTTTTCTCGCTGCACCTCTTTGTATTCCTTAAACAATCTTGCCCTTGATGCCTTCATATAAAGATTTCAACTATATTAATCAAGGGGATAATCGTTTTTATTTTTTACGAAAACCCAAGCTAACTTCTTCTACGATCTACATGTATTTTATTAAATACGCAAGATTTTTTTTTAAAAGCCATCTATATAAATATCAACTAACCTGCATCTCTCGTTGCTTGTAGGAAATTCAAAAGGACTTCGAAACAAATTATATAATTCTGTATCAACGTGAAAATTAGCTGTAAAATTGAAAACAAAAAAGCAGCTTTGTTAAGAATTTCCACTAAGGTTTTTATTATTTATGAAAATAATTAATTGTCAAGGTTTTGTTAGAGGTCGGATCAATTAAGATATGGGATATAGAAATCAATTAGAACAATAATTGATAATTTAAAAAAAAAAATAGGACGAAAAAGAAAAAGACGAGCTTAAGAATCTGACCTGAGGAAGATCCCTGATATGAGAGGAAAAGGAAGCTTATTTTGGTCGTGGTTTGATTTTGGTGATGTGAGAAAAAAACCCGTCGGGTCATGGGTTGTGGTTGTAAGAGTTTTAAGAATCTAAGCACGGCTGGCAGGATTTAATCTAAACTGGACCAAATATTGGGTCATGTTGGGCTGATTCATGCCCGTCCATTTTGCCGCTCTACGTCCACCCAAAATCAAGAGATTATAGATTTTTTTTTATACTATTTCTCAATGTATCAATGATCGAATTGATCAGATTACCATTTGTCTATTTATCTAGTTTGATTAAATAAATTATTAAAAAATTATACACGATAAAAAAATTTATTCAAATAGTTCATACAGATATTTGGGTCAATTAATCTATTATTTTTTCCAAACTAATACTTAAAATCAAAATAAAATATATTTTGGTTACTAATTATGAATTCATTTCAAGATTTGACATGTACGAGACAAATCGACTAAATTGAATGAATAGCCCAACTCTAGTCTCAAGATGAATTTAGATGAACGATGTATTTATCTGCGATTAGTAAAAAACAATGATGATAATAAAATTAAATACTGTATTGATATTATAACATAAAATAAAAAATAAACTAAACGCAATACACCACACCCAACTGCCTATTTAAACCCACCCTCAATCTCTACGAACCAAACCAACTGAATGATAGTCATAGCCTGACTTTTTGACTAGGTTATTAAAAAACCCATGGTTTTTAGTTTAACTTTATAAGGTTGCTTGCATCTTCATCGACTTAGGAATGACGGACTATGTTGGGAAAATAGAAGGTGGATTCTGATAGTTTCCCCTTCTCCAAGGCAAACTGTTACACATGGATACAACAAAACATTATCCCAAAAAGGTAGCAGGACAAATTTGCATAGAATTCTGGACAAATCCTCTAATTCAATAAAGTCACAAGCAAATTCCAGAAAAGTAAAATAATTGCAACAGCCTTGCATTTCAAAATGCCTATTGTCTATCTAATAGTGTCTTAAAACTTGGGAAAGAAAATCTCGACATGTACATTATATTATTTATTACAACAAAAATAGAAATAAAAATAAAAATTTCCATAAATCTGAGAAAAACAGAGAGACAATCAAATCTATAAACTCAACCTATAACCCGAAAGCGAGATCTTTCTATTTTCTCTACAGGGAGTGTACATGATTCCAATACCAAGCATTCAACACCAAATATGAGTCAAGAAGAATATCTAACGACGGAAAATGAGATAAAATACGAAACAAGTTAGCCACCAAAAAAAATATGTAAAAAAGAAATACTAAATCCCGGTTCACATGCTACCAGCTCTTCCAGGAGTGGTTTTTGTTGATTTAATTTTAGCCATGTCAACAAGGTCCCCAAACAGCTTATCCTCGGGTTTTGAAGCCTTACTAGGCGGAACGTAAGATGAAGTGGAAACCTGGTAGGAAGAGTTTCTCAGGGCATTGTCATCTCGGATGGATAGCCCATACATTTGCTGATTGAGATACTGTTGCTGACCATACCCATATGCTCCCATTTGGTTGCCATACATTTGCCGAGGATACATTGAACCCATCTGGCCAGCTGGCATTTGCTGAGGATACATTGAACCCATCTGGGCCCCTGGCACTTGCTGAGGATACATTGAACCCATTTGGCCCGTTGGCATTTGCTGAGGATATATGGAACTCATCTGGCCCACAGGCATTTGTTGTGGAAGCATGCCTGTATACTGTGATGCTCCCTGGATTGGCTGTGGATGATAACCAGCAAACTGGGTTCCCGGAGCCACATGGTTATTAATCGTCAGTAAATGACCAGTTGTGGTTGGCTGAATGTACATACCCGCCATTTGATCACTTCCTACATACTGGGGATGTTGAGCACCTGCAACTGGGCTGGAGTCTGCTGCCTGTGCTTCCCAGGGTGGTGGTGGTAGTGAGCCACTGCTCTCAGCACCTTCTCCACATGCAAAAAGTTCATTAATTACAAATGTAGTGGAAGCAAGAATACATATTCAGACTACCAAAGCCTAGAATGTCACTACATAAATTTTTTAAGAGGAAGACCATGACTATTTATTATTAATTTCCTAGAATGGCACGTGGCATGCCATGCTTACATGTGCCTATCCCTAGGGAGCTGTGCCAAAAGTAAAATGATCTACTTGTGCATAAGAAATCTATTCTAATTAGAATCAAACCATTGACAGGTGAGGGCGGCTGTTGCTGCTGAACCAGCTGACCATTCCAGGCGGGAACAGTGGCTTGAGCATATGGCTGCTCATATTGAGGAGGTGCTCCCAAGTTCGGTGCAGTTCCATTTGCATGAAAATTCTGCTGCTGCTGCTGAATTTGAGGAGTCAAAGGGTTGGTTTGTCCAGCCAAACCTGAAGACTGGGTGTTAACAGAATTGGAGGTGTTGCTACCATCAGAGAACATATCAAAGAGAACGAGGGCATTCTGCTGTGATGCAGGAGGTGCTTGTTGTGGTTCTCCCAAAGAAACAAGGGCCAGTGAATTATCTGCCTTAGGTGAATTGAAGTCATCACCACTAAGCAAGTCCATTTTGGGATTGGCAGCTGGTGGAGGAGTTGAACCATTTGTTGCAGGACGAGCAGGAAGCAGTAACTGATTAAATGGTGAACTTGCAACAGTGCTTGATGTGGATCTGTGAAAAAACCCTGTCAGTTAAAGCTCAAGCTACTGGAAATATAAGATGAAGGGTTTTAGATAACCCAAAATTAAATAAATTTCAATGTTAATCCTAGCAACATAACATTTTATAAGCATCTCAGCCACTCCTGATAGAGGTAAATACGCTACTAATCACTAGATCTAAAATGTTCAGGAGACTACCACTTCAACATAACCATGCACCTGCAATAAGTAATTTGTTTCAAAAAACCCAGGAACCAAATTGTACCAAGGATTCCTTCAAACAAATGAACCAAATAGATGAAAGAAACTTGTAATTAAGTTCCAAGATGCCGAGGAGAAGTGTATGGCTACCACCAGTTAATGCTTAGGAAAAGAAGTACAATGCAGCATATATAACAAAAAGAACTTGCAATTCTAAGCATATTCCTACAATTAGTTGTAATAAAAAGATTAAAATACAAAACACCAATAGTTTTCACCAGATCCCTGCATATGCAATCCAGTTCAAAGAAGCCTAATTACCTCCCCTCAGACTGCTTGCTACTCTCTCCAGTATCAATTAGTGGACTATCAACATTCATAAGTTCTTTTGCAGGTTCAGGCTTAGGTTTGTTTGCTTGAGAAGGAGTTCCTGAAGCTATTGCTTCATGCCTTGCTAGTACGCGTTGCAAATCATCATTCAATGCTAAACCTTGACATAAAAGTGACTCATCCCTGCAAGAGATAAATAACCAAAGGTGATATGTATCTTAAACGTTAAAAGTATTTCACACAATTTCTTGTAACAATCCATAGAGGTTGGAAACTAACATGCCATAATAAGTGAAATATAACACAAATTTATATAAATGCAACAAAGATATTCATTAGCATAGGTTAGGGGGGAAATTTGATACATAAAAAAACTCCTTCACAGGTTGCTCCAGCTACAAGTCACCATAGCAACAAGATATAATTGAATAAAAGAATGATGTCCCTTTGATCTCAACTCAGAATATCACTCCTCTTCTCGGTAAGTATTTTTAACAAGTGATACTAGCAAAATCACCTTAAGGACCATGAAATAAAAAGAGAAATGCCATGCAGAAAAGCATGACACATTCATGAAAACAGATGATAACATCAAGTCATCAACTTATAGAGAGTATGAAGGGCCCAGGAAAGTTGTATTAAAAGAACATTTCCTTACGATGTTGAATTAACAAGGTGTACAACTCTTTGTTTGTATGTACGACACTGCTCCACCAAATCAACAATCACCTCTTGCCTAAGTCCCTGTAATGATAGATGAAAGACCAGTAACTATGCAAATAGAAACTGAACATAAAGAAACCACAACTTGCATTATATCTTTAGTAGAGGATGTAGCAGCGTGAAACTTCATAAACTTTCGAAAAGATTTTTCATTATGAGAGCTGGAAAAACATAAGTTTACACAAAAAGAATGGTTCACCATCTAATGAATTTGAGCATTGTCAACCAGATTTGTACGCAAACGACAGTTATATTAAGGACTTTGGTAGTCACCTTAAATCCAATTACTGACTTGCCACTTAGAAACTACATTACCATGCGCTTGCCAGAACACAATTAATTTAGCAAGTAAACAAAATGTCTTCATTCTCATACATATCAAAATGCAAACAAGTACCTCCTTGTTTCCGGGATCTATTGCATTTAACATTTCTGAAAGGACATCCATAATACCACGCGCATTCTGAATTTCTGTCAAACTGATAAATGAGACTTCTGTTAAAAAACAAGATGTATAACAATGTAATTTCACCATCAATAATATTATAGAACAAGCCATTCACATTGCTTCAACTATTACAACTACTCTATTTCTAGGAGAAAAGGATAATCATTGGTGTGACAACACCACTCATGGTTACCAGCTAAGGACAGGGAACACTGATGTGCTGACAAAAACTGAAGTTAAAAACAAATAGGAAGTTTTTCACCCAACAACTCAAAATTGATCTCTCTAAAAAATACATTAAGGAGTGAACAAAGAGTTTGTTTTGACAATTACTCTTATTTTAATACAGAGAAAATATTAGATAGTTCGTACACACAAACAGAATGAAATATTATCCTTCTGAAGCAATTGAAACTCACTGTGAAGCCCATATAAAAAAATATTTCAATAAGCTCTGTAATTTATTTATTAGACAATCATTACAAGAACTTATTGTGGGCAGCAGCCTTCTGCATAACCATATTACTGCAGCACAACTTCTACAAAGACATTATTCAGAAAGTTCAGAAATAACAGACATAGGCCATCATGAAACTGAATGGGAACAATGGAAAACATTAAAAAAGAACAACCATGCTTTTACTACTCAAACAACTAAGGAACAAAAATAATACCTCAGGGTTGGAAACTCGGACTCTGCAGAAGACTCAGCTGTGTCTTGCCGATCAAAATTGCGAATATTTGGAGTATAAGAAGACAACGGTTGCGTTTGAGGAGGAGTAAGTACGGGTGCAGACATCTCAGATCTTGGTGGGAATACTGCACCAAGACGCTGAACAACAAACCAATTTGCCTCAGAGAGGAAAAAGAAAAGGGGAAAGGCCACACTATGTGGAAGGATAACATATGAAGAATACAAATTAAGAGTCATGAATGAAGGATAGCATATGAAGACTTCGATCCCAAGAAATACAAAGCATGTCTCGTACAATTTGAGATGAGTCCTAAGCAGACATACCAACAACTCTTGGTAGGCAACATAATATTGTGGATATCTTGCCCTCGCACCTCCAAAAGCTTCTTGCCAAGTGTCAATCAGAGTCAATATCTTCTCTTTAACATTAAAGTCGGGCTACAATTGAGCAGCACAAAAATTGAGAAGAAATTCTCACTAGAAAAAAAATAACTAGAAAATGGGGCTCCCTACCTTTTTCTTGACTATTCTAACCATCTCATGAAGAACATCCCTCTCTGCAACGTGCATGTGGACAATGTCCCCACAGTTTTTTATGATAGTTTCTAGCAGCTAGAACATAGGAAGTAAACCAAATTTAAACAAGTTTAGTTCAATCTAAGAAACAGGTAATAAAACAGGCAACAAAAGTGATCATTATATCCAGGGATTAGTAGAAACCAACATAAAAGTTATTAGCAGCTTACAGTTAGTGCAAGAAGTTGAACTTTAGGATTTTTACTTCCAAGCTTCTTCTTTATGCCTTTCACAACATCTTTTGCTTGCCTGATAATAACCATAACATTTCACTACTAGATTTAAGAAAGCAAAATTTATTCAAAGTTAAAAGATATAAATCCAGTCAGCTTCCGGAGTTAACCAGAAAATTAGAAAACTAAACCATCAGTCCTTTCTACTTTCAATAAGTCACAAGAACTAAAAAGCAACCGGCAAAAGTGACCAAAAATAATTAACAAAAAAAAACAATATTAAACTTAATTACCATGAAGCTGATAATGTAAAGCTAACAAAAATCCAGTTCATATTTGAGAAAAATAAATTTAATATTTGCTAGGTAAAGTCACACAGTTATCTTTCACTTTGAGAAAATTAGTTGACTCTTTATAACCAGTAGAAGCTTTGACATGAAATTAAATCCTCTATCAATCAACAAAAGCCACATTTAAAAGCTGTATAATCAAATACATCCATGATTGGAATTACATGTTGAAAAAAGAAAGAAAAAGCAAAGCAAATTGATCGATCTACTAAATTTCCTGAACCAAATCTCTCCCATTAAACTTGCGTGTTATAAAAGAAAAAAAAGCAATATTTAACTTCTCTCAAATTTACAATTAATAGAAAACAAGAGGAGAAAAATTGAAAAAAATAAAAGAAAAGAAGTAAAAGCAAGTCCAACACCGACACAAGAAAGAAGACTAGATTCACAATCTTCATATTCATTTTTTATAATCAAATTGAACACAATCATCAATAGAATCATAAGAGCAATAACAACTTCTTAGAAGAGAGGAGAAATTGGAATCCAGAGCGACGAATACCCAGGGTCGTGATTAAGCATATCGCAGATCTCGATATTCCTAGCCCAATCAGGCCCGATCAGCAAGTCACTCGTAGCTCTCTCTACCATAGAGTTCACCATCTTCGCTGACAAAAATAAAGGATTCGCACACACCAGAAAAGTAAAAAGAACAACAAAAACCCAATCAGATTCCGATCAGCGCCCGGCGCGATCGCGACGAACGGAAGAATTTTCCGGAGACTCCTCCGGCACACTCAATCTAACTTTTTATCAAGTAAACCAAACAGTCCAAAATCTTCAGCTCTCTCTCTCTCCCTTTTCTTCCTCGCTTCTCTCGCGTTTTGTTTCTAAGATTAAATCGAATAGTCTCTTCTTTTTCCGTTTAGAAAAATTAAAAAAATATATATTATATATATATTTCCCTTTCGTTTCATTTCCTTTTTCTTTTATTAACTTATTTTTTTCAATTATTTGGGGGTGATATAAAAAAATAAAAGACCAACCAAAATCAACCACGTTTGAGTCGGAGGTTTCGCTGACCGGTTATATCAAAGGGCTCCTATCGTTTTATTACTGGATTTGTCAGTCGGAGGTTTCGCTGACCGGTTATATCAAAGGGCTCCTATCGTTTTATTACTGGATTTGGTGCTTCGTGAGATGGCCTAACCACGTGTCGTTATTGATGTATCTCAGTTTGGTTTTGGAAAGAAAAAAGAGCAGTCCTTCAAACTTTTTCCCATATTATTAGTATTGAAATTTCGCAATTTTTCTCAATTTAATCTTTGAATTCAGAATGTGTTAAAGTATAATCTTATAACATTTTGGTATTATGTGATATAATTACTTATAAATTTTTAATTTTTTTAAAAAATATTGTAATTTATTTATATTTATATTTTAGATATTATAAAAATTTTAAAAAAATTAAATGTCTTTTTAAAAAAAATTTACTATTTCAAATATAAATTTTTTTATATTATAAAATTAAAAAACAAATTATAAATTAAATTAAATTAAATTTTGGTTGAATAATTACGTTCTGAGTCATGAATCAACAATGTCCATGGTATCACCACAAATATAGAAATATATTTCATTAATTAAAAAACATTAACAAATTAACACGCTTTAATATTAAATGATAGTAAGCAAACGCATTTGATCTAGAGGTACATTCGAACACCAATGCACATTCATATATTACAAGTTCAATCTAATCTATAGCTCAAACAAAAGTCTTATTTTTTTTAAACTTTAGATGAATTCTCAAGCCACCTAAAATATTATAAAATTTTATTAGGATAATAATCATTACCAGCTCAAAATTCGAATAGGTTTAGGTTGGATTTTATTAAACTCGCACGGATTGTACTAGGTTTGCAAGTTGAGCTCGTAGGCTAAGCTCGTTTTTCTATGAAATTACATGCGCATAGGATCATATGAACACGTATTAAATCTGAAATAAGGTACGTGTTGACATACACGAAACCCATCAAAAACGTCATATTAATGAACAATACTCGTATTTTATAAATAGACAAACCCTACCATCTATAAAAAAAAACACTCCAACAAATTTATTTTTAGCATACTTAGTATTTGTTTTAAATTGAAGAGATCTATGACTTCATTCTTTTCATTCGGGTCTACTTGAATGATTTTCGAATCAAAATTGACTGAGAAAAATCAGTAAATTGGCAGAAACTAAACTTATTCATTTTGAGTCGAACAAAAATCAGTAGCTAGAGCCTAGAAGAGAGTTTGGGAGGAGATTTTCTCTCAAAATTTCTCCAGTCTTGGTGCCGAAATTCAAGCAAACAAGAAGGTACGTGAGATTTTTTTTTTGGAATGATTCTTTCATTAAATCAAGAGGTTTTATAATATACATTAAATCATTAGAAATCAGATTTACTAGAGGTTGAGTTTAATATTTATAGGATTTATGGTTGAGATTTTAAGAAGCAAAGAGAGTTTTATTATATCAAATGTATCTATATTAGTTGATCTAGGATGCTAGATGTTTAAATTTTGTTAATCTCATTAGTTTCGATGTTTTGGATGCGTTGTTGAAGAGAAAGAAGTTGTTATTATGTTTTGGATGTTTTGTTAATCTCATTTATTTGATATTTAATAATTTTACATATAAAATATTTTTAGTACCATTATATATATTATTTTATGAAACTTATAAAAGGTAAACAATTTAACATATTTTTTAATATTTACTTTATAATATGATTTAATTAATTTTTATATGATATAAATTATAACACATAAATAAAAGATGATATATTATAAATTTAAAAATAATTAAATCGTGTTCAAACTTTAATATTTAAATTTGAGCTCAATTCGACTGATATTTTAAATAATTTTTTTGTTTAAATTTATTTTTTAAATTTAAATTTTATAAATACTCTAAAATATCATATGAGCTTTTGAACTTAGATTAATATTCCGATTAATCAACAAGTTTAGTTGCCAACATTTTTTAACATTTTTTAAAGTTATATTTTCTTTTATATTTAGTTGTATAATTGAATTAACTCCCGAGAAAATATAGGGCAGGCAGAATCTAAGCAAACAGAAAATGTGTAAAAAGAAAGCAACAAAGTTATATAATAATAAAAAACAGACGAAAAAAAGGGGAAAAAGGAAACTACTCGAGTTGTTACTATGTTTAATATAATTTTGATTATGAATTTTAATACATTGTAAATTAGAACTGTATTATTTTTTAGGGAGGGATTATTTATTCGGTTTAAAATTAAAGTAATTTTATATTTTTTCGTATTTTTTTGTATGATTAATACTTTTTACAATTTAACCGTCATATTTCATATTTCATTCATATAGATCACAAATGTTAAATTCGACATAAATTTAAAATTTCTAATTTTTTATTTTATGTAAAAACTTTCAATCATTTAATAAGTATTAATATATACAATACTTTAGATCAATATGATAGAGATATTGGATCATTTAACAAAATCACATGCATGATAAATATAATTATATCAATAAATTCAAGTATTGAATCGTTAAAATATTAATCATATAAAAATATAAGAAAAAGCATAAAACTATTTTAGTAGATCTATTTCTCACTTTTATATTATATAATAGGGATAAATCTCAAAACTATACATGAACTTTGGTTTAATGTACAATTGTGTACATGAACTTTGATTTTGTGTAATTTTATCTGTGAAATTTCAATTTGATCTAATTCTCACAAATTATTAACACAATTATTGATGTAGTATCATTTTATGTTTATGTATTGCATAAAAAATAATTATATTTATTCAATATAAAAATAAATAAATGTATTTATTTCTTTAAATGTATATGATTGAAACAAAATTATTATTTCATGTATATATTTAAATCACGATCAAAATTTCATATATATATTTATATATATTGAGCCAAACTAAAATTCATGACTTCATATATTAATTTATACATTATATCAAAATTTATATATAATTTTAAAATTTTTCCATTTATAATATTACACTTTAAGCCTGACATTGTACTATAAAATTTTATTTAATTTCAACAACTAATTTTTTTTTATTAATTTGATGCCGTTGGAATATCTTTTTAAAATTTTTTATATGATTGAAATTGTTAATACGGAAAACAGTAGGCAGTCATACTCATATCACTTTCTGGCTAGGCAATGGCTTAGGTCACAAGTCACAACTACAGCATGATAAAGGCCTGACTAGATTCTTCACTTGCTTTTTGGGGCCCTAAATTTGGGGTTTCTAGCATGTTTAGAATAATAGTTTAACTATCTTCGAAAAGAAAATAAAAAGTTTAATTGAATTTTATCTGAGAAATTATTTTTTTTAATTTATTATATATAAATTTTGAAAAAAAGTTATATTTATATAAAAATAGTAAAAATCAATAATTTAAAATTTTATATATAACAAATTAACGAAAATTGAAAACCAACTACTCGAATTCATTTATTTATCAATGATTGAACTGATTGTTTAATTTTTATAAAGAATGAAGATAGAATTTTGATGATTTTAAATTTATAAAATAAAATGACGAAATTCGAATTAATCTTTTATAAAATAAACTTGCGCTTCAACATGCAAGGATCTCCGTTGGGCCTACTGATAATGGGATTGGCGGTGCCTGATTTTTGCTCCCTGTTATTTATTAACTGTTAGATTAGATGTACATTTTCAGTCTCCGTGATTGGGGTCATAAAGTCCAAAAATACCAGTCTGGATTATGATAAATAATAATAATAAAAAAGAACAAATCAGTTTTTTAATAACTATTTAAAACTTAAAAAAATATGTAATTTTTTAATATTTAAAATTTAATTTTTATACTTTTTTTTTTTTTTTTAGAAATTTAGTTTTATTAAGTTTTTTAATAATAAAAATACCGGTCTGGGTGCATAAAGTTTTTTTATACATGGGAGAGGGACTTCTACCGACAATCCTTAGCATAAAATATACTTCCAGCCCACTTAAAACTCAAATTTGAAAATCGGATAATTCTATGAATCGTAAGCATAATAGTTTCCTAATTTACCTCTTCACTGCATCATCGTTCTTATGGAGAATCTAAAGCCTATGGAGCCTACCAGAATCCACTCAAATGGCGATTCTCTGTTTCAGGACATTACCTTAGCTCCGGATATCCCAGTCTACGCGGTATCGGCTTTCAAAATTTTGCATATTTCTTGCTACTTATTTTAGTCAGTGTCTCCTCACTCCATTGCTGTACTGTTCTGTGTTCTTCCAATTAAAGAAGTTTGAGCTTTTTTCACTGCTTGGAAGTACTTTTCAGTGCTCTTTCGTCCATTATAGTAAGTGCTGAATTAGGAATTGATTAGTCCAACCTGGTTCAAGATCATTTCAACGCTTCAACTGGGCTTTGACTATTGTGCTCCAAAATTGTGCTTGATCTGTTTGCCTTTATCTGTTTTCAAGAATTTATGTCCAAATTGGTTCTTAAATGTGCCCGTCTTCTAATTGAAAAGTAGAAACCTATATCTTTAGAATTGAAATTGCCATTGACACTGATTTTCAGGTATAAAATATGTCAACGTTAGAAAAACAAAAATGGATGTTTTATATGAAGTTCTCTAGCATTTCTGATCTTCGTTTAGAAATACAAGTATTTTGATAAATTAGTTACACCAGTGTTACACTGAATGTGGATCAATCTAGTACGCAAGTCGCTACTTTTATAGAACTAATTCAATAATGCAGTCTTATCCGGTTCCTTCAGTTTTCTCTTTTGGAACTTATTATAATAATTGTTTGTTTTACTCAGTAGTTTTATAATAAGCTATATATTAATGTCGTTAGTTTAACTGAATTGGATTGCTAGCGTTCCCTGATTGGGACCGTGCATACCAATTCGAAAATTGCTGGAGAGAGCAATCTCTGGTCCCAGGTTTACACTGCATCTTGCCTTCTATTTGTTGCTTCAATAATTAAGACGTTCTTTTGTTTTTAATGCTTTTATATTATATGAAAAAAGATAACAGCTGCTTACAACAAGGACCCCTGCCCCAATAAGCTGCATTTGGGTATTGGTGTTTATCGAACAGAGGTGAGTGTTAGTTACTTCTGCCAATTAGTGATATTTCTCACCCACATTGACCATTGCAAATATACTTCTGGCTATTTCAAAAAAAAAAATAAAAAGTATACTTCCGGATAAAATACTTATTATATGGGGTTGCTATACTTTATCTTTGCATTTCAAGATTTTGGCATGCTCCTGGAGAATGTGTTTTTCGATCATGTGTTATAGTCTTTGCACAGAAATAGGGTCATTCCTATCACCCACTTCTCCTAGTAAAGTAAAGTCATGATATTGTTGCAAGGTTGGTTCTTTCAGGTATCTTTTTTAGTTGAATAAACATCCTACCTTAGCATTCAATTGTATTAGGCTGTTATCAGCAGGTCGGTAACTGCCATAATTATGGATTAATATTAGTAGAAAGTAACTTCCACGAGCATTTCCTTATATCGCATCGCTTGTTTTTCTTTGACGGAAACAATTTTCTGGATGGGATTTGTTCGTTGAACGACAGGAGGGAAAATGCCATACATTAAATGTTGTTAAACAAGTGGAGCAGACACTAGCTAACGATCTGTAAGTATTTTATTATTATTTTGCCATCATAACTTGCTTGAGTCATGACTGAACTCTAAGTTATCTGATATTTAGGTCTGCTGACAAGGAGTATCTTCCTATAACAGGAATGCCGAAATTTAATAAATTAAGTGCTGAGCTAATATTTGGCTCTGGCAGGTACAAGAATACTAGCCTGGTTTCGAATTTATTAGATCAATTTTCTTAATGTAGGAAAAAGGGGAAATTAGAGAAATAAAATTTTAACCATAAAGTTGGTTATTAGCAAGGCTGCAATACTCAATGTTCAGAAAGCATTGCAATTTGCAAGCTCGGTTATTATTAGGCTATTTCCTGAACCCATTTTTTTCTTTTTTCTGGTTTCTTTAAACTCTGATTTTAGCTGAAGTTATTTTTCTGTTGTTGGCTGCTTATATCATTGTTCGGAAAAGCCGTGCCATCAAGGAAAGTAGAGTGGTTACTGTCCAATGTGTTTCTGGTTGTCTATCACTGAGGGTTGGAGCTGAATTTTTAGCAAAACATTACCACCAAGTAAAGGACTTCGCACCATAGTGGTTTATGTGTTATGAGTGGACTGTTTAACTTTATCGTCCACCTTCTTTTTCAGCATGTGGTTTACCTTCCTGAGCCAACATATGGAAATCATCTAAATCTGATATCTGCGGCAGGGTTAACTTTGAAGACTTACCGATATTATGACCCCAAAACACATATGCTAGACTATCAAGGTCTCCACTTCATTTTGAGCAACTTCCATTTGTAGAAACTTCATGTTGCAACTGCATTTTGATTTGAATCACCAGTACAATATATCATGTTTATTATAAGTTTAAGAATTAAGCATATTATGCACATGAATTTGGGTATTGTATGCAAGATATACCTAATTTCTTTTCAATATCCTTTACTGAACACCAATTCACAATAAAATGGTCATAACATCACCATTTGGCAGTATTTTGCATTGGAAATTATTATCTTCATTGTTCTCATGCATTAAGATAATTCATCTTGGTGTTTGATAGGCCTTTTGGAAGATCTTGGGTCTGCCTTGACTGGAGCCATTGTGCTTTTCCACGGTTGTGGCCATAATCCTACTGGTGTTGATCCGACTTGTCAGCAGTGGGAACAGATTAGGCAGTTAGTGAGACAGAGAGGCCTATTGCCTTTTTTTGACTGTGCTTATCAGGTAAGATACTATTAAATCTATATGGCTTTAGGTTTCTGCTTGAACCTCATTTAGTGACTGATGGACTGTGCTTGTAGGGTCTGGTAAGTGGAAATCTTGATGATGACGCACAATCCATTCGTATGTTCGGTTGTGATGGTGGCAAATGCCTTGTGGCTCAATCATATTCAAAAAATATGGGACTCTATGGGGAGCGCATTGGTTCGCTTAGCATTGTAAGATACTTTGATAGAACTCTTCATAGTTAATATCTATCTCCATGTATGACCATGCACATGGTCACATTTTCCTTTTCCGAAGACTCAAATGTGTTTCTTATATGAGAACAATATTTTTAAAATATCTGCATATTTCTCACTACCATGGTTGTCATCCTTAATGTGGATTTAGGTTTGCAAAACAGCTGATGTGGCAAGGCAGGTTGAAAGCCAGCTCAAACTGATCATAAGACCCTTGTATTCAAACCCGCCCATTCATGGGGCAGCCATTGTTACTGCCATTCTGAAGGATAGGTAATAAAATAATTCAGTCATAGACTTTTTAGTCACTCAGTGTCTTTCTTGTGAATGTGGTGATGACATTCTGAAGTTGCAAATTTTTGTTTCATGCAAGAAAATGCTAAACTATTCTAGGACCATAAAAGCTAAAGTGTTAGGACAGTAAAAGTCATATAAATCTTAATAAACCAAAATTTGTCATGTCAGATCATTAAGAACAAAAATTTAATGCGGAAGCATACTTGAATCCATTGATATATTGAAATCTTCAAGTCTTATGGTTTTGATCTTCCAAATTAACACATTAGTATTTTAGATAAAATAAATCTCTCTTTTCTGAAGATGAGATGTCAAAAAAGTTAAGTGTGTGTAATTTGAGGATCATAACTCTAAAATATAACTTTTGCACATTAACTTTAATTTCTAATCAGTATAACACAGTAGAGTCAACGTGTATTTAGAGAATATGAATGAGATTGGATTTTTTCCCTAGTAGCAATATGAAAAACGTTTGCTTATTATCATACAAGCCTAATTCTATCATTTGTTATTTGTTGGGTTAGATTGTAAATGTAGGTTTCATTAAAGGTAATATTGGGATAATAATGTGAACTAGTCAATACTAGTATAAAAGAGAAACAAGGCTACTGAGTGTATCATTTGAAAACATGAATTTGTATCCTCTTTGGCTTTTCTCCTCTTCTTGAATCTTTTTCTTCCCTCCTTCCCTTTCTTCTTTCCTTCTTTCTGTTTCTGTAAATGCTTTCTCAACTATTTTGATCCACAACATATTAAAATCACAATCTTCGATGGCCTTCAGTTAACCCCATGTTTTGGAATGTTTCAATCTAAACGGTGTATGAGCAATTATCTTGGCATGGAATCCATGGTCAAGTCTAAACCATGCCTCTAAGTTTGTTAATTCTTAACATGTTGCAGTGATTTGTACAAAAAGTGGACTAACGAATTGAAGGCTATGAGAGATCGACTGGTCCAACTACGCCGCCAACTCTATGATGCTTTATGCAACAAAGGTAATCCATTTATGTTGTTAGTAAACTCTTTACACTATTGCGTCGTTTGGTTACTAGTATAATTATATGAGAGAAAAAACTTTTTTATTACATATGTATTACAAGAATAGTTGGTACAAATTTAAACTTGAAAAATAGAAATATGAGTAAAAACTCTTGGTAAATATTACCAATTGAATTCGTTATTGCTAACTCATATGCTAAAAAATTTGTAAAAATAATACCCCTACCAAACTAAGCATATATGTGTTGACCATTTCATTCACGTAACAGATCCATCTCAAACCTCCATTGCACAAGAGAAAATGTAGAATGAGTTGTTTTCAATCATTCAACCATGAACTATTTGAGAATCTGCCAAAATTTTGGTGATTTGACCTAAACTTCAGGGTACATCCTTCTCCTTTTTCCGGGCAGGGACTCCAGGTGACTGGAGCCATATTATCAAGCAGGTGGGAATGTATAGTTTCACCGGATTGAACAAGGATCAAGTTGACTTTCTGACTAGAGAATACCATATCTACATGTCATCTGATGGGTAAAAGATTTTTCCAGCTACTCATTTACTGTATAAGCAATAATCTTAATGAACCAGTTCCCTCATCAATACTGGTATTTATGGTTATCGACTTTGTTTCAGGAGGATTAACATTGGAGGCCTAAGTTCAAAGGCAGTTCCATATTTTGCAGATGCAATACACGATGCAGTTATAAGCTCTCTTCCGTCCAGTACTTTAGCCTAGACTTCTATTTTTCACCCTTACCCTTTGCTTTGGATCAATTGGCTTTTTATTTTCTCACAAATTTGGGGAGGGGATCGGTTACACTTGCTTTGGACCATGACCATTGATATCCAAACCAATCCATTTATGACTATGATGGCCCTTAAGAAACAAAGTTTGATAAGTCATACATCTAAACAAGTTGAACTTAACTGTAGAATATAAAAAAAATATTAGGGTTAAATATTTTTTTTGAGGCCTGAACTCTATAATTATTCTTGCATAGAGGTTTTTTGCATTTATTCCTACATTGATGCTTGATTTTTTTTATAAGTTAGTTCTTAAACTTAATTTCTTTCACATTAGTGTTTGAATTTTTTTTGTCTAAATCTTTGATATTTTCTTTAAAATCCTAAAGTTCAGACTCTTAATGTAAAAATAATTGTCAAGTTTAAAAACTAATTTGAATAAAAAATAAATTTAAATTCTAATGTGAAAACAATTATTTAATTCAAATCTTAATATGAACCAATTAAGAAAAGTTGAAGTTTCAATAAAAGAAATATGGTGAAGTTGAAGCACTTAATAGTGATTTAATCTAAAAATAATTTTTGTTATTTTAATCTTGAGAATTGAAACTTTTGTGTTAGTTTCGAAAGCTTAAATTTGGTCATCAAATTTAATTGAATGTAAAAATAATTATCTAAGATTTAACTTAAATATAAAAAATTCAGGTTGAATATAAAAATAATTATCAAGTTGAAGTATTAAAAAGTGATTTAATACTTTTCATAAATATTTTAATTTCACATATTAAATGAAGTCCTAGAAATTGGTGAATATCCAAAACAGACATCTTGGCAAACGTGCCAAACCCCACTTCATCTATAATTCATCATCTTTTGGTAGGAATCCTATGTGTCACCCGGTTTTCTTTCTAACCAATTGAAAGGCGGCGGTTCTACCAATTAAACTACTCTATGTTTATCTGTTTAGAAAAACTCAAATATTGGAAAAACCCTACTAAAATAATTAAATTTTAATCATTGCGTTTTTTGAACGGCAACTTTTGATTTTTAAGATATTTTAGGAAGCTTTAAATGAATTATTTTTATCAAAATTAGGGTGTTGATGGGTTAATAGTAGTAATTATTCTCTTCATCATGAATATTTTTTAAAGAGATAAATAATTAATCGTGAAATGTATTTTATTTTTATAAGTAAGAATTAAATTTTAATTTTATTTTAAGAGATGATATGAATAATAATCGTACTTTAAAAGAATTTAAATTTAAAAATTATAATGAAAAAAATTATCAAATTGTAAAACTAATGATTAATATTGATAAAAAAAATTTAAGATTCAAGTTGTTTTATCCTAAAAATCATTTAAACCGTCGTAAAATAATTTAAAAAGTCAATTAAATCATTACATCGTCATTTTTTTCATGTCAATTGTTATGTTGATAATCACTTACATGACAATCATCATTTAATTGTCTGCCAAATGCTTTGATAAAAAATTATATTCAGGGTATTAATTGATTGCTAATTTTTAATTAAGACCTTAATTAATGTAATTTCGATTAAAATTTAATATATTTTTAAATTATTTTACGAGTCTTTTTTATATTTAAAATATTTTAAAGTTAAAAAATATATATAGTATTTTTATTACAAAAAATAGTTTTAAAATCACTTTATATGTTATTTGATATTTTATTTCATTCAAATAATGAAATATAATATCGTTTGAATCTTAGTTGGATTGATAAAGATATTGTTGTCAAAATAAAGAATGTGGTTCGATTGCGTTATTGTGTATTATCTTCTTATTTATGGATTAGAGAAGAACTTTGCGTAATTCTAAATATCGTATTAAAAAAGACAGATATAATCAGAATTTATAATGAAATTATTAAATTTTATATATTAAATTTTATAATATCTGAAAATTTTCATTTGTCTTAAGTTTTAAAATTGAGAACTATATTTTGAAAAAAAAAAAGTTTATATAATAGAGATGAAAAAGGGTGGAACCCAATAGATAACAGCTACTGTCACTCGCCGCGTAAGCTTTCTATTGATATAAAAGCAAACCAAATGGAGCAATCGGTTATCAGCTAGCAAAAGCAAATTTTGCCGTAAAAGCGTAAATTCATCATTCAAACGTACCGAACAAGCTAACATGCGCCCCGAATTCACGTCACCGTCTTCTTCTTCATCTTCGTCGGCCGATCGACGGTTAAACGCTCTGGTCCGACACCTCGCAACCGCATCAATGGTGTCTCAAACCGCCGTATCATTTTCTCCCACCTCCGGGTTTCATGGAGACTCCGTTTTCTCTCACATCGTTCGCGCCCCTGAAGATCCCATTCTCGGAGTATGCTAAAAAATTCAATCTCTCTTCTTCTTTTTTTTGTATCTTTTTTATTCTTTTAATTATGAATGATTAGATGTAACAATTAGCTAATACATACCGTTGATTTATTAGGTGACTGTTGCATATAACAAAGATCCCAGCCCCGTTAAGTTGAATTTAGGAGTCGGTGCTTATCGAACCGAGGTAAGTTATTTATTTCTTTAAAGTTGGATTTTGGTAAAATTCTATAAAATATCCCTGTAATATCAAATTTTTTTGCTGTTTAATTCGATAATTTTTAGTTTTTATGTTCTAAAATATGTATTTTCGGTCTTGATACTAATTATATTTTCTATTAAATTGGTCAAATAATTTGAACACATGCAGCTTGACAAATTTTCTATGTATATATAGCAAATCATCGCAAGTAAAAAATATGCCAAAGTTGGTTTCATGACTGAAAATACATATTTCAAAAAGTAGAGAACTTGAAATGATCAAATTATAATATAAGGACTATATCCGCAAAAAAAAAAGAAGTATAGTGGACCTTTTATACAATTTGGCATTGGATTTTTTTGTTTTCAACTTAAAATTTGTTAATTTTGCTAACAGGAAGGGAAGCCTCTTGTTCTTAATGTGGTGAGAAAAACTGAAGAAATGTTGTTGAACGATAAATCACGTGTTAAGGAATATCTTCCCATTATTGGAATAGCAGAGTTTAATAAATTAAGTGCTAAACTTATTTTTGGTGCTGACAGGTTTGTTAATATTGGATGTTTAATGCTAGCCTAGGAAATTTTAAATTAATTTTATTGTTTTTGGTATATAATTTGATTCTTTTTGTGGGTTTTAAATGTAGCCCTGCTATTCGAGAGAATCGGGTTACTACAGTTCAGTGTTTATCTGGGACGGGTTCATTGAGAGTTGGAGCTGAGTTTTTGGCTAGGCATTATTATCAAGTAAACCTTTTTTTTTATTTTACATTTTGTATTTTTTGTATTATCTTTGGACAATTTCATAGTAGTGATTTCACTTACCCTTTTTACTTTTTCTTTGGCAGAAAATTATATACATTCCACAGCCAACATGGGGAAATCACACCAAGATTTTTACTTTGGCAGGATTATCTGTCAAAACTTACCGCTATTATGATCCAACAACACGCGGATTGAATTTCCAGGGTATGAAAAACTTCTATGAATATGTGGTTTTTGTGTATCACCATGCAATATTTCAATCTTATATTGAGCTCTTAGTCAATTATCATCAACTACATGACATCAGTAAATTTTGTTGTTCCTATCATTATTGTTGAAGTTGTTGTGACCATTGATCTCCGTATCTGATTATGCATAATTGTTTTTTGGTTCTCCCTTTTTTGGTGTCCGATGAGGATTAGTTTGATTTTAGTTTTACTCTGTTAGTTTTTTTATTTTTCGGTATTCCTTTCTTGATAAAAGGGTTATTGGAGGACCTTGGCTCTGCCCCTTCTGGATCAATTGTGCTTCTTCATGCATGTGCTCATAATCCCACTGGAGTCGATCCCACCCTTCAACAGTGGGAGCAAATTAGGCAGTTGATGAGATCAAAGGCATTGTTACCTTTCTTTGATAGTGCTTATCAGGTAGGTAGAACTGAATGCAACATTGGGTATTTACTTTTGCAAATCCAGAAACTTACAACAGTTTGGATCATTTAATTGGTGAAGACTTGAATGAAGTTATTCGTTATTACTATTATTATCATTTCTAAAAGGTTGTATGGGTACTTGTTATTATAGGGTTTTGCCAGTGGAAATCTTGATGCAGATGCACAGTCGATTCGTATGTTTGTTGCTGATGGTGGTGAATGCTTTGTAGCTCAGAGTTATGCAAAGAACATGGGCCTCTATGGCGAACGTGTTGGTGCATTGAGTGTTGTAAGACTCTAATATCGATGTCTATGAGATTTAGAATGCCCTAAATTGCATTCTTTTAATTTAAAGTTCCTTTTATATTCTTTTTTGTACAAATCATGTGTTAGCAAGATCTGGTCACTATAGATGGACAACTTTGACTTGATATATCAAGTTGTGCCTTGTTATTTTTTGGCTTGAGGAACGTATTCTGATTGTTATTACAAATTTCATCGTCAATAGGTCTGCAGGGCAGCCGATATAGCAAGCAAGGTCGAAAGTCAGCTCAAGCTTGTTATTCGGCCAATGTTTTCAAATCCACCAATTCATGGTGCATCCATTGTGGCAAATATCCTGAAGGACAGGTGTGCACTCTTCACCCTTGGTTCACTACACCGCTGTTGTCTGCATCATTTGGTTGGCAAGAACTCCATCTTTATCTTGTGTATATCAGCTTATGTATTAAAATTTAAGCCACAGTTGCGGGCTATTGTCAAATGGACTTTGCAGATTCTAATAACCGATCGTATCCTGTCCTAATTCTTATTCTTTTGTCCTTTTAACCAACAGCAACATGTTCAATGAATGGACTATTGAGTTGAAGGCAATGGCTGACCGTATCATCAGCATGCGCAAACAACTTTTTGATGCTTTGCGTGCTAGAGGTCTCCTCGATGTTCCTTCTATCTTAGTACAATTTCTTTGTGTTGTATTTTAAGCAAATCGATTGCCACCTGGTGACTGGAGTATATGTTACTTTCTCACTTATTTCTTTTGCTTTACATGTGGCAGGAACACCTGGTGACTGGAGTCATATCATCAAACAAATTGGAATGTTTACCTTCACCGGACTAAATTCAAAGCAAGTGGAATTCATGACCAGAGAATACCACATCTACATGACTTCTGATGGGTAAGAAGTTCAATTATTGGGCCTATGTTTACTTAGATAAGGGTATGCATCCAATATGGGTATCAAAAGCCTCGTATCCATGTATATGTGCCTAACACACACACACACACACACACACATAAATGAAGATACCCATAGAGCTATAAACCAATTATTGGAATTGGGACTTTGATCGATCTATTTTCGCTCTTTATGTACAGGAGGATTAGCATGGCAGGACTGAGTTCAAAGACAGTCCCTAATCTGGCTGATGCAATTCATGCTGCAGTTACTCGTATGTCGTAGAAATTGGGCGTAGCACACACAGCAACTCTTCAATAAACTTGATCGGGAATCACATCAATGTAGTATTTGTTTTTCACTTTACCATTCAATAATAACTGCATTTGAACAAAATTGTAGCCCTCAAAACACTGAAAAGGCAGAAAGAAATAAACTCACTTCCAATTGCTTGTAATTTATGGTTGAATCTGTCCCCTTTTAGCTTGGTTTCTGTCGATGGCTAAGATAGCATTTATAAAAACCTTTCCATGCTAATGGTCAAATTGTATTTTCTTAGTGCCTGCGTCCTAGAGAAAAGCCTATGATTGACAACAGTACATGTCTTGAGAGAATTAAAAGGAAATGAAATTTCACCACTCCAACAAACAACTCATTGGGACACAAGAAACAAGTGAGGAGAGTTGGAGAATCTTATGTACTTGCACAAATATTTTTTTATCATCAATTAACATTAGATCCATTCTCGTTCGACAAGAAATTGATGGATTTTGAAAAGAAAAAAGGAGAAAAAAGATGGCATACATATATTCGATGTAAACTACAAGCATGCAAGCCTTTTCAGTACCCTTGATAAACCATTACCTGCAACCTTTCAAGAGATAGGAAGAGGGGCTTGAGAAACTCACGGCAGTTGAGGACTTCCTATTTTCCGTAGCCTTTCCAGGCGTTCCACATTCACTAAAGTCAAGGATGCGGCGCTCCACCTGCAATTAATCGCAAATTATCAATTTCAACTAATTGCAACAAATAAGAGGATGTCAAGCATAGCTACGGTTTTTCAGTAATACCAGGAGATCTGAAGCCAAATGTGATTGAGTCCCCATTTGATTATTCTCTTTGTGCATTTTAGAATTGTTGGAGCGCCTTCCCTTCACAATTGATTCTGGAGTTTCATTTCCCAAAACTTTCAAAGCATCAGCATAAGTAGCTGCAGTATGCTCACTTAATTGCTTCATCAACCCGATGGCATCGTAGCTTCTATCTGGAGGGCTCATCAGGTATCCAATGTCCTGGAAAGAGATTCCAGGTTATCAGGAATGGTAAACAAAATATCTAAATTCTAAAACCTACCTCAAATTTTTATACCTCAATTGTTATTTCTGTATCAACCCTTGGGCCTGGAACAAAAGAGTTGATAAACCAAGGAGACTTCCATGCTGATGGGGATTCTATACTTCTTTTTAATGGAGTTCCACTGAACCTGGCAATCCACATCAAGCAAGCAACTGGTGAGTAATCGATCAACTAATGTTACCATTTGATGGGAAATAAACAAAAGCAGAGGTTAACATACAAGCACACAGAATAGCAAAATAATATTATTGGGAAGCAGTGGAACCTTACATATTGTAGTTTTCAATAGCAGCACCATTCCCAGCATTATCAACCAAATTATCTAAGGTTGCTGATGAAATTGACTGGCTTTCACTGTTCTTTATTTTTGGAGTAGGAGAGTTGACAATAATGCATGCATTTCCTGAAAAGCATTCAGAAGCCAAACCCTGATTTATTGGAGTTAGTGTGCTTGAAGACAATAATGGTCTGTCTGCTTTAAGACCAACCCGTTCAGGAGAAAACAATAGTAGATCATTTAAATTGTGCTCAACAAGCAATTCTGGAGGCCGTTGGACCTATCAAAAGTAGATCAGAAAAAATAGTAAATTATATAAATCAATTCGTCATGTAAAAGAGAATACGACAACAAAAAGAAAGGGTTAAGAACGAGATTTCCAGCATAAGACCACGAGTGTACATAGAACTACTATCAGCATCATCTCTGAATATATTCCAACATAAACAATCACTATTAGTGTATAGCTCCAGCTCCCTCAATATTCCAACAGTAGTTCAGGTTATCATTAAAGAAACAAGAACCAAAAAGCTGAAGGGATTGATCAGACAGCAGTGCTTCTAAAGCTGGAAATTTTACATCAAAATATAATATTTTTTTATATATAAAAGAACTCACAATTTTGTCAGAAGCGTTAGCATATGTTTTGTCCTTGGTATCAGTAAAGCAGGCTTGCTTTTCTCTGTCTCCTTGGGAATTAATTCCATTAGAATCTTTCTTCTGAGATGCATCATCTAAAGGTTCAGTGTGATCTTCCCCACCGTATTGTTCCTGATCAAATGCTTGACATAGGTTTTCTTCTTCTTCAATGAAGACACCAGACTTGGTCTTACGTTCAGATGGAGACTCCTGAGATGTGTTTCCAGTCCCACTCTCATCCAACATAACATCTAAGCAAGAGAATTTTTTGCTCAAATTGGATGTCATATCTGTTTCCAGCTTTTTGTCACATCTTCTTTCTGATAAAGGGGACAATAGGTCACGGTGGCGTTTCTTCAATATGGAGGGTGTACCAGTGAAAGTTTTGGCAGCACTTTTCAGCTTAGCATCAGGACTATCATCCCATAATGGAGAATCAGACAACCTAAACGGAGAGGTGCAGTTCATAGATGACATCATTAGTTGGCGAATACCAAAGGGACTATATTCTTGCTGCTTATCGCTGCCACTCGATATAAGGTCACAGCTGAAAAATGGAATATCTAAGCTTGGAAAGCGAGGAGGTTCATAACATAGACCTCCTCCGTCTTGTTCAGCAGGCAAGTTTGGTTTATCATACACAATAGGACAAGTTTGCATCACTGCATTTGATTCAGAACCAAAAGTATTCACTGGAACCAACTTCGGAGAATCTTTGTCAAGGTATGATTGCTCTTGCATGTCTGTATCATATGTATGGTCATCACTAGTATAGATAAAGCCATCACGTACATTCATAGTAAGTTCTTGCTCCTTAGTTTCAAAAGGTTGACCAGTTAACTGACCAGGCTCTCTGCCATATATAAGGGTGGTACCATCCTCAACTGAAATAAGTGGAGACACAAAAGATTGACAGCATGAGGTTGGCAACACTTCAGACCTTGAAGGACAATTAGATTGCAAGGCTGGCATGATTCCAGTTTCAGATTTTTGGATGTCTGAAGCCTGAGAAGATGATGTATTTGTGCGGCTACATGATTCAACCATATTATATCCTTGTGTAAGATCTTCAGAGACAAAGCATCCATCAGTTACTGTCTCTGAGAATAGGACCCTACAACATTCATCATCCGTTATCAGCATATGTTCTTGCTTGTCGGAAGTTGTAACTGTATTTATGAAAGATGTAGGAGCATTTAATCCTATAGAAGTTTGTAATGCAACATTCATCACTTCATGGCATCTACTAGCATCTATACAGTGATTTTTGAATCCAGATGATGCTTGCCCTAATTCCAGAGAAGAAGGATTAGGCAGGTTTGTTAAACCAAACTGGTAATCCCCACATGTAGAATACCCTGCTTCACCAGGTATTTCTGGAATGGAGAAGCTGACGTCTTCCAAAGATGGATAATACTTATACTCTTCTGAACAAGGTGCTGGGCAGGAATTCTTCTCCTTTCCCACACCAGATATTTCAGTCAAGTCCAAATGCTCTCTTGTATGCACAGCAGCATTAGCCAAATCACTTGTAGGCTGGGAGCAGCCAGCCATAGTAGGTTCTTGGCTGCATTCTGATATGTCATCTGCTTCTGTCCTACATTTGGCACCACTATCCTCTACATTCCTCTGTATCCTTGAAGAAGATGAAGGCATAGACTGGCTTTGATTTGTAAGAACTGGAAACTGAAATTGTTCTAGAAGTCCTGATGCTACATAAGAGTCCACTTTCTTTTTGACTGAACTGTTCCAGTGATTTTTAATAGCATTGTCTGTCCTGTTACCCATACAAATTTGGAAACAGAGATTTATTGGTAGAAACAAAATATTACCTTTTAATTAACGTACAGATATCAAAGGATGATTTGCAGCCACCAAAGTAAAAAAGAATAAAAGACCAACAGTATGTAACCTTGACACAACATTGATGGGAAGGTCTGGCAACATACCTTCCTGGCAAGAACTTTGAGAGCTCTGCCCATCTGTTTCCATAAACCTGATGAGCACGAATAAGAGCCAGCTCTTCTTCCTGAGTCCATGCCTCTTTATTTATGGCAGGATTGAGATGATTATGCCACCTACATTAGTACTTAGCTGTATGAGCACAAATGCAAAACAGGAACAATTTTTTGTTCTTATATTTTTGGGGAAAAAGGAGCATTAAAACACCAAATGATTTCATAAAATTTCCAAAAATGTTCACAATAACAACTCAGAGTGAGAACTGTTAAAATTAAACAGCATTAACCCAATGAAACCAGGCTTAGGCCAGCTGTGTTACCAGTTCTACAAAAAGCCATAATCCAAGGTCCACTCCCCAGTCTCCTTGGCCTTCTCCAAAACTACAAATGTAAATGGGGTTTAAATATTAAAAGTAACAGCTCTACCATCGCACCTTTCTCTGCACTGCTTTCCAATACGTCCAGGTAAGTGCTGAGCAATGGTTGACCATTTTTTGGGCCCAAAATTGTTCACCAACTCAATTATCAGTTCATCCTCCTGTTATATTTCAGAAAAGCAACTCAGAATGTCATACTAATTATCAAAAATATATGTTTGTCTTGTCGAAAACAATCAAGTGCAAAGAATTGAGAGGAAAAGAAAAATAAGTAGCAAAGACAATCACCTCTTTGGACCATGGCCCTTTAACGAGTTCTGGATTCAAGACCTTTTGCCACCTGTGTAGGCACTGTACATCAGTCCGATCCTTGACACACTCCGCTGCGGATGAATCAGTATAATTAAATAATTGGAATGATTCAAAGAGAGCTATTATGCCAGTTGATTGAAAAAAATATACCTATCTTTTTCCAATTTTTTCCTTTAAATCGTTGAACAGCTTTACGCAGAATCTCATCCTGGAGGCCCATAAATTATTTAAAATATGCAAATATGCATATGCACCGTACATTGATACTGACAAACACATCTAAATGAACACAAATAATAAATTTATCGAGGGTTGGGTCTAAAATTACTAAACACCGATAACACAGCCAAAGGAATAAGGTTTACAGAAAGGTATTATCTTAAATTGCAAGACAGAAATCATAAACTAGGGAAAGAAAATTACCTCCTCAGGGGTCCATTGTCCTTTTGTAGATCGTCTCGTAGGACCACTAGTCCTTCTACAAAAGGATTGCAAAGTCAGAAGAACTCAGTAATACATGAACAACAATTGCTTGTAAGATAACATACAAATTTTAGCAAGATTAAATAGAAAACATTGTAAAGGGAGGACGAGAGCAGTCAAGAACAAAGATAATGATGTTTTGACTTTTCAAGTGAGGGGTGTTAATAAGTAAAAATCACTATGAAAAGGAAAATACCCATGAAAAGCTCGCATTCTCTTAGCGCCATCGCTGATGCTGGGCCCAACTGAAGGAGTCGATATTGTTCTGTCACCATCCATAGTTCCTTTGAAGATGAATAAAGATGCATACCCCAATTCCAACTCTACAACGTTTCTCTCCACAATATGCTTTCCAAATCATTATAAATCAACCTAACTAGAAAGTTCCTCCCCACTAAACAACAGAACAAACTAACATAAAAGAGAAAAATAAATTATACATCAACCTTAAAAAATTCCCCCCCATAAAAGAAAAAAAATCAGGAAAATAGTTTTAGACAATTTAATTAAAGGTCATAATCAACGATTTAAAAATTTGTCAGTAAAGCAAAATTCTCTTAAACTAGGACACTAGATTACGATCAAATTTTAAATTCATTTAATTTCCAACAACTCAGAAATTGGATAAAGAATAGGCAGATAGTGAAGCAAAATGTTTAGTATGTAACCTAGACAGCGAGATCGGCTCAAAAAATTTTAAAAAAAATTAAAGAAAAAGAACTCTTTAAATTCGTAAGATATAAGAAGAAACCCTAAAAAGAAGAAAAAGAAAGCACTCACCACCGAACTGAGCTCCGAAAACCGAGAAACGGAGAACCGGAACAGAGAGCAAGTAGAAACGATGCAAATTTGCAGATCCAACCAAAGATATGAAGTTCTATTGAAGATCGAGAACTGCAATGATTATAGAAGAAGAAATGAAATGAAGAGAAGGAGGGAAAGGTCTGGAGAGCTATTCAAACACGAAGGGGCGGTCTAATGGTTTTTTTTTTCAAAACCTGTGGTTAAAGATCGAGCATGTTTTGGATTTGATGGCTTGGATTTTTCAAAATTCCTAACGGCCATTTTTAAAAGTTGATAAACACAAACCAAACCACAACAATATCATATATTTTAATTAAATGAAATCATGTATAATTAATACATTGACAAATTTTAATTAGGAAAATCTTATATAATTAATATACCAACTATTTTAATAAAAACTTGAACAAGTTTTTAATTAACTTATTGGTGTATCCGACTCTAATATTTAATTTGATATCTTAATTTTTTTTCAATTTGGTACTTGATTTAATTATAATATTTATCTTGATATTTAATTTTATTTTTTAAATTGATATTTGAGTTTTTTTTATTCTTTGAGTATTTAAATTTAACCCCTAATATTTAGGTGTTTTGTCACTTTGGCCCTTATAGTTTTTTTTGTTCACTTTCATACATAACCTTTTTTTGGTCAAATTGATCATTTTTAATGGTCTTGCTGACGTGGCCGTTAAGAGACTAACGGTGCTGACGTGACAATTTTTTTAACTGGGAACGTCCACGTAAGCATTTGCTAATGTGGAACTATTTTGTCTTACATGCCACGTCAACAAATGATTTTAAAATTATTTTTTAAAATATAAAAAATTTTAATTTATTTTTTAAAATATAAAATATAAATTTCCTTTTCCTTTTTCTTTTTCTTTTTCCTTTTTCCTTTTCTTTTAATCTTTTCCGTTCCCATTTATTTTTGTTTTTTCTTCTCCTCCTCTTTACCAACCCTAGCCGCCACTAACATGCACCATAGCTCCACTCCTGCGTTGTCACTGACGATTGTTATAATGGCACCAGTCAACTTTTTACTCTTACTCTTTCATTTCCTCTAATTTTTTTCACAGTGAACTCCTTGAAATCCTGTTGGAATTCTCCTCCGTCGGTCACCTTGCTCCGATGCCGTCACCAGTTAGAGAAGCACTAAACGACTTTCCTTTCTCTCTTGCTTCTGTTTCTCTTCTTTTCTACTTTATTTTTTGTTTTCAAAACCCTTGATTGTGGTTGCTCTCATATGTTGTTGTTAGATAAGCCATGACCAAATCAAATTTACCTAAACCTGCTGAATAACTTTAGATTTTGAAATAAGTCTACTTTCTCTTTCTAGGTCTGCCATGTATGCGATTGCTAGTGATGTTCCAGTATCGGGAGGCTTGAACGTTTTCTTAGGGTGGAGTTGTTGGAAATATATAGATTGCAAATTAAAAGTGATGATCTTTCAAATTTAATTGAAAAATGATGATTTATCATCCAATGGACATGGGACAAGTCTCTTCCAAGAGGTATGTCCAATATGAAAAGGGTTATGACTCTTCAAAATGTGTCCATCCAATTTGAAAGGGTTGTGACTCTTCAAAAGATGTCCATTTAGTGCATATAAATAGATGGACTATGATGCTCACAATGATTCACATTTTTTTTCTTTTGCAATCAATTACAAATTTCAGAAATTAGAATAAGAGTTAAGGAATTCTGTGATTTTGCTAATCAAAGGAAATTCAAAACTTCGTTGTATCCCAAGAGGACTTTTGTCTTAATCCTCTAGCAACTTTGTGTAGGGCAAATAGTTCTCTTTGGAAAGCGTCATCCGTGCCTCAAAGTTTACTATCGTCTCTGGAACTATCTTCCCTCGAAATCTTCAACAATCAAAGAGAACTAATTTTTGAAGATGGCGACGGAGGCTACCACCGTATTCAAAGTGATGAACTAAGAGTTTATGAAACTTGACCGATTTGATGGCTCAAACTTCAATCGTTAGAAGGATAAGATGTTGTTCCTTCTTACTGTCTTGAATGTGGCATATGTTTTGGATCCAAACTTACAACCTGTGGAAGATCCCGCTCCTAATGCAAATTCCGAGGAAATTGTGAAAGTGGCCGAACTCAAGAAGAAGTGTGAGGAAGACAATTTCACATGTCGTGGACATATTCTTAACACCTTGTCTGATCGATTTATGATCTTTACATGTCGATGCAATCTCTGGTGGAAATATGGAAAGCTTTTAAAGAGAAATACAACACCGAGCAACAAGAAACCGATAAATTTTTAAAGATGAAATATTTTGAATTCAAAATGCTTGATAGTATCCCGATCATGGATCAAGTCCATGAATTACAAGTCCTTGTAAGCAGACTTTGTGATTTGAAAGTTGTTCATCTCAAAATTGCCCTCATCTTAGAACAATTATCGGAAGAAACTTCTGCATATGGCTGAGGACTTCATTGTGGAGAAAATACTTAGGCATTTGCACATTGAAGAGGAAACTCGAAAGCGTGATACAGTGTATCTTCCCCAAATTTCTAAAGTGAACCATGTGAGCGAGTCCAAGAACTCTTGAAATGGTAAGAGAAAGGCCACATTCGAGACCAATGACATGCAAAACAAGAAGAAAAAACTTGCAATTGCTATAATTGCAAAAAGAAAGGACACTACATTAAAGATTGTAAACTTCTCAAAAAGAAGCAAGATACCACAACTTCCAAAGCCAATATGGTGGAGGATATGAACTTAGTGGCCATGGTTACAGAAGGGGTTGAGAATTTGGAGATTGGTATGATTACCGAACTCAACATAGCCATGACTGATAAGTCTCATAATTGGTGGCTTGACTTTGGTGCTACTGTCCACGTGTGTAATGATCAAGAATTATGAATTAGTGTCAAACCGTAAAGTGCTTATGGGTAACTATCAATCGATTAAGGTGCTCGGTCAAGGGACAGTGGAACTCAACTTCACATCTGGGAAGAAATTGACTTTGACCAATGTGTTGCATGTTCCTGATGTGAGAAAGAATTTAGTGTCTGTGAGTCTTCTGTGTAACAAGGGGTTCAAGGTTATCTTGGAATCCGATAAGTTTTTTTTTTGCTTAAGGGTGATATATATGTAGGAAAAGGATATTGTAATGAGGGTATGTTCAAGTTGAACATTGATATAAATAAAGTCAATTCTTCTACTTATATTGTTGATTGTTATTCTTTGTGGAATGCACGTTTAGCACATTTTAATTTTAAAACTTTACAATATATGCAAAAGAATGGATATATCAATCTAAGTAATGATGAATTTATGGATAAATGTGAAATTTGTATTCAATAAAAAATTACCAAGAAGCCATTTTCTAATAAGTGTGAAAGGAATTCGCAAGTGTTAAATTTAATTCATTCAGATGTTTGTGAATTAAATGGAACTCTAACAAGAGGTGGAAAACGATATTTTATCACTTTTATAGATGACTTTTCTAGATTTACTTATGTGTATCTCATGAAAAGTAAAGACGAGGCTTTTGATATGTTTAAACGTTTTAAAAATGAGGTTGAAAATTTGTTTAGTAAGAAAATCAAAGTGCTTCGTAGTGATAGAGGTGGTGAAAATTTTTCAAACGAATTTATTGTATTTTGTGAGGAACAAGGTGTGCTACATGAGTGTTCTGCGCCTTATACTCCGCAACAAAATGGTTTGGCAGAGAGAAAGAATCGTACTTTAGTGGATATGGTTAACTCGATGTTGTTAAATGCTAAACTTCCATATAATTTATGGGGTGAAGCATTATTGACTACGTGTTATATCCTTAACAAAATACTATCGAGAAAATTCAAAGTATTTATATATGAGTTATGGAATGGTCGGATGCCAAACTTATATTATTTCAAAGTGTGGGGGTGTTTGGCTTACTATAGAGTTCTCAACCAAAGGAGAACAAAGTTAGGCCCAAGAGCCGTCAAAGGTGCATTCGTTGGATATGCCCAACATTCTAAAGCATATCATGTTCTTGACTTAGTGTCAAATACAATAATTGAAACAAGAGATGTTGTATTGATTGAAAATAAGTTTTTTGATGATTCAACAGATTCTGAAAAAGAATATCAACCAATAATCTCAAGTGATCAAACCAAACGAAGTCTTTGTGACAATAAGGATATGGAACCGAGGAAAAGTCAAAGAGTGAGAAAAGTAAAGGACTTTGGTCCCGATTTCATTTCCTCACATTCTCTAGCATTCCTTGTTAAGGGAAATAGAGAATCCGTAACTAAGAAGATCCCCATAATGTTTAATGTGGATAGTGATCGACAATCCTATGGTGAAGCCATGACTTCTAGGGATGCGACATTTTGGAAAGAGACGATCAATGATGAAATGGATTCAATATTGTCTAATAATACTTGGATTCTAGTTGATCTTCCTCAAGGATCGAAGCCTATTGGGTGTAAATGGGTGTTTAAGAGGAAGAACACACCAACAGAGGGTTCTCTAATCTTTATGGCTAGGTTGGTGGCTAAAGGATTTAGGCAAAAAGAAGGCCTAGATTATTTTGACACCTATGCACCAGTGGCTAGGATTGTAACATCCGCGTTTTTGAACCGGAGTTGGAACAGTAATAGTGTAGAGTTAAGAGTTAGAATATGTGGTTAAAATAAGAAGATTAGGAAAAATTAAGGATTAATTAAAAATTGTGAGAAAGTATGAGGGACTAAATAGCAATTTAGCCACAATGAACTATGAGTTATCATGAGAATTATATAAATGAATGAAGGACGAAATGGATAATTAGTCCAAAATAAATGATGAGGTCATCATGGAATTATGGTGATTAGAGATGGGTAAAATGACAATTTAGAATATTTGATATTTTTTTTAAATGAATAATAATTGAAGAAAGGACTTAAGTGTAGAAGTGATGAAAGGTCTAAGGACCTGAGGAGAATTAGACCATTTTTGGTAAGTTGAGATATTTCACCAGAAATGTCTGGAGAATTAAAGAAGGGATGATTTTATATCATCCATTTCCTCTTTGCTTTTGCCGTAACTACCCCCATCTCTACCCATTTCTTCTTTTCATTTTCTTCATCATTTCTTCACCATTTCTTCTTAAATTTCTAAGGCATCCAAGCTTCAATCTTCCATTTTTATTTGGAATTTCTTTAAGAAAATCATAAGATTAAGCTATTAACTACCTTAATTTCATGAGAAAATTCATATTTGAAGTGTTAAGGAGCAAGAGCTCAAGTTGATAATGTGGAATTTTCAAGTGTCAAAGTAAGTAATGGGGAGATTAGCATGTCATACATGTTTAATTCATATTTTGGCATGAAAATATTAGTTGCTGGAATTTTTAACTTACATGTGAATATATGTGTTTTGTATGAAATTGAAGAGAAAGAAAAGAAGGAGAAGGACTTAATTGAAGAGAAAGGAAAAGAGATGATCAAAGAGAGAAAGGAAGCTTTCTACAAGAGTTGTAAGTACTACAAGAGTTTTAAATTGAAAATTTATTTTCTTTACAAGTATATGATTTTAGTATATGATTAATCGTGATAAAAATGAGTAAAATGATATGATTAATTATAAGTATGACAATTAGGTATGATTGAATGAAATTTAGTGCAAAGAACATGAGAAAGGAAGTATTTTCATTAAAACAGTTTGGACAGTAACAGGGGACTAACTTCGAAAATTCACCAAAAATTGTATAAACATAGTTAGAGGCTGAATTAAATATGGAATTAAATCTTATTGAGTGTAGTTTCATATGGAAGAAACAGTGAAAGAAAAGAAATTGTACATTCTAAGATATAACTGATTTTGTGTAACAAGGTCAGAGTAGGTTCGAGTTCCCCTGTTTTGACTTTGAAAAATCATAAAAAAATGTAGAAAAATTATTAGAGACTGAAATTTATATGGTTAAATACTTAATGAGTCTATTTTCAAAATAAATAGACTAAAACATTATTGGATCCCTGTACTAAAAGATAAATAATTTTTAATGAAGAAAGGTCGAAACTGTCAGGCAGCTGAGAAGGGATAAATTGTAAGAATTTACTTTACAAATTGACTAAAGTAAAAATTCTGAAATTTTTATGGTAAAAACATATTTGAGTCTAATTTTAAAAACATCAAGCGGATTTTAATTTCGAATTCTGTAGCTCAAGAGTGACTATGACGCAAGTGGACAGCTTTGAAAATTAATGTGAAAATAAAGGTAAGAGGTATATGATCATGAATATGTGAGAAAATATATGTGTGAAATATTATGTGGTTAATTATAAAGATTGATTGTGTGATTAATTGGTGAAATTGTGGATTATTTGAGAAAATAAAGGTGAGAAATACATTATTATGTATAATGTGAAGAGAAATGTAAATGTGATGAATAAATTGTGAATAATGATGTTAAATGACAATATGCCCATGTAAACGAATTAGAACCGTTGTGATATTAGTGGCATGCCATTAAGGAACACTAGCGCGCTCTCTGTTTAGCACTGTGTGTGCTCTCTATTCAGCACTGTGTGTGCTCTCTGTTTAGCACATCTCGTGCTCTCTGTTATTAGCACTTCGCGTGCTCTCTAATTAACACTTTGTGTGCTCAGTACTTTGTGTACTCTCTGTTTAGCACTTTGTGTGCTCTCTGTTGCCCAGCACTTATGTGGTCTCTGTTCAGTACTTCGGTACTCTCCGTTTGTTCCGTTTATCCGATAGGTTCTATAAAAGTCTATCATGGGCCAAGTGGATAAATAAGCTATGTGAGCAATGGTTAAGAAAGCTATGATGGCTAAATTGTGAAAGGTGAAAGAATGTATAAATTGTGACATTGTGGTAAGTAAAATGTTGAATACATGAAAGATAAGTATTATATGTGTATAAGTAATCATATGATGATAAAATTAAGTAAGCTAAAGAGGCTAAAATAATCAAGATGAGGAAAGTGGATGAATGTGCATAATGTGATAACAAAATAAGTTAAATGATATACATATGTGAAAAATATAGATTTTATATAATAAATATTCACACGTTTATTAAAATGAGTTAATAAAAAGTTTAGAATTGGTTAATTATTCTTGTAGTACTTACTAAGCCTTCACCGGCTTAACGCGTTTATTTCAACGCGTAGGTATAAGACCTCCGAGAAGTTAAGATTGGATTAGGTGCCTCTCATCAAATCACATAAACATCGGAAGATTGCAAGATAATGTATATTTATTTTGTGTGAAATGACATGTACAAATGGTATATCTATGTGTCTCTAATGAATGAGTTACTAATATTGTTTTAAAAATTTACATGAATTGAAAGAAAAATTTATTATACTCGTTTTTAATTCTCTGACATTGTATGTAATACTCTTATATCGGGTTTATACATGTGAATCAGGTATAGGGGTGTTACAAGGATGACCTCCATTCGAATTCTTATAGCACTTGCATTCATTCATAAGTTACATGTACATCAAATGGATGTTAAGACAGCTTTTTTGAATGGTGATCTCGAAGAAGAAGTTTACATGGAACAACTAGAAGGCTTTGTGCTTCCTAGGAATGAACACAAGGTGTGTAAGTTGATCAAATCATTATATAGTTTAAAACAAGCCCTTAAACAGTGGCATGGGAAATTTGACTCTGTTATTTTGTCATATGGTTTTTTACATAATGGTGCGGATAAATATATTTACACTAAATTCATCGATAGATACGGTGTAATTATTTGTCTCTATGTAGATGATTTGTTGATTTTTGGGACGAACATGGAAGGTGTTCTTGAGACCAAAGAGTATCTAGCCTTAAATTTTAAGATGAAAGATCTTAACGAGGTAGATACAATTCTTGGTATAAAGGTGAAAAAGCATGAAAGGGGCTTTACATTAAGCCAATCTCACTACATCGAGAAAGTATTGGAAAAGTTCGAACACTTGAATATCAAGGATTCGAACACTCCATATGATTCGAACTTCAAGTTAAGTGAGAATAAAGGCAGGGCTATAGCACAACTTGAGTATGCCAGCGTAATTGGAAGTCTAATGTATGCAATGCATTGCACTAGACCCGATATCGCATTTGTTGTGTGCAAATTGGCGATATTTACAAATTGTCCTGGTACTTATTATTGGAAAGGAGTTTGTAGGATTTTTGGTTATCTTAAGAAAACAAAAAATTTGGGATTGTTCTATAGTGATTATCCTGCGGTACTAGAAGGTTACTCGGATGCAAGTTGGATTACAAGTTTAAGTGACAATAAGTCTACATCTGGATGGATTTTTACAATCGGAGGTGGAGCCATTGTTAGGCCTCCAAGAAACAAACTTGCATCTCACATTCAACTATGGAGGTTGAGTTTATAGCCTTAGCGGCTACGGGCAAGGAAGCGGAATGACTAAGAAATCTATTGCTAGATATAAAGTTGTGGCCACAACATAGGTTCGCCATTTCCGTATATTGTGATAGTGAATCAACCATGTCTCAAGCGTACAATAAGGTGTACAATGGAAAGTCTAGACATATAAGTTTGAGACATGAGTATGTGAGATAATTGATTAGGGAAGATGTGATAACTGTTACTTATGTTAAGTCAATTGGCAATTTAGCGGATCCACTGACAAAAGGTTTGTCAAGGGATTTAGTTAAAAGTATCACCACTAAGATGGATTAAAATCATTCTAATTGAGTCATTGATAATGGAAACCTACCTTTTTCTAGCCAAAAATTAGTTTCAATGTTCAAAGAGTAATAACAAGTTATCGAATGACAATGTGCACTAAAAACTATGATTTAGTAATAATATTTTAGGAGGATGAGTTTTACTCTTAATGGATGGACATTAATTGTCATGAAATCCACCTATATGGACATGAAGTGGTGCCACTTCAACGAGATTTTATTTATGGTTTATCTCGTACATGTTCATGAAACAAGATGAACACATGGCCATAACGGTGCTAAAACAATTAAACTCTTACTCTATTTCTTTACGATTATGTGTGAAATTTTTCCGGTATTGAATTTAAGAGTGATGGTTCAAGCGACTAGCCACCATTCACTTTTTTGATACTTTGAGAAATTTGCACTAAAAAAAGGTTCAATCTGCGGACACCCTTCTTTATGCTTAATCGTTGTGTACTTATTTTCTGAAATTAGCAATCTAGTGGGGGATTGTTGGAAATATATAGATTGCAAATTAAAAGTGATGTTCTTTCAAATTTAATTGAAAAATGATGACTTATCATCCAATGAACATGGGACAAGTCTCTTCCAAGAGGTATGTCCAATATGAAAAGGGTTGTGACTCTTCAAAATGTGTCCATCCAATTTAAAAGGGTTGTGACTCTTCAAAAGGTGTCCATTGAGTGCATATAAATAGATAGACTATGATGCTCACAAGGATTCACATTTTTTTTCTTTTGCAATCAATTACAAAATTCAGAAATTAGAATAAGAGTTGGGGAATTTCGTGATTTTGATAATCAAAAGAAATTCAAAACTTCGTTGCATCCCGAGAGGACTTTTGTCTTAACCCTCTAGCAACTTTGTGTGGGGGCAAGTAGTTCTCTTTGGAAAGCGTCATCCGTGCCTCGAAATTTACTATCGTCTCCGGAACTATCTTCTCTCGAAATCTTCAACAGGAGTGAAATTACTGATAAAATCTAGAAAGACTACAAGGAGATTTGTAAATTGGATCGGTCTAATTGGTTTAATTTTCTTGTCATTTTCTTAGGTTTTGGTTGTTGTTGTGAACATATTTTGCTTGTTCATATTATCCTCCAACAATGGTTATATTGCTATTTGGATTGCTTTCACCGTCTTTATGAGTTTGCATGTGTTTGCTGGTCTTTTGAGGTAATAAAATTTGTTTATGGTTTCATTTATTTTCCATGTGTTTTCTGATCAATCAAATAGAAAATTTCACTTGGTTTTTTATTTGGGAAAGTTCTGTATAATTCTAACACTTTCTCATTAACATTATCCTTCAGGATAGGCATTGGCATGGAGCCTTGGAGTTTTCTTCAAAACTTATTGCTACAATCCAACATTTTTTAAAGTGGGGGTGGAATAGCTAATAAAATATGGAAATATTACATGTAGATTTGTGAATTTGATCAATTTAATTGATTTTGGTGTTAGTATGTTTTGAGTTTGGATGATTTAAATTTACAGTTAAAATTTCTTATGGTTCAAATTTTATCTAATTTAATCATATCTAAATTGTTTCATATTTACAATTGCCTGTAACTCAGAAATGTTCTTAAAATTTCTTTTTAAAAAACCCAGAAATGTTGAATGAATCTGAAAATGTTGAATAAATTCAAAATAAGCGAAGTTACCAAAGAAAGAAAGAAAAAAAAAAGAATATTGGAAAAAAATAAAATAAGAAAAAAAAACCTAGAAATGTTTTTAAATTTATTTTCCAAAAAACCCAAAATGTGAATGGATCCAAAAAAGAAAAAGACGAAGTGACAAGAAAAAAAAGGAAGAAGAAAGGAATAACAGAAAAAAGAGGAAATAAGAAAAATAAAAGAAAGAAAATGGAAATAATTTGTTTTATAAAAGAAATTAAAAAATTATATTTTAAAAAATAAATTAAAAAATTTTATATTTTTAAAAATAATTTTAATAATTTTAAAATCATTTGCTGATGTAACATATAAAACAAAATAATGACATATCAGTAAATGCTTACGTGGACGTGCCCAGCTGGAAAAAGATTTGTCACGTCAACACCACTAGTTTTTTGACGGTCACGTCAGCAAAATCGTTTTTTACCAAAAGAAAATTATGTATGAAAATAAACAAAAAAAAAAATTATAAGAGCCAAAGTGATAAAATACTCAAACATTAAAAATTAATTTTGTTATCATATTTTTTTTCAAAACCTGTGGTTAAAGATCGAGCATGTTTTGGATTTGATGGCTTGGATTTTTCAAAATTCCTAACGGCCATTTTTAAAAGTTGATAAACACAAACCTAACCACAACAATATCATATTTTAATTAAATGAAATCATGTATAATTAATACATTGACAAATTTTAATTAGGAAAATCTGATATAATTAATATACCTACTATTTTAATAAAAACGTGAACAAGTTTTTAATTACTTTACTGGTGTATTCGATTCTAATATTTAGTTTGATATCTTAATTTTTTTTTCCAATATTCAATTAATACTTGAATTTTTTTTCAATTAAATACTTATATTTTTTTAACTAAAATACATGTGTTAAACATTCATGGGCAATATGATACCACTTGATTTAGATACCAAAGTGAGACAAAAAAATTAAATATTAAATTAAATATTAAAACTAATATCAAGTATCAAATGATAAAGTAGTGAAATAGTATCATCCAAACAAAAACTGAGTAAAACTCCAAAATTTTATCCGAAAATTGAAAAATTATAAAAAAAAAATCAAAGTATATAAATTTTAGAAAATTTTTAATAATTTTTAAAATTTTCAAAAAAGGTATGTGTGTTTTAAAAAAAATAATTAAAATTTGAAAATATTTAAAATTCAAAGAAACACTAGTGAACACCTATCAATGACGGGTCAAAGTCTAAAATATTTTAATATATTTTTTCCTTTTTATTTTTAATTTAATTTTTTTAATAACCATAAAAACCACGTAAAAATTTTCAATTTTAATAAAAAGTAAACACAATAAATACAACGTGACACATAAAGCTTAAATTCCTAATATATTCATGTAATGTAATACTATTTCAAGTCTATCGATCACCCTCATGGCTGGCTCACGCTGCTCGAGCTCTTTTAGCTTTCATTAGGACGTCCTCTAGGAGAACCATTTTCTCCACCCCGGCCTCGTTTCCACCTCTGTTGTTCTTTCCTCGCCTGAGAAGCCAATGAAAGAAAGCATATATTAAAGACGTGAATTAAGTAGACGAAAGAACAGAGTACAGTGAATATTCATAGATTGCTTATCGAAACAAAATCAAATAAAGCTGTGATAAGAGTCTTAGCACCGACCTCCCATGGAAGTGATTGCCTACCCTGAGCTTTCCTTGGTTGCCACGGAGTAGACTCCAATACTCACTCTCAGCAACACCTAAAAACATTTCATTACCTACCTCTTTCACCAGTTCTTTATCAAATAAATCAAAGACTATCTTTGCCTGAATTCATCGTTCCTCGTGTATTACATATTTTACCGACATATCCATCCAACATTAGTCTATGGAGATCAACAATGACATAAAATAATGAACCAAAGTGGCTTGCTAAACAATACACGAAGTTACTAGATAAGGTTTAAATGAGAATTAAAAATCTTCCTTACCCGTTACCGGTTCTACATTAGCAATGAAATTTTTGACAACCAGACCACCTTCTTTAGCCGAGACTGAAGCAGCATGGGCTTTCTGGGCTGCTTCAGGTTGTTCGAACCGAATGTACCCCTTATCCTCTCTGATTCTGAAGTCAACATACTTCACACGAAAAAGAATATGCATCATGCATACAGAGTACTTCATAAAGGATCACAGATCAAATTTGTTCACTTTTATACAACTATATTGTAATTATATGGTAAGAGACACCAATTTCAACAATACCTTCACAGTGCCGAATTTCTTAAACACATCCTTCAAATCCTCATGTAAAACTACATTCATTTCATCTTTATAGGTGGACACACTCGATTTATGTTCCTTCTCGACAACCTTGTAAGTGGGACTTTCATGTTTATCATCAAACTTTTCTTCTTCATTTTCATTTTCTGCAGTCTTCTTTTCACCAGGACCATTTTGCTCAGCAGAGTCCCCAGCTGAAGCACTCTTCAATTTAAACGCAACAAGTAAGCCCTTCAGGTATCTGCGATCACCATTACATCAAATTTGATCACAAACATACCACAAGAAAAAAAAAACTAATCCTATCAGAAAATTGTGGTAAAGTACTTACTTTTCTTCAGCATTCCAGCTGTTTGATGTTGTGATTGAACGATTGCGTTCAAACTCCTCTACCTCTTTTTCTCTTATAACATCAAAATCCTTCCTGAAAAGGAAAATGTGAACCATTTAGTCAAAAGCAGTATCTAATTCCAACTCAAAAACCCCATTCGGTATTAGATGACGTGAACTCTACACTGAAATTGCCTAAACTAGCAAATGTCAACAATAGCTTACTTTGGTTTTAATTCCAGTTCAGCACCTGCAAAAACCAAGCCTTGCTCCAAAACTGTTTGGGCATCTTCCGCAGCCGAGAATTCGATCAAAGCCGTGCCGCAAAAATACTTTTTTTGCACGACATGACGAGGCAATCTCACGCTATTAACCTAAAACAAGTAAATAAAATGAGTTTACATTAAACCCTACACAAATGACCACCATTTTATATTGCAATTAACAATCAAATATTTTGATACCATTGACCAAAAATACCTTAGCATATTGACCGAAAAAGGCTTCTAATGCTTCCCTCTGGACATTGAGCTCCAATGGAGAAGCAGCAATTGTTCTGCTGTCCAATTGCTCTACCAATTCCTCGGGCTCTAATAGCTTGGTGCTTCTACCAACTTTCTTCCCTGAAAAAAGGGGAAAAAAAGAGCAAAGAAACTCTTCAATTCACTAGCTCAGAAGAAAACAAAAAAAAGAAGGAAATTTTGGGTTTTTTTTTTATTTTGGGGGGGGGGGGGGGTTAAACTGACCATCTCCAGAAACCTTGAGGGAAGATGAAGTTCTGAGAGTTTGAGCAACAGCTTTCAAAGTACAGTCTGGTACATCCTCGGCTTTCTTCACTTCCGCTAAATTTAAATGACCTCTCATCTTTGAAAACGAACAAATCAATGCCAAACTAACCACTGTTTACCCACAGTCAAGGTAAACAACAATGTAGCACTACGAAATAAATAAAAGAGGATTAAAGTGAAAGGATACTGCCATCTTCACTATCATTGATTTTTGTCTTGAGAAAGTCGTCTTTTGGAAGATTACTATCACCGAAGTAAAACTCTACCTGAAAAAGTAATTTTTAGAAAAAATAGTTATAAAGAGTAAATGGAAGTTAAGAAGAAGGGAGAGGGGGGTTTAACCTCGCGAAGAACAGCCTTGGCAGTATCTTCACCCAAAGAAGGCATCACCACTGTTGTACAGTAAGTGCTTGAGTTGAATTGTGAGAGAGAGGGAGGGAGGGAGGGAGGGAGGGAGGGAGTGTTTAGGGTTTTGGAGTGAGTTTATTATATAGATGTGGCAGGGGGTTTCTGGTTCAGTTAGTAGTACTGTAACTGAAGATACTCGTCTTGACACGATCTAACTAGTGACTTCAGTTTCCCATACGACGTGGGCTGACCTTAAAATATCAAACGAATTTTTTATGTATATGTGAATTTTTTATTTGGGTAAATTCCATAAATAGTCATCTGATTATTAGAGTTCTTTTATCAGATCATTTGACTTTAAAATATTTCAAAATGATGATTTGATTTATTTTTAAAATCTAAAATTATTAAACAAATTAATAACTTTTATTTTTAATACACATAATTTTTATGTTATATAATAATTAAAAAGAATTTATTAACACATAATTTAATTTAATTAATAAATATTATTTTGAGAATAAGAAATGTATTTATTGGATTGAATAAATTATATGAATTGATAATATATATAATTCGACTTGATGCATGACATATTCAACTAGGCCCGACTAAGAGTAAGGGGTGGACAACCCTAATCTGAGAAAAGGTGTTGTGCCCTTTGTGATACACAACTTTATGGGAGTGTGTTTTCCTATTAATAATATATTATTCGGCTATGACTTATTTGATTAAGACACTTGTTATTTTCTATACAAATAAAAATGGAGGGTTAAGTCAAAACAAACATCACTTAGCGACAAAATATAATTAAGTTATTTTTTCCAAAATAAATTCTATATTTTAATAAGAATTCATCTTTTTCATGTTTCTGTTTCCTTTTGAAAGTTTACTGCATTTTCATCGATTTGCGAATAGAATTTACACTATAACAAATTGAGTTTGAGATTACTCAAGAACATCGAGTGGTAGAAAGTTAACAACGACCTAATTTTTTTAATTCAAAAACATGTGTATAGTTCGAGAAAAAGAATTTATTATTATAAATATCATAAAATTTTAATAAAAAAAATTTAAATTTTCATTGTACCAGAACACTATATTTCTAAACTGATTTTTCCAACACTTAAAAGTTGATAGGACCATAACCATACCATTAAATTAAGACATCATTGGTTGTAAGTATATTTAAAAAAACCATTATAAATGATAAATATATATATTTGTTTTTGTCTTCACTTTTTCAACTTTAATGAAATTATATGCAAATACATGTTAAATATTTAAATTTAAATTTGATTATAATATTATTTTTAAAATGATTTTTATTTTATTCTTTTACATTTTAATTAATTTTTTTCTTAAAACTTTTTAAATAACGGTGACTAATTAAATTTACATAAAAATAATTTAATTAATTCATTTAAATATTAATCTATAACTGAATTGAATATATATTTAAAATTATATAAAAATGTAAATTTAAAAGAGTAATTATTTTTTGTTAAAAAATAAGTATTTTTTTTTTTGAGAAATAAGTAAATATTCTTAAAAGCATGATAAATATACTTTACGTTGATCATAGATCTGGATTAACAGATAAAATTTAAATAGGCTTTTTTTTTTAAATAGGCGGATTTATATTGAGGGAGATTAAATTATTTTTATGGGTAATTTATACTGACTTTACCCTACTTTTTAAACCATGGTGTGAATAGGCTGGTCTACCATATTTCCTTAACTGAAGGGAGGAAAACCCTAATTTTGTCTCTCCCAAGAGACGAAAGGAAGGGAAAAATGGTGTTTTACTTCAAAGCCCGGCCAGAAGCTGGCGATTACACCATTTTCATGGGTCTTGACAAGTATGAGAACGAGGAGCTCATCAAATATGGCTTCATCGAAGATATCTGGTAATTTCTTATTTGAATTATTTTTCCAGATACATTGAAAATTTTCGAAATTTCGTCATTGTTGCTATAGAGGAAATTAAATTAGGGTTTTCCCTCTTTTAAAATTATATGTGAATTTTGGTGATTGAAATTTGTTTTATTACAGGTTCCATGTGGATAAGATGTCTTCTGCCCATGTTTATTTAAGACTTAAAAAGGGTCAAACCATTGATGAAATAAGCGAAGGTGTTCTCGAAGATTGTGCTCAGCTTGTTAAAGCTAATTCCATCCAAGGTTTATTTAAATTTCGTCAATTCTTTTTTTTTTAAAACTTAATTTTAATATGTTAGCAAATTATTTATTTTGATTATTATGTGAGGTTAGGCAACAAGGTGAATAATATTGATGTTGTTTACACTCCATGGTCCAATTTGAAGAAAACTCCTTCAATGGATGTTGGCCAAGTTGGCTTTCACAATTCCAAGATGGTAAAACTTCTTTAATACTTTGATTAATGTCACCATTACTGTTTTTTCTCTTTGTTTTCTCTTTGATTCTAGAATGGATCATTTTCAGATTTTATCATGTGATTTAGGTTCGGACTGTAAGAGTGGAGAAGCGGATAAATGAGATAGTTAACAGGTTGAACAAGACTAAAGTGGAAAGGAAACCTGATTTGAAAGGTATGCAAAAGCTGTTAAGACTTAGGATTGATGATAGTAATATAATTGTTTATGAAAGAAACTTGGTGTGATTTCTGTCATTTTTTGTTTTTGCATCTTCAATACTACACTGATTTAAGTATACTGGTTATTTTTTATTAAACCAATGCCACTAATATAATGTTTTGTTGCAGCTGAGAAAGAAGCAGTTTATGCAGCGGAAAAAGCCGAGAGAAAGCAACAGTTGAGGGAAAAAGTGAGCTCTGTTTTATTTGACTGGTTTTTTCCTTGTTTGGTCAATTTGAAATTGGCTACATTAACTTATGGTTTATATGGATATCCTTAATCAGTTCTATCATGAAAATAATAGTTATCCTACTTGATTTTGCTGATGGCGAAAAGGTAGTTATGTTGCAGCAGAATCATGAAACTTAGGCAGTAACAAGATGATCCATAAAGAATAAAGCCTAATAGCACATATACATTTTCATTTAATTGAACATAGGTACAATGGTGCAACTTTATATGCATGATAATATAACACAAATTAATAGAAGGCTGGGGTCATAATGGCACAATGTTTGGATTTCTGTTCAGCTTTTATTTGCTGAAAAGTTTAGGATTTAGGGTAAGAATTTCCTATGGTTATATTCATTGTGGATTAGATGTGGGTTATATTATCCTCTATTAATAACACAAGTGCCAAATGTTAAAAGTGTATTTTACAATTCATGGATTGTGATTTCAAAACCTGCAGATTATAGTCTCAACTCGCACTACATATGTACATTTACACATTTTTAATTGGATGCTGAAGATGAATCCATTTAATTTCTTTGGCAGAAACGCCAAGAGGAGATGCAAAGGCTTGAAAAGGAAAGACAAGCAGAAATAAGAAGCTACAAGGGTCTGATGGTCTCTGAAAAGATGACATCAAACAAACAAATTGCAGCGACGAGCAAGTCTTTCCAGGAAGTAGAAGAGGATTTTATGTGAAATATACTGGTATTTCATTGCCAATTACATTCTTCTAGCTGCCAGAAACTTGCTGTCTGTCAAAGAAGGGTGGTTTCTTTTTACTTTTTTTTCATTGCAAGCTTAAGTTTTTTGCCTCGATTAAGTCGGCTCACTCAGGATTTTTACCTCCATCATTTTGGGTGAGATGAACTTCTGCTGTAGGTGCCATAGATTCTATAAAACATGATTCAAATCTCCATTGTTGAGTAAGGTGTTATTTCTCTTACAATTTATATTTATTCTGATTCCAAATTTGCAAATGATCATGCCATATGGTTTTGCTGTTGAGTGCGTGTTCAAGAAAAATGACTTGTTTAATTTACTAGTTGATTCTTGGTTCTGCTCATTGTGTCTGTACTTTAAACTTCGGAAGACGTTATGCTTCTTTTTTTTTGGTCTTAAATTGGTAACTTTACGAGGTCTGGTGGATACATGTAATTTGAGTTAATATTTATATGTATATGATATTATTTCTTTTACGGTTATCTCGACATAGCTGAATTTTTTTTTTTGTAACAATTTAGGTTCAATATTGGGGCAGCAATTATTTATTGTGAGAGGGTATATTGGACTTAAACCAATAATTGTACTTGATAAATTATTGAATAAAATCATTCACTCCATAAATGTACAATCGGTTAATCTGAATTGCACTATTAAACTTGTTAGGTTTTTTCTGTCTCTTTGTTTTACTTTCAGTAAAAAATTACTTTGTTTTATTTTTCCGTTGCAACTCTTGTTTGAAAAACTAATAGAACGAAACTGTTTTGAACTGTTGCAAACCAAGTAATTTTAACATTTATTTTGACATACATTTTTATTATAATTTAAATTGTTCAAATTTATAAATAAGCAAAATTATATTAAAGATATTTTAATTAAGTTATATTATATGAAATAAAATACATTATTAAATGAATAAATAAATTATGATTCTTTAAATGATAATCACTTGCATCATTTAAATAAAATAAAAATATATAATTAATTAGATTAAAATAATTAAACACTTAAATAAGCATGTAACGCATGTGACATAATAAACTAGTATAATAAAACATTCCATCTACAAAATGAACAATTAATTTATTGAAAGTTAAGTTTTTAATTCTACAAACTGAAAAATAAAAAGATTAATATTTGATGCATTGATAGTATATAATTCCATGCATCATCAATAAATTAAATCAAATGATATTACCTACAATATTTAAAAATAAATTTTATATCGAATTTAAAACCCTAAATAAACTCAAATTAATTTTGAGGGACATAGAAGATAAAAAAAAAAAGTTCTTGAAATATTGAATTTTTGCTAAACATGAAAAGATTAGATGATTGTTCTCATCAAAAGAAAAAAAAAAATTTGACATATCATTTAGCAAAATTATTAGCTTACAATCTAGAGTAAAAGGTTGTCTTGAATATGTAGGTCCTTTGACACCAGCAAGGACAAAGAACCAGGAACTTGCAATAATACAAAATTACAACATGGAAAGTGAAGAAACAATCGGCAAATATAAGTTGGTTGAGTACTCGTTAATACTTCGGCAATTGCTAAAGTTCGAGTCTCACATTACCCCATTTAGCCTAAAAAGAAAAGCTATGGCTAAAACTATCAAAATCATTGGTATCTTTCTTGCCTCCAACCCGAAGAATGAAACAAATACAAGGGCAATTTATTGCTTACCTTTGAGGGAAAAACACGAGGGTAATACGAGGAAAAAACAGAAGAAAGCCTAAAGTGCTAGCTGTCATACTTGCAGAGGTTCTCGAATCCCATATATTCATTACGATGAATCTTGTCAATCATGTTTGATATGCCAACGCCACCTACCAAATATAACCCAAAATATATTTGAGTGAACTTTAAAAGGTAACATTAGAATCCCAACATTTTCAATCCTTCCTTTATCATTAAACCATGACTTATTTGGAAATCAGAGCTCACCTAGTGATACTGCGCTAATGAATATGGTGAATGCTAGAATGAAGATAATCAAAGATGCCCTTCCAAGTACAATTATCAGCCTTCTCACGACATGTTGTCCAACAAAGGCAGCAAAAGTAGCCACAGCAATGAAGTAGAGAGCTGCCAACAAATAAAAGTATGAAAATAAGTTGAACTCCAGAGCAATGTAGAACGACCACATCCTCCTCTAATCAAATGATGGCAAACAAACTTACCATAAGGTACTGGGAAACGTTTCAGAAGGTAATATTCTACGACTGACATAGATGAAGAGAAAGTCATGGCAAAGGTTGCTGTGGCACTTGAGACCTACACAGATGTTGATAAGAAGCCTAAAGATCAGAATTTAAAAACATTAGATAGACTCATGATCATAATGAGATCTGTTACCATCATTTCCAATTTAATGTATGAAGAGAAGGGTTAACTTCAATGTTATAACTTCGTGGCATACATTTGAAGGACACAAAGGTACTCACCTGAGGGGGGATACCTAACTCCAAGAATAGCGGACCCATGATAAATCCTCCGCCCAGGCCAAGTAGACCACCAACAATCCCGGCTAGTACTCCGAATAAACAGTAACTAACAAGCTGATGCGCTTGAAAATTTGAGCCTTGTTCACCCTTGGATGCAATTGCTCTGTTTCCTTTGTATAGACTAACTGCCTCGTACGCAGATACTGCGACTGAAACTGGGATCTGGGAAACAGAAAGGATGCCTTAAACCAGGTTTAAAAGAAACTGTTATGACAAGTATCATAATAGATCCATAATGTTCAAATGTTATATCTTGCTCATGCAATTCAAAAATTGGAAAAGAGGCAACAGAGATGAAAAAGATTAGAATGAACCTGCAACAAGTTCAACACCCAATACCCTACAGAACAAGTAGTTGTATGGCTCTGTCATCAAATGTCATATTTTATCAGTTCTGGTACAACAACATTATATTCTGCAGATACTTAAAACAGTAAATAGAGCTGAAGAAACAAAACCTTGGAAATCTGCAGTACAAGGAATGCAAACCAAACAAAACAAAGAAGCCCAAGTTCTTTCCAGCAAACGTTGTCCAAAACAGTGACCTACAATGATAGCACTAAATAAGTTTTTAGAAAATTCGGATTCGTGATTAACAGCAGGGTTACAGTCGACCCACTTCTTGGTCTGTGTTATCCTTCGGAGGAACAGTGTTTGGGCCACTGGGAAGAGGCCTGTAATCCACATTTTCACTACTAGTACCTAAAATCATGTGAGAAATATATGGGATTATTTCATAAGAAAAAAAAAAATGAAAAGATCCCAATGATCTTAAGGATTTGTTAGAGGAAAAAGGCTACTGACCATTTGATTTCAAGTTCCTGGCTGCCTCCTAAAATCCAAGGCAAGAAGATTTCAGATAGCTTTCAAGTAATTATAATAATATAAATATGCGAAACACTGAACGAGAAAGTTTCCTCTTTGGTTTTTAGTGGATTAAAAAGCAAAGCCAAGGCACAAAGTTATGTTTGAAATTAAATATCCTTGAAAACTTTTTAATTGCTCATTCATGAAAGCTGGAAAAGACTTGAACTCATATTTAAAATCACAATAGAATGGAGAAAAGGTATACAGAGCTCAGAGTTCTGTGCATATCAATATGAGACTGAGTTAAAAAAGTTACTACCTGCTTCAGTATGGTTTCCTTTTTCCATGTTTCGACACCCTTGAAGAATGCCTTAGTTGATGTTCCTACAAGCCATACCATCAAAATTGATAGATAGTGCACATTATCCCCAGTAAATACAACAACAAATCAGCTAACAGCTTACCTACAAAGAGAATAATAAGTAAAACTGTGACCATCCAGTCGACGAAGATCACATTAAAAGCGACTCCTATGCTAATTCCAAGCATGAGCATTGGCTGGATAAGAAGAGCCAAATCATAATCAATGATTGGCATATCAAGTGTGGGGTGCCTTAGCTTAAGATTGTAGTGAACAGTTGAAGCTGCTGCACCCATGATCATACCTAAAATTGCAAAAACATAGAATCAATGAACTCATATAGTATAACAGAATCATCTGTAAGCTTTGAAGTTCTTAAAAGGCTACACAAAGAACTTACATAATTTATACATATTTATTTCTCATTTTTGTCCTGGCTATAGATTTTTCAAAATAATCATATCTAGCATACAAACAAATGGTAACTGCAACTTTGTCTTACTCAAAACATGAGCTTAAACCATTCTTGACGTTTTTGAAGTCTACTTTGGGCTTTGCAACAAGCTGAGTAAATTTCAATTTTGTTCCCTTCAGAAAGGAATCGTGATTTAACAGCAGAACTCTTCAATAAAATTATAATAAAATCCACTTTTAACATAAATTCAAGGGCTTATGCAGCCAATATCAGAAACAGTTAGGGAAAAAATGCTAAAGTAACACAAAAAATCTTAAAATTTACCCTTAAATAAATCCATAGATCCCTATATTACTCCTATTAAATCCTTATCCTTTAATTTACATTCAAGTAAGTTATAACTTTAATTTGTATCTTCATAAGCCTTGACCTTTATTTTGCATGCAAATAAGTCCTTAAGATTAATCAATTCAGTGAAATAAAAGCTTTTCAAGTGCAATAAGAATATAAAGATTTACTATAGAATAATTTAGGTGTTTTTTAGTATTTTACCAAAGGAAATACAGTGCATTTATTTTCTTTCTTATTCATAAAAATCTTTACATATTTACTTTACCTACTTCTAAAGTCACACTTGTTCAAATGTATTGTTATTTCTTCATGCCATTGCAAAGATATTTTAAGAAAAGAAAAGAAGAAGAAGAAAACCTTACATTTTGAAATAGCTGTTGCAGACTTTGGATCAAACCCAACAATAAGGCTAAGCATGGGAACAAAAATGCCACCTCCACCTACCCCTCCTACACTCCCAAACGCCGCCCCACAAAATCCAATAAAAGTTCCCAGCACAGATTGCCAATTAAATTCCATTTCCTACACCAAAACAAATAATAATAACAATTCCACAAATGATAATAGGCATTTTGATGACAAGAGGTATAATCACAAGAAAGTAAACTGAATTTGAATTTGAATTTGTTCTTACAGGCCAAACATGGTGATAACCTGATTGTTCAGGCTCCCATAAGAAATGAATAGCTTTGAAAAAATAATTATCATCCGTTTTAGATTCCTTGCTCGATTCTCCATTCTTCAAGCTTCTCTCGGCTGAAACTAATATGAAAGCCAAAGCAAAGCTAATGAAATTCAACATTATCGATCTCGCAACGTCCCGTTTTATTCCAAACCGCGCCATCTTTGAATTGAATTGAAAGAGAAAGTGATTTTCGGGGTTTTGGATTTAGGGAAATTAGTTGAAAAAATAAAAATCGGCACCAAAATTATATATAGCAGAAGAAATAAGGGTTCTTTGACTCTATTTCTTTATTACGTCACTCGTCTCCGTGGATGGTATAATAATAGGTTTGTAAGGTCAACGTTTTATTATTAATTTCTTTGTTTGGAAGTAGTTAGCTTCGAACGGACCCCCACTTCCTCAGGCTTCCCCTCCCATCTCAGCTTTACGTATTATAAAAAGTGACGACTGGTTAAATATCTTGTCACATATTGTGATTCTTTTATACTTATGTTCCTCTATATAAAAATTAAATTTTGATTTAATTGTCATAAACATTTTTATAAATCAAATTTTAATTTGATTGATATGAACACCCTTTTATATTTAATTCATTTAGATAGGCACTGATTCATATATTGGGCTAAAAATAGAGTATTATGTTTAGTTATGGCAGGTTTAAAGGTGAGTGGCTACTCAACTTCATTGATCTCATATCGTTTTGCATCCCAAATTGTACATCGATGCCCTGTTTACAAACATCTCTTCCTGTGAAAATACTCTTTCAAGTCCAATAACGAGTGAAGGTGTTAAGCTTCTAATCACCCAATCACTATTTTGTCGGATTTTCTTTGGCATTTTCGCACAAGCCATTACATTCACTTGTATAGTGAGCGTCTTTGAGAAAAGAGTAGAACATAGTGGTAAGTATGCAAGGGGAGCTCAAGTGGTCGAAACCGAGTTTGGGAAGAGCTAGAGACCAAGACCAACCCATTTTGTTATGACTTGCTGTATGTTTGCATTTTGCATTGAGATTTCTCATCAAGTATATTACCAGTTTTACCTTGAACCCTCAAATTGCCAACCTCAGATTCCCATTAGGCCTTAGACACTAACCTCACCAAATACGACAAAATTTAAAAAATGGGGAACAAAGGCCGGATTGTTGCCCCACGGGTCATAAGTTACAACAAGAAACGTTTTGTATGTCGCAAATAAATGGGTTCTTCAACTTTATTTCGAGTTCACAATGTCAACAATTCCTTTGTGGCTAAATGAGTTGGGGGCCCTTTTATGGCTACCACACGTTCAAAGGACTGCTGCTGTAAACGACCCAAAAGCTAGCAAGGATATCAGGATTCTATTAGCTTCAGATGCCAAGTAATGCGTCAAACATGGCATTTAGGCTTTGAATAAACGGAGGAAAGATCAAAGGGCTTTCCCTAGTATCTACAGCGAACGTCTATTTATGTCAAGATTAACATGCCGATTGAATCAGCAATTGACCCAAATAAAAGAAAATCAGAAGCTGGAGAGATTTGACCATTGGCCAAAACAAAGCATGCTAGAATATATTCCAGATAACATCCCTTTCCATGCATTCCTATGATTACATTTTCATTCCTATTAGATCGGGTAAGAAACAATGGCGTTTTATGGCATTTCCATTTTCCAGCATCTAGGAAACAAAATGTACTCGATTATATAGTTCCAGCTCTATGATATTGATGCCTAACTGACCTAATAGTAGAGCTTCACTAAGCCACGTTCAAAATCTCTTTGGGTTTTTCCCACACCAAATGAAAAAGAATCACATCTCCAAATGCAATAAATAGCAAACAAGACATTTACGAAATTTGAGTAATATAAGATAATCTATGGATGACATCGCTATCTCACGAAGCACAAAGTATACTCAATAATCAAAATAAGTTGAAAAGATTCATAACTAAGTAAAACTTACTATTTGTAAATATTACTTGAAAAATAAAAATAAAACAGTTGGTAAAAACACAAAACTTGTATTTATAGGAATCTGAAAAGAAAATACCACAATTAAACTTATGAAGCAGCTACAGCTACCTTCTTCCTTGGAGCTGCTTGAGTACCTGCCAAGAATTTAAGCACCAACGCATTATTATATACATATTAGTCAAACATAGACAACATACAGTACAATAAGAAGTTACCATTACCTTCTCTAAAGCCAGTTTTGAATCTCCTAGGCACGTGACGAAGATACCTCATGCAGCCAGTTCCAGTAGTTTTTCTTCTAATAGCCTTCATACTCCAGTTATCTGAAGCCAAAAACACAAGCCAGTAATATGGCAATTAAAGTCAATGTTCAGCAGACAGAATTGACTGAAGATATAGATCAGCGAAAACTCCAGCAGCTATCTTTAACCAAGCCATGACCATCAACATCAACAATGGCTTAATATATTTTTACCCAAAATTAGAACAACAGTCAGGGCAGGAAAGAACAAATGATACAACAGGAAATATGGTTCATGATCTGTTAAACTAAAACCTAAATCAAGAAAGAGGAAAACGTTAATTTGCCAACCTTCATCTAAGTTGAGCTAAGAAAACTAAAAACAGAGCTAAAATTACTAAAATAAATAGACTGGGGAAGGGGGAATCTAAAGCAAAGAAGCAAAAGAAAAATTACATTTTCGGATGCGGCTGGCAGGATAGCCACAAGCACCGCAACGGCTCTTTTGGAGATGGAAGCTTCGACGTCCACATCGAACGCAGAGAGTGTGAGTCTTGTTCCGTCTCTTTCCAAAGCTTCCAGTTCCTTTACCCTATAAGAAAAAAAGGAATCTTCACAATCAATTTCAATTTCATTTTAAGCAACAACAACGAAGAGAATCATTTCAAAATTAATAATACCATTTCTTTAGTTGGTGGTGCTGCAAAAACCCTATAATTGCGAGGGTCTTTGTCTCTGCGGAGAGAGCTTTGACGCAAAAAGTGTTTTCAATCCAACAAATATATGAATTCCGGATTAGGGTTTTTACGGTTCCACAGTGGGGATTGGTTTTAGGCTTTCGGGTCTCCGGGTTTTGGGTTACAACAAACGATCCGACCCAAAAACCATCGTTTTGTAGCCCAATTATTATTTGGACCAGACCATGTTGTAGGAATTATTTTCTGTGATATATAATTTAACATAGTTAATATATTATTTGGTACTTAAGTTTGGTTCAATGTTTAATTTAGTACATTGGTTTTTTTATCCTAATTAAGTACTTATATTTTTTTTACCAGAACATACTTGTTAAGCATTCATTGAGTCACGTGATGTCATTTGGTCTGGTTACCAAATTGAATCTTGAGCCAAATTGGAACAAAAAAACTCATATATCAAATTAAACTTTGATACAAACTCAAGTACCAAATGATACATTAACTCAATTTAAAATGATTTGTATGAAAATAATAAAATATAAAATTTAAAAGAAATAAATATAAATTAAAAAACAATTACTCAATTAAGGATGATATCAACTAAATAAAATGCTTAAACATAAGTATTATATATATGAAAAAGGATTGTATGAAACTGGAACACTATGTCATCCTGTATCCTTTTTCAAGTATTTAATGATGTTTTAGTAAAAGTTTTCATGTCATCGATACATAATTTTAATCATTTTTTTAACTTGAACCCGAACCCTAAATCAAAAGGTCAAGTTCAAGGATCAAGATTTAAGGTTTAGAGTTTGAGATTCGATATTTGATTTGAGGTTTAGGATTCATGATTCAAAATTCAAAGTTCAATGTGAAAAATGATCAAGATTATGTATCAATGACATGGAAAAAATTGTTAAAATGTCATTAAATAATTAAAAAATGATACAAAATGATATGACATTTGTGTTTCATACTATTCTTTCTATATATATATATATATATGGATGGTCGTGATTAAGCCACCACTTGGCACGCGGTGGATGTGTACGTAAACTTAAAAAAGGGCAGTAGCAAAATCATCGGCTTGTGTGGATGACAAAACACAGCTTAGCCAATAGCCAAGGACCATAATTGTTGCCTAACTAACAAACTATTAAGGGCTGATCTTTAGAACATGCTTTAATGTTGATCTAACTCCATACAACCCCTTTTGTTGGTTGGCTAAACCTAATCATTTTTTCTTAAATATTTAACTCTTAATTAGTTTAGTGCCTAATGCATATCCCAATTATTGATGAGTAATATAAGAGTGAGATGTCGAATCATAATAGTTTTACATTTTTTTTGTAATTTTTTTATAAAATTAATATTTTAAAATTTTAATTGATATATAGTTATTTATGTATATAATGCGTATTAAGCTTGGTATAAATTAAAATTATTTAACTATATGTTTTATGTAAAAAAAAAAGTTATTAAATATATATTAATATAAACAATAATTTAGATTGATATGATAGAGGTATTGGTCAATTCAAATATTTACATGCATGACAAGTACAAATATCTTAATGAATTCAATGGTTGTATTGTTTAAATATTTATCGTATAAAAAGTGACCGAAAAGTGTAAAACCAATTTAATTTTATATCAATGTAAGTGAATTTCTCTCTAATGATGAGACAAAAATTATAAAATTATATAGTCCTTGATTTAATGATAAAAAAAAAATTACGAATTTTAAACTTATATCACTTTTTCAATATTAAAAAGAATTTGAGAAACCAAATGATGTAAAAATTCATTTTTTAGAGTATTGCTATTACAAATACAGTACTACAAATACATATTTAATCAACTATAATGTAAAAATAAAGTAATATAAAACATAACAGATAAAAGAGCCGAATATAACTAACTAAACCGAGTAAAACCCACACATACTACACAAAACAAAAGAATAATCCACACAACACAATTGCATATTTTAAAACTCAACCCCAAAAAAAATAGAAAATTTCATATCAATGGTGGTTTAGAGGAGCTAGCTAGCTAGCATTAATTAAGGTTAAGAAAAGGTGATTAGGGCAGTGTATATATATTGCTTTAATTAGTTAAAAAGGGGTCCTCACAGCATTATCTTTTTTTGTTTTCATAAAAGTAAGATACCAATTAATAGGTTTTTTTATTTATTTATAAAAATAACCTAAGTTAAAAAATATACACTAAATGACCTAAAATGAATCGTAAAAATGCTAAATATTCATTTCATGATCGACACCCCCTCAGATTCCATCTCAATGATTGGTGTCAGACATAAAAAATAATTTTTTTTGGTATTGATCATGCTATGGGCAACACCCCTGTATTTTTTAATCCGATATTATATTGATATACAAAAATACGACATTTAAAAAAAATTTAGGTATCTGTCATGCCATGGCCGACACCCATTTTTTTATATTTAAAAAAATATTTTTTTGGGTGTCAATCATATTTGTTTGGGTGTTTGCCAATCCATATTCGACACCTCCTTTATCAGATAAAAAAAATTTTGAGTGTTGCTCATGTCATGACTGACACCTCTTTTTTAGATAAAAAATATTTTTTTGGGTGTCGCCCATGTTATGACAGACATTCCTTTTTTAGATAAAAAATATTTTTTTGAGTGTCGCTCATGTCATGACCAACATAAAAAAATACGAATAAAAATATATTTTTTGGGTGTTTGCCATGCAATGATATACAATCCCTTTATCAGATAATTTTTTATCTGAAAAAAGAGTATCGACCATAACATGGGCGACACCAAAAAATATTTTTTTTTATTTGAAAAAGAGGGTGTCGATCATGGCATGGGCGACACCAAAACAATATTTTTTTTATCTGAAAAAGGGGTGTTTGTCATAGCATGGACGATATCCAAACAAATATTTTTTTTATCTGAAAAAGGAGGTGTCAGGCATAGCTTGACAAATACCCAAATTTTTTTTGGGTATCTAAGAAAGAAAGTATCGGCCATTGCATGACAAACACTCAAAAAAATTATTTTTTATTCATATATTTTGGGTGTCGCCCATGACATGACAGACACCTAAATTTTTTTTCAAAATATCGTATTTTCGAATACCAATATAATGCTAAATTTAAAAAAATACAAGAGTGTCGCCCATGACAAGACCGACATCCAAAAAAATCACTTTTTATGCCTAACACTAATCATTAGATCTGAGAGGTGGTCGACTATGGGATGAATATTTAATATCTTTACTGTTATTTTAAATTATTTTAATGTATATTTTTAAAGTTGAGTATTTTTGTAAATAATGAAAATTTTAATAGGTTTGAGAGAGAAAACGTGGGCTGGTCAGTCAAGTCTGATCTCATGTAAGAATCATTATAGATTTTTTACTTAACTGTATGTATAATTAAAAGAGAGAAAAAATGAAAAGGAAGAAGAAAGAAGATAAGCATGGCGAAGTGACAGTTGATGGTAATAAAAGCCTAAATGGGGAGGGTGGGGGTGTAGATGGGCATATGGGAAGTTGTGAACCATACAAGTGCTGGTCTCGTGGTCTATTGCTGATTGCCTTCAACAAGATTGCAGTGTGCAGACCAAGAAAAATAGCCTTTTTGACGTTGATATTTTCTACCTGTTTTTAACCTCCCTTCAATCTTATATACTCCGGCAGGTATATTCTGTGTTATTGAGTCTTAATTTGATTGTTATTTATATTATTATTAATACAAAAAAATATGAATTTGAGGACATTGAAATATATCATCATTTTATTTATAGATTAAAGAAGAATTATGAATAATTCTAAATATTATATAAAAAAAGGATCATAACATATAATAAAATTGTTTAAAATAAATAAATAACATGTTTGTACAATTACATCAAATATATATATAAAATTTGTTATATTGGGATCCTAACAGTTTTCCATTTAGAGACGATATTGTGGCATATATATACCTACCACCTTTGAAAAAAGTAAATTCAGGTAGGTTTTTTCAATTTTAATATTAAGTAATTGGATTTTCGTTAAAAAGATTGAAGTGAATTAATTTCTGCTAATTTTAAAAGTGATTAATTAAAGATAATTAATCATGATGTTAATGTTTTCTATTAATTTTATTAAATTTAATCCCTAATAGGGGTGAAACAAGAAAATTACTTTTTGGAAGGCTAAAATTAAGTTGTATATTTTGATGATAGTAATAATACAATTTCGTTATTTTAATAGTTCATATCTTTATAATTTTCAAAAGATTGAATCAAATTTTTAATCATTTTGGATTTTAAAGTGTAATTTTACTATTTTTACTTTAAAATTTTATAAATTATTAAGGACCAAAAGATAATTTTTTTTTATTTTAAGGAGGCCAGGCCCCTACCAACCATCCCTAACTCTACCCTTGGTCCTTGATGTTTATACATTTTGTGTAAATATCAACAGAATGTGTAAATATTACATTTTAAAATTATTAAATTGGGATCAAATTGATCGAATATGTAAATTTTAAAGACTCAATTTATATTATACCAAAAATCTGAAAAAAAAAATCATAAATTCACCAAATAATTTGAAAACAAATTTCATTGCATCAATCAAAATCCAACTGAATTGACAAAACAACTCAACTTTTCCAGGTGACAAACAATGGGTACAAAGATCCATCCTTTTTTTTTTCCTTATTATGGTGTGGACACTTTGTGTAACCTTTTAGATTAAAAGAAAAGAGCTGAGGTGGGAATCTGTATGTTACATCTGCCTGCCCATTGCTCCTTACCTTTTATTTTTCTAAAGTTATTTAACTTCCCTTCATTTTTGCCCAACTTGCAAAGGGAAAGGGGAGTACCAGCTACTTTTTCCTTTTAAAATTTACTTATTTAGAACAATATTATTAAATAACAAATAATCGATGCGAATTTCTTTCCTTCACAAATAAATTTGAAATATTAATATTATTATTAATTTGCTTGTGAGTTTCATCATTGGTATTCATACATTTATGTCAGCCAAATGTAAGCATAGGATATGAATTAATAAATATATTACAGCAGTGCAATTAATAAGATTTCTGGTCATTTTTAAATGCACATATTTAAGTTCTCATCAATAGTTGGTGGTCCAAAGCTTCTACTACCAGGAATGAAATCATTTGACAGCACTCTTGCCTATGGCCTAGTTTCTTGTTTGGGATGAAGCAGTCTATACCAGCACACCCCATAAACCAGAAAGAAATTTATTTTGATTGTATGAAAGATGTTCTAAAATATAGGTTGAAAAACACAATTTATATTGCTTTGCAAAAACAAATACCAAACATCATATATTCAGCTTGCTCTGACAAATCTATCTTCTTCTTCTTTTTTTCCTCTCTTTATGGATAAAGAAAAGTGATGCCTAATTACAGAAAAATGAAATGGCAATGTACAAGATCTAAGATATATAGTCCAAGGTCTGCCCCATCCCCACAATCCAAAACAAAATCAACCGGCCTTTTTTCTCTTGACACTTTGAAATTCAACTCCTTTAATCTTCCTCCTTCCCAAGCCCTGGCTGCTGCCTTATCTGGTGTCATCTTCACATTCAAGATGAAGGGTTCATTGAGACAACTCTCTCCCTTTTCTTTTTTTCTTCTTCTTGTTGTCATTTGAAGAATCAAACCTCGCACTTGTAGGTGTTTGGATGCAAAATCCAGGCCAGGTAGGGAATTAGGATAGGTTGTGTAGTATGTGTAGTTGTTTTCTTCAACCAAAATCTGTATGTCTCTTATCTCACTTCCAAAACTTCGGAAAGATCAAAATCAAAAGGATCATAATGATGATGATTGGTGCAGAAGTGAATTAGGGAAGGCCAAACGATGCTTTGCCTCTTCTTTCCAACACCGTTGAATGTCTTCTGCAATCCTGATAGCATCCATTGATGTGCCTAGCAGTCCACGTTTAGTGAACCCCACGGCGTATAGCCCATATTCACCTTTCCATCCATTGGGGAATGGCCTTCGAGGGTACCCATCTTTCTCTGAGAACATCACCTTTTCCTGACAGTTTTTTCAATTGCTCCTTTTTTAGCATCAAGTTGTGAAGAATTTTAACTTAAATAGCTTAAAAAAGGTTGTAAAATTAAGCTTTGTATACCTTTAGCCAAGAGGGTACATTGCTTTTATAACCGGTTGCTAATATGATTGCATCAAAGTTCTCAGTTGTGCCATTGACAAACTCCACAGCATGTCGTTTTAGGCTCTTGATGCTTGGACGTACCTATAGCAACAACAGTTCTAAATTAAGAATTGTGAATATATATATATACACACGTAAATAAATATGCAAATGTAGTATGTAATTAGAAAGAAAAGTTCCAAATGCAAAGCAAATTTTAAATTTCCATAATCAAAAGTTTCATAAATTTTTGTTGGATCAAATGGTAAAAAATTTGATACTTTCTTATATAAAGTAAATGAAGCGCGATTACTGGGAAACAACATATTCCGGCAAAAGGAAAAGCAAGTGGAACGATGGTTGAAACACAGTATTATAGGATCAATCAAACACTTGACATTTAGTTGCCAGGAAAGGAAAAAAGAAAAGTGATCGATGTGATAAGGGGAAAGTACCTTAATGTCTCCACTTTTGATTTTAGCAAGCGTGCCAACATCTAAAACGGGGGTCTTTCCCGACAGATTCTTGAGTTGAAGGGGACCCAAGTGCGGGCGAGCCAGACCGAAGCGAGCAGTGTCACCGAGCATCAACCATGATACAATCAGCAAGAAACGGTCGACCAATCGCAAGGGTAACCACTTGAGCAGCCACATCGATAATCCGAATGTTGACGTCCCTAGCATCTCTTGTGGGAGGACATGGACCTTCAGTTTCATAATCCAAACACTTTTACTTATAATGTCTTGAGACAAACATAACATAAAACATGGAGTTGAAAAAAAGGGTGGATATTCATGATTAAGACAACATATATTGATATATAGGATCTTAACTATAAAATATATATTTTACGATGTTGCGCATGCTTGGGAATCCCAAGAAAGTGAAAGATCAAAGATCTTTGTTCTTTCTTTTTGTCTACCTAATTTTAGTATAGTAAATTTGCTTTGGTCGGTCTTTTTTAACTGATTAAACCCTTTGGAACTTGTAGCCACCCAGATTCTGGCAATATCTGTCAATTACAAGCTCTTAGCTAGCTTGTCTAATGCCTTTTTAATGATATTTTATCTGGGTTTTTCTCTATTTATATGAAATTTGAGAGAGAACCTAAAATTGACGAAAATTTGTTCAATCAAAAACCACCTTTTTTCTTAACTAGATCAAGAATTTTAAAGTCTGAGGGGACAGTTTGAGAAACCCTTTTTTCTTTTTCTTTTTTTTTCTTCCAATCACCTTTTTTAAAAAACAATCCAAAAAGTTGAAAGAAAAATCCCATAGTGGGTTTGATTTTTGCTTTAATGTTTAGAAAGAGAAGAGAAAATATAAATTTTTTAAAAGAAGAGTTCTTACTGTATCTCTGACCACAAGTGAAGGCCTAGCATTATGATTGCTAAGGTCCAAACACACCTCCATGCCTGAGTTCCCACACCCCACCACCAAAACCCTTTTCCCTCTAAACTCTTCTCCACTTTTATATAAACTTGTATGCCTTATGTCCCCACTGAATTCCCCCATTCCTTCCACCTCCGTCATCACCGCCTCCGCATTCTCTCCCGTCGCCACCACCAACCACCGGCACACGTATTCCATCTCTTTCCCTTTAACCCCAACACTTGTCACGCGCCAAAACGCCAGCGTCGGATCATACACAGCTTGTGAAACCGTCTCGTTGAACCTAGGCTTAATATCAAACCTCCTAGCGTAAGCTTCCAAGTAGTCCACGAATTGTTGCTTGCTAGGGTAAGTAGGGAAATCAGTAGGGAACCCCATCAAAGGAAGCTCACAAAACTGCTTCGGCAAATGAAGACGAAGACGGTCATACGTCTTGAGTTGCCACAAAGATGCTATGCAGTTGGATCTCTCTAGGATTACACTCGGAACACCTTTCTCTTTCAAGCAAGCGGCGGTTGCTAAACCCGAAGGCCCGGCGCCGACGATAACTGGCCCGGGAACACATAAGCAACTAGACGACGACGATGATGACTCTTTCATCTTCTCCAAAAACATAGGATCATGAGCTTGTTTTCCTTCTATTTCACTCAAGTAGTCCATGAACTAATACTTACTAAATTAGTAACTGGTAATTGAGCTCAAGAAGAACAAAAGCAGGAGTGAAGAGAAAGCATTTGAGATTAGGTTTTTATAAGGGAATTGTCCCTTGGAACTAGGAGTGGATTAAGAATATAAGAGGATTCTTATCCACTTATATGAAACTGAGTTGTTTTGATTGAATCTATCTGAATTTTGGTTCGTTTAGCGAAAGATGAGCAAAGAGCTTCGGGGGCTTAATCAGCATTCGTTCATTTAAACAGAGAGAGAAAGAGAGGTGGGAAGAATGAAAAAACAAAATTGAAAGAAATTAAGAGGGAGAGAGAGGAAGATGGTGATATGTCAGTAACATCCTATATATATAGATTTATATATTCCTTTTGTTGATTCAAGAATTTATTTTCACAAGGGAATTAAGTTTGAGAAGTGGTAAAGGAGAGGCAAATATTAAATCAAGTAGGGACATTTTATTAATTAAATAAAAAAGGAATTGAATGTCAGGAACTGTAAATATTTACTTCTCGAACACCTCTCCATGGGGACGTCACCCTATCTGTCATAGCAGAAACCTAGAGAACTCATTGGGTGAGCATTTAATTAGTAAAAGAACTATCGAGTTTCACTCCTTTTTGTAATTAGTCCTTAACTTTAATCCCAAAGATGATAAGTTAGACAGTGGTGATTACATCTAGAAGATTGTTGGTACGATTTTCACAAGATTTGCAGTTCTGATTATGATCATTTTTTATTTTGATTCTATTTAAACACAATGGCGGTCTTATGTTTCCATGTTTATTAAGTAGGAAAATTAATTGATGAAAAGCCATTTTCCTCAATCACTGGTAAATTGGAGTGATGAATGATCTTACACTTCTTCATTATATGTTGTACTATTTTTCTGATTTGGGTTTCTAACTGTCACAATACGTTTTAACTGATTATTAAACAGACGTGAATTCGAATATATTTAAGTGTTTTTGAGTTTTGAATAGGTAGTTATAGAATTCGTACTACAAAATTATAAAAATTAAATTATATATTTTTATAAAATTCGAGCCGTTACTTATTTCATCTAGATATTTAATTATTTTACAAAATAACAAATATACCTTCTTCTTTCTTTTTTTTTTTATCTTTTTATATAAAAGCATGAGTTTAAAATTTTTTTGAATTGAAGATGATACTCTCTATTTTCTATTATATTATTGAAATCATATCTAAAAATAAAAAAATTGAGTAAAATAGAAGTTGTGAAAGTTATATATTTAAAATTTTATGATTTAATAGAAATTATGATAATCACACATTTAAAAATAATTAAAATTTAACTTACAAATTATTAGTTAAAAAATTATACAAATAATAATTATAATTACAATTATTAGTTAAAAATTTGTATGTAAAAATGAATTATTTATTACTATAAAACAGAGTTTTTACTTTAATAGAATTCTAAGCATCTTAAATGTCACTTAATTAATAGTAGAGTTAATCGGTAATTTATTATTATTTACCTTAATTACATAAAGTGAAATTATATTATAAGTTGAATATGTTAAAAATACTTTAATTATAATTTAATTTTTTTATTATAACATTTAAATTGATAAGTTAATATATTTGAATTATATTTAATAATTCAAATAATAAATATTATTTTACGTTAATTATTACAATAAAAATATAATATTTGAAAATTTAATTAAATATTAAACATGTAAAAACACATTTAATTTTAAAAATTAATTGAAAAAAATATAAGATTTAAACCTAAAACTCTATGCTATTTAATATTTTAATTTCAACATTTCAACTAATATTTTAATTAAATTTAAAAAGAATTTATAAATATAATTGTTATATAAAAAATTTGACTCACATTTAATATTATTTTACGGTTGTAGGGTAGTAATAATGGAGATGATGTGATTAGTGGTCACAAATCCACAGTGGTGATTATAAATTAAACTCCAATTATTCCATGCACAAATTTTAATTATACGTATGAATTAAAACATATTATATCTATTAATTAAAAAATATCGTAAAGGTTATAATATTTAATTAATACTATAAATGAAAAGATAAAATTAAAATAATATATCTTTTTAATTTTGAAAATCTTGATAATTTGTATTCTAATTTAATTTGACATGACAATTGAATTATCCAAATTCATTTAATTTAAGAAGTAAAATGAAGATTAAATAAAAAGTTTAGAGATATGTCGAGTGTTTTTGTTGTATTCCCTTTAAAATGATTAAATTATTTATTTATATAAAATATGTTTACTGTTTATGGATGTGATGTCGTAAATTTAATCAAATAATCAGATAGTAAATTGATAATAACGAATATTATAGCAAGACACATGGAAGAATTTGAAAGATGGAAAGAAAAGAAGAGCAAAGAAGGAGATGGTGAGAGAGACCCTGAAAATAAGATGTAAGCCGAAATGATGATTGAAAAATATCAGGAAAGAAGAAAGAAGTGAATGAAAATGAATCCTCTCAAGGCAACTAATATATACATGGTGCGGAGAGGGCCTTGGACTTAGACAAGACAAGCTTAGGTGGTTATTAACTACCTCTCTCTCAGGCAATCATTCATTCATTAACTAACTGTCCCTCCAATCCTGCTTTATGCATTATTCTTCTCATCAAAAATAAAAATGTTAATCAGACCGCATTTATTTCAATAATCACCATGTTTAATTATAACATAATGTTTTTATAATTAAACATTTGATGTCTGGAATGTTTCTGTCATCTCTCCTTTCCTTATTATTAGCCACTGCTGTCTTTTCTTTCAAACCAACAAATTACTTTGAGTGGGGTGAGAAAAATCAGAGTCAAAATTTTGTTTTTTTTTTAGTCTATAAACATAATTCTTTCGAGATTTATAATTGTTGATTTTAATTATTATTACATACTAAAATTATATTTTTAAAACCGATTGATTGAATAAATGGAAGCTTAATTAAAAATAATAATAGTATTTTTATTTATTTCAAAAAATATTATTCAAGCTAACCAACCTACCTAAATACGGGGGAGTAATCAAAATTAACAACTGGATTGATTATTTTCTTATACAATGTCTAGAACTACTCATAATCCCTCCTCAACTCTTAAATAAGAAGATAATGTGTTTTAACGCACTCGAACTCACATATCGATGTCAAATGAGTTAAGACTCAATCGGCAAAGTAATTATTTTATTCACTCGTATTCTGATTGATTTGGGCTAAATGGACCCGATGTTCCATGGTTTCTTCTTACAAAATTTAAGATTATTGTGGTTGGATTAGAAACGAAAATGTGGTGGCTATAGTACTAAGTAAGTTGTTAGATTCATGGGAGCGAATCGAAACTTCTGTCAATATACCGAATAAGGAAAAGAATTGGAAAGTTCCAATGTTGGAGAACAAAAATTCATATGATGTTGGCAACTCAATATTATTTCATCAAAGCTTTTATGTTTAATCATTTTTGGAGTTAAAGTTGAGTTGACCCATTTATATATTTTCTGATTGCTTACAGCTCAAATCCATAGGCCAAGGGGGACCAACATCTGCAATATTTAGAGACGTCATGCTGTAGGGTTTTTTGCCATAATTCGTCCCATTTCAACCAGCAAAGTCCAGAATAAATTGAAGAATACAACGTCGTGAAAAATATTAAAGAAAACAAACTGAGTAAGCTTTTGCCAAAAATCTCTCATGATTCTGCCGATAATCTCTGGGGTAAATGAACAAAAAAGAGATCTATCCCACACAGTCTTAAACCTCCAAGTTTAGCGGCTCTCCGCACTTCCTACAGTATGAACCGCTGTTGTTATAACAACTCGCTACACCTCTCTTTTGTTATAAAACTCAACATCCTTGTAGTTCAATGGTGTTGATTTAAGAAGGCAGGAATGGATTAATTTCAAGTCTTAAGTACTATTTAACAAAAAGGATTCTATAGACCAAATCCACTTAAGCTGAAGTACTGGCAGGGCTCTTGAATGAAATTAAGCCAAATGTAAAATAGCATCACTGACATGACCTATAATTTATTAAAAAAAATGATCCCCAAGTAGTCTAAAAAATATTATCCCTAAGTTAGGTCACACGTTTGCTAAATATCTCCCCCATCTCCAGCCAATTGCTTCAAAAATTTCCTATTTTTCACAACTTGGACCTCTGTCTCATTAATGCACTGAAAAGTGGGGCTGAATATTTATCACAATTTTAGCCACCAAGTAATAAAGGTTTTCAATGGCATGATTGTTAATATTATATTCACTGGCTTCTCTTGTTCAAATCATAATTTTGTTCTTCTACTGTACTTAAATTTAAAGGTTTAGTTTTGTACTTTAATTTGCTTTACTTTGGTCCTTGTGTAATTATTACTATTATGATTTCTGTCCAAATCATTAGTATTTTTTTTTTATTTTTTTAAATAACAAATTAGTAAAAGAAATAACTATTTTGGTATTTATAAATTCATCTTTTTAATGGCATCGATGAAAAAATGATTTAGACCTGTTGATACACGGTATCAACAGAGATCAAAATCGAAGATCAAGATAAAAAAAAATGACGTTCTAATTCGAACAATTAAAAATAAATCTCGATATGAAATATTTAAAATTACCTAAATTATAGATATTTCGGGTTACACCATCTCCTCCATCTCAAATCAGATATGAGACAAAGGGTGATAATTTCCTGTTAAAGAACGAAAGTCGCTGGCTGTCAAAATCAGGTGACTAGCAAAACACAAATGGGTTAACTTTGATCATGTCCTGATGTGTACATACGTGGAAAAAATGGAAAATACCTGACAGTTAAACTAATAAATATATTCCTTTTGATTCAAATCCTATCATATTGTATAAATATATGCATTTATGAATAACCGCCAGATTTCATTGCTGATTTAGAATCGGACTAATCGAATGCATTTGGTCATAAATAATTTACAATTATTTTTCAAAATAAAGAGAAAATTAGTTTAGGTAGATTTTGATGATTGAGTTGGACCCGTTTATAAAAGGTCTCAGTCTTGAAAGAAGCTTGTGAAACGTTGTAAGCCATTAGGGGGGGCTAAGGACAAATGTATGGAGTCCTCGACAGTTGAAGACAGTAACAACATAAATCAATGTCTTAAATGAAAGCCTGTTGCCAAATAATTTGGTAACCATCAACCATACATATGTTCCTTAGAGAAAGAATATTTATATATTGTAAGGTGACCCTTTTATTTTTGGTCCCTAACATGTGACATCTTCACACCTTTAATTGTTATAAAGTTTTGTTCCTTGCTATTTCTCCTGTTTGTATTGGGAAGTTAAGTCCCTCAAGTTGCTATTATAGGCCACCTGCGCAAGCTAATATGTGCACCTATGGTGGTGGGGCTCCATGGTTACAGCCTCCACTTGCACCCATGCCTGGTCAACAGTCAGGTTGGTTGGTTCCATCTGCAACTGTTCCTAATTGGTCTAATCCCTTTACTGTTAATTGTTCACAGCCTACATCTGGATCATCTAAAGTCTGTATAGCAACTCCTGAGACACTTGGAGATAATGCGTGGTACCCTGATTCAGGAGCAACGCATCATCTCACTCATTTTTCCAGTACACTTGGTGACAGTACCTCTCATGGTGGACCAGGTAAAGTTTATGTTGGAAATGGACAAGCTCTACCTGCTGCATCTTTTGGTCAGTCTTCATTGCTTACTCGGTCAAAACCGTTGTTTATGCGTTCCTTGTTGTTTGTGCCCGGGATAACAAAGAATCTTTTATCTGTCTCCAAGTTCACTAAAGATAATCAAGTAATGTTTGAGTTTATGCCTTCTCAGTGTCAGGTGCGTGATATGAAAACCAAGGAAGTTTTGCTGCAAGGTTCAGTTGACAATGGTCTTTACAAGGTTGAATCTTGGTGTACTACCTCGTTAGGTTGCTTCAGTGAAATCGTCTCAGTGTTTTTTAGCTCAGTTTGCAGTTTCTTGGAATGTTTGGCACTCTAGGCTAGGACATCCTTGTAAAGCTGTTCTTGAGAAGGCATTGAATAGTTGTAATATCCTAGTTGGCTCGAATAAAGAACCTTGTGTGGCGTGTCATCTAGAAAAAGAGCATAAACTTCCATTTTGTAAATATGTTTTTCAATATAATGAACCTTTGCAGCTTGTGATTGCTTATGTGTGGGGGCCTGCTCTAATTTGCTCTAATGGGTTTCGTTACTATGTAGCATTTACTGATGCGTGTACAAGGTACACATGGGTGTATTTTCCAAAGAAAAAGTCTGATGTTCATACTGTGTTTTCTCAGTTTCATAAGCAGGCAGAAAGGTCGTTAGGATACAAGCTGAAGGCCTTGCAGTCTGATAGGGGAGGTGAGTTTTAGGTGTTGGAGACAATATTTAGCACAGCATGGCATTGTTCATCGTCTATCGTGTCCCTACACTTCAGAGCAGAATGACTTAGTGGAACGTAAATATCGACAAATTGTTGAGACTGGATTATCCATGTTGGCACATGCCGCTATGCCTTTCTCATCTTGGAACGATGCCTTCAGTAGTACAGTATATCTGATAAACAGACTGCCCTCTGCTCCCTTGGGTATGATTTCACCTTATGAAAAACTGTTCCATGAGCAACCAAGTTATCATTTCCTTAGAGTGTTTGGGTGTCTGTGTTTTCCAAATTTGCGACCTTATAATAATCATAAGCTTCAAGTTCGATCTACACCATGTTTGTTTCTTAGGTATTCTCCTCTTCACAAAGGCTATAGGTGTCAAGACAAACCGGGTAAGCTATTTGTGTCACGTCATGTTACATTTCATGAGTCTGTATTCCCTTTTCAAACTCAAGTTCCAAAGCCAGATCAGTCTAAGTCGTGTCATGTCACAAGTTCCAAGTTATTAGTTTTTTCACCAATGTCTACATCTACAATCAGTACGACTCCCTCTGACTCTAATCTAGCGTTTTTAGCAGCCAAGTTATCTAGTGACAGGTCTCTAAATGTGTCTTTTACGAATTCTGTTTCCAGTAATAGTTTAGAACAGTTACCGACATGTTCGTCACAGTCTACTAATATAGCTCTACCAACTCAGTCACGTGATTCCCCACGCATTTTCCCTACCTTCATGTCCTCAACCACCTGTACCTATCAATACACATAATATGGTTACTAGAAGTAAAGCTGGGGTTTTCAAACCTAAGGTATATCTTGCTAAGACAGTTGGTTTATCAGATAATACTCCTACTGATGTTCATCAAGCTATGTCTGATGCACGTTGGAGAGATTTGTGCATGCAGAGTTGCAGGCTCTTGTTAATAATGCTGCGTGAAGTTTGTGCCAGTTACCTCATGGACGAAAAGCAGTTGGATGTAAATGGCTGTTTAAGGTGAAGAAGGCAGATGGCACTGTAGACAAATATAAAGCAATGTTGGTAGCTAAGGGATTTTCTCAGCAAGCTGGGGCTGATTTTCCTGATACATTCAGCCCTGTCGTTCGAGCCACTACAATACGAGCAGTTCTTGCAGTTGCTGTTATGAATGGGTGGCCATTGAGACAAGTCGATGTTAATAACGCTTTTCTCAATGGCAGATTGACTGAGGAGATATACATGGTTCAGCCTCCTGGGTTTGAGGTGATAGATTCTCAAGGGCAGCAGCTGGTTTGGAAGTTAAACAAAGCTTTGTATGGACTTAGACAGGCTCCTCGGGCCTGGTTCCATACTTTGAGGCAGTTTTTGGTCGATAATCTTGGGTTTAGTGCTTCCAAGGCTGACTCGTCCTTGTTTATCAAGAAGTCAGCAGACAGTCATCTTCTTCTAATGGCTTATGTGGATGATATTGTGATCACAGGCAACTCAAAAGCAGCAATTGATGGTGTGGTGATGCAGTTGCATATGAAGTTTGCACTCAAGGACATGGGGCAACTGAGTTTTTTCCTGGGCATTGATGTTCAACATCACTCTAGTGGACTTTTTCTTACTCAAAAGAAATATATTGTTGAACTTCTTAACATAACTGGAATGTTGGGTGCAACTCCCACTCCTACTCCCATGGTGAGCTCGTCTAAGCTGTCTACTGCTGATAACAGTTCACCATTTGCTGATGTGTCTCTGTATCGCAGTGTGGTGGGAATGCTTCAATATACGTATGTATCACTCGACCTGATCTGCCTTTTTGAGTGAATAAACTTAGTCAATATATGAATGCACCTAGTGAGGCGCATTGGAAGGCTGTTAAACGTATGCTACGTTATCTGGTTGACACAATGGAGCATGGTTTGGCTGTTGGAAAAGGACAATGCAAGCTAGTATGTTACACAGATGCTTATTGGGCATCATCCATTGAGATAAGCGATCTACGTCCGGTTATGTTGTATTTCTTGGGTCTACACCTGTTGCTTGGAGTTCTAAGAAACAGGCTGTGGTCTCTCGATCGTCAGCAGAAGCTGAGTACCGGAGTTTGACTAATTGCGTTTTAGAGTTGTTGGGGGTGATACAGTTGTTAACTGAAATGGGTATATCAGTGTGTTAGCAACCAGAGGTGTGGTGTGACAACACGTCCACTGTTTCAATGTAACATCCGTATTTTTGAACTGTAGTTGGAACAGTATAAGGAAGGAGTCAAGAATTAGAATCTGTAACTAAAATAAGAAGATTAGGAAAATTTAAATATTAATTAGTAATTGTGAGAAAGAAAGAATGATTAAATAGTAATTTATCCAAATTAAATTATGAGTCATCGTGGGAATTAAAGTGGTTAAGGAGGGGCAAAAGAGTAAGTTGGTGGAAGATATTTTTGAAGGCAATGAATTGGGCCATAGTGTAAAGTTGGAATGCCCAGTGACTAAAAGTACAATTTTATCATTTTTATTAAATGAGATATTTTAAGAGAAAATTCTAGAGAATTTGAGAGAGGGAAAAATCAATTAAAAAGCAAAGATATCAGCTCTCTCCATAAGCTAGCTGTCCAAGCGTTCATCTCTCATTTCTAACTTTTGCTTTTATTCCAATTTAGTCCCTTCACCATTGTTAAGCACTCCAAGCTTTAAAATCCTCCATTTTCTTTGAAATTTCATTAAGAAAGGCATAGAGGGAAGCTAGTAGATGCCTTAATTTCCTTATAGAGTCCACTTTGAAGTGTTAAAGTGGATAAGGATTGAATTAGAATTTTGGAAATTCAAGAACAAAGGTAAGAGATGATTCAATTTTCATGACATACATGTATATTTACATAATCTAGCATGAAAAAGTGTTGAATTTTAGTCTTAAGGTTATATTTGCTTGTATGAAATTGAAGAAAGAGGGAAGAAGGAGAAGGACCAAATTGAAGAAAAAGAAAAAGAGAAAGCTAATGTGTGAGAAGAAATTATCTACAAGTGAGGTAAGTACTACAAGTATTAAAAGGTTTAGAATTAATTAAGTTAAAGTATTTATAATTTTAACATATATGGTTATTTATGATAAAAATGATATGTTTAATTATAAGTGTTGATTATGTGTGATTAAATGAAATTTAGTGTAAAGAGACATGAAAAAGGAAGCATGTTCATTAAAACAGTTTGGACAAAACAGAGGATTAACTTCGAAAATTCACAAAAAAAATTGTATAAAAAGAGTTAAGAGTTGAATTAAATATTTAATTAAAGCTTATTGAGTGTAGTTTCATATGGAAGAAGCAGTGAAAGAAAAAGAATTGTACATTCTGAGATATACTAGTTTTTGTATAACAAGGTCAGAGTAGGTTCGAGTTCCCCTGTTCTGACTTTGAAAAATCATAGAAAAATGTAGAAAAATTATTATAGACTGAAATTTATATGGCTGAATCCTTAATGAGTCTATTTTCAAAAGAAAAATACGGGAATATTATTGGATTTCTGTACTAAAAGATAAATAATTTTTAGTAAAGAAAGGTCGAAACTGTTAGACAGTAGAGAAGGGGTAAATTGAAAGAATTTACTGTACAAATTGGCTAAAGTAAAAATTTTGAAATTTTTATGGTAAAAAGATATTTGAGTCTGATTTCAGAATCATCAAGCGGATTATAATTTCAAATTCTGTAGCTCAAGATATAAATAATTTAGTGATTGTGACTCAAATGTGTAGTTTTGAAAATTAATGTAAAAAAATTGAATAGAAATGAAAAATTGATGCATATAAAGTGATATGTGATAAAATTGAGAAATGAGAATGAAATGGATAAATCAAAGGTTTCCAAAGTTATTGGTACCTAATTGTTTATGATATTTGGTTGTTATTTGGTTAAACTGATTTGTGATCAAAATTGAAAGTGAAAGTGAAAGTGAAAGTGAAATTGGAATTAAAAGTGATATGAATTGTAAATTGAAAATCCCTATTAACTAGTCGGGCTGAGTCAGATATAGTTGGCATGCCATAGGATTGGAAGAGTTCAGGGATACTTCGACCTTGAGTCGATGAGACACTGGGTGTCATTATTTTACTTCGGATAGATTCAATGAGGTACTGGGTACCACTTTACTTCGGCTAGGCCGATGAGACACTAGGTGCCACTTTATTGCTTCGAACTATCCAATAAGGCACTAGGTGCCATTCTGATGTGTTTGGTTAGATTCGTGTATCCGCCAAGATCCGAGTCTTGTTAATAGGGTAAATAATGTGCAAAAGAAAGAATGTGCAAATTGTGACATTGAGGTAAGTGAAATGATAATCACCTGAAAGGTAAGTACAATATATGTATAAGAAATCAAAGAATGATAAAACTAAGTAAGCTAAGAGATTGGAATGGCTAAAATGTAAAATGAGGAAGAATATGTGAATTCATAACACTATTATAAGTTAAATGTTATACACATAAAATGTATGTATTTTACATGAATAAATAATTATATGAATGAGTTTCAAATGTGTGATTAAAAGATGAATGATTAATAACTCTTGTAGTACTTACTAAGCCTTCACCAGCTTAACGCGTTTATTTCAACGCGTAGGTATAAGACCTCCGAGAAGCTAAGGTTGGATTAGGTGCCTCTCATCAAATCACATCAACAATGAAAGATTGCAAGACAAGGTGTATTTATTTTGTGTGAAATGACATGTACAAATGGTACTTATATGTCCTCAATGAATGAGTTATAAATGTTATTTTGAAATTCTATGAACTTATGAAATGAGATGATGAATTTTGAATGGAATTGTGTTTTAGACTGAATTGATTTATTGGTAAAGTTTTTATATAATTTCAGGGGGTTATTTTGAAGTTTCTAGTTATATTTATTGATTTTAGAATAGAGGTATCAATATTTTTATGGTAGAATCAATATTTGCTCTATTTTGAGTAAAAATTTCATTTTTATTATTTTCAAACTAGTTTTAAGTCTCGATTTTGATTATACTTTATTATTTTGTGATATTTTGAGCAAAACGATTCAATTACACAGTATTTGAAAGAAAATTTTGTTGTACTCGTTTTTTATTCTCTGACACTGTATGTAATATTTTTATACCGAATTTATACGAGTAAACCTGGTGTAGGGGTGTTACATTCAATGACAGCCAACCCTACTCATCATGCCAAAGTCAAGCATGTTGAGATTGATCATCATTTTATCCGTGAAAAGGTGCTTGATGGTACAATACAAGTTAACTTTGTTCCCTCTTCAGAACAGATAGCTGATGTCCTTACAAAGCTCATCTCTCCAAAGCAGTTTGCAGCATTTCGTACTGCCCTTCGACTGCTGTCCGGTGTTGATTTCAAAGAAGAAAATTTAGAGAACCAAGGGAATGTTAGTATATCTGAGAATAACAGTTAAGGAGTTAGTTAATAGCAATTATTTGTATTCAGCTGCAGTTATTGTACTTAGCTGATGTGTATAAGTACAGTAGTCTTGTATGCATTATTCAAGTGAAATAGAAATGAATTCCATTCATGTGTAATCGTTGTAGAAGTTAACAACACACACACACACACAAAGTCTTCCTTTACATTGAAGCAGTAGTAAAGGTAAAACCCATCATTTCTTTGTTTTTGTTGGTTTTAAGATTGTGATCTTCTCAAGGTGTTTTTGTCGCTAATAAGTGACCGAAAGAATAAAAGTAAGATTGAGTTAGAGTTTTGGAGTAATTATTAATTAGGAGAGTTTTACGTGAATACTATTTCAATTATAAATGGACGAGGATAACTATAGTAAGGATTGAAGCTAAGATTTTTTTTTAAAAAGGTGAAGTATAATTTTATCATGATATTAACAATGTTGTTATATGATTATAGTAAAAATAACTTGATCCGGGATCCGACCCGATTAATTTCCCTATATATATATAGTAAAAATTTAAAAACCCTTTTCGAGGGGACAATACTCCAAACATTTCATTTTTACTATATAATAAAATTTTAAAGACCATGTTCTTTAGTGGAGTTTTTCTTCATAAACGCTGTCATTTTTAACAGCGTTATATTTAGCGTATTTTTTGTGACTCTTGCAAAAACGCCGCTAAATATTTTAACGGTACTTATAAACCCAAAAAAAAAACCGCTAAAAACCTGTTTTCTTGTAGTGTATCTTCTTTTTTTTCTACTTCTTCATTAAAACTCACTCCCTTCTTTCTCCAAATGTAATAATAAAATTAGGGTTACTCTTATGTGAAAAAGAGAGAGATTCTTTTAATGAAAGCAATAAGAACCATACAAAATTAGAATAAAGTAATAATTTGCTTTAGATATTGCTATAAAGACTGCTGCGAACATATGAAACACGACAAGCTAAAAAAGTTGGTGGGTTTATACTTTTATTTATAATGGCGGAAGGCTTAAGACTTAAGAGCCGAAAGTTTAAAGTGCATGAAATAAAGAAATTACACATTATGATTAGATTTTAAAATGAAGAAAGGGGGGGCTATGGCCTACGGTCTAATGGCCTACTATTCCTATTCTCCAATATGTAAGGAAGAGGGAAGGTATCTTATTTACACCTAAAAACCAATACCAGTTTGACAACTCTCAATAAAATAAGTTGTTACTATATATAGTATTACTCCTTTACTTAATTTCCAAATGCCTTTGCAGTTTGCATTGCCAAGACAAACCATACATATATTATATTTCTTAGATTAATACTAGCAATGTATTTATACAAATTTATAATAAAAAAAATTAAACTTTAATTAAATTGTTTTTTTTTTTTTCAATAGAATTGATGCTTTATTGATTGTAACCACAACTCAATCAAACACTTTAAGTAAGTAAAAAATAGGATAAATCACTCAACTTCAAAATGTTATGAAATGGTTATTGAACTATTTGAAAGTTTTCATTCTAGTCATTGGGTTGTTAAAATTGCTACTATATGATCTTTTTCGCACCACTTACACCGATCAAAAGTTCTTCTCCTTTTCTATAGTTCAAATTTTTTCATGAAGTAATTTGAATCTACAAACCAAAATTCAATCAACTTTCTTCTCTAATCTCTATCATTGACCGTCAGATCGACTTGGATTTGAGGTATGTTTTTCTACTCGTTGATGGGGACCTATCGACCGTACCATTCATTGAATTGCTGTTTAGAGCTCGCTAGCCAGACTTTATTAAGAAAGAAAAACATAATAGCCTAGCGACTTAAATAAAAACTTTGGAATAGTCTAGTGATTTAAATGAAAACTTTTGAATAGTTTAGTAATCATTTTGTATCTTTTTGAAGTTAAGTGACCAAAACATAAATTTAGTAATAATTTAATGACTTTGGATGAAATTTACCCTAAAAAATAAAGACATAAGATTATAAATTATATGGGCCCCTTGAACGGAAGTTCCTAAAGCCCAAACCAGCCGATAATATGGGCTTAGACCTACCGTGTGAGCCGACAATAAAATAATGTGAATTATGCATTCTACTAAATAATTTTTTTTTATATTATGCATGTCTGTTTTATGATTAGTGTTCGGGGTTTGTGATTCTCTATTTTAACAATATTCTTTTTAATTTTTGAATTTATGTTCTTCCTTTAAAAGTGTAAAGTATTTTACTATTACATTTATTTTCATGAATAAAAAAATCATGTAATTATTTATAATCGTATTAATCTTTGGGAAATTTGATGGTTGACGTGCACACTATCCAAAAAGTCTATCTTTATTCTATTTAATTGAATATGCTTACTTTAGCTAAGCACTCCAATTTTGTACGATAGCTTTATGGGATTGGAAATTGGAAGGCTAAAAAACACGAAAGGCAACCCATGCCTATCTTTCTTTTATGAAAGCAATAAGACATAACTATAATATTAAAAAAATTAAAAGTGAACATAATAAAATATAAGTTATCAACAAGTCAAATTTTATATTTACGTAATGTTTTAATTACGTTTTTTGGTTACATATATATATAAAAAGAATAATTCTATCAAAAGAGAAAGAAGTGTTGAGTGTTTCATTATATTATTTAAGTGGATGGAATTATGTATTTATACGATATGATTACTATTTATGGATATCACATTGTAGGTAGGTTTCATGTATGTTGACACGTACATTACTTTAAACTTAACACGTGTTTATACGATGGGAGTTCGCCTATGAAAATACGTGCGAACCCACATCGAAAGCTCGATACGTAAACTCAATGTGCGAATCGTGTAAAATCCGACCCAAATTTATTCGAGTTGTGGATCGATAATAAGTATCGTAACAAGAGGAATATAATATAAACACATAAATTACTCGTACCATTGTCATAAAACCTTAAATACTATAATTAGAAGCTTTATCACCTTCATCTCTATCACTATCATCATGTGAATTCAATAAAAAGTTCCCTAACAAGCTCTATTTCATTTAAGGGCTAATATATTTAGTCCATAAAAGTAATGTGGCCTAAAACGAATGGTAGGGCCATTAGTTAAAAGTGGAGGAGGGTTCATCATAATTTTAAGCTGTATATTTATTCGTACGACGCATAAGTTAATTGTATGTATTAATTTAATTATATTTAATTATTTTTTAAAAATTTCATAAAATTTATATCGTTTCATTAGTAATATGGTCACAAAATTAAAATATAATAATATATAAGTTTAATTTTAAGAACATAATGATTTATATTAAATTGAATTTAAGTAAACAATGTTTTGAAATTATTTTTAATATGTATATTTTAGAATAATAAATTATGTGAAATTCTATTTTTATACATAGTTTCTAACTTAATCTTAATTATTAATTAGTGAAGGTAGATTATTAAATAAATTTAAATATTGTGGCCCACTAAAAAGTTATTGTAATATTATTTATATTTTAAATATCTATTTCATCTAATAATGTATTTAATTTGTAAAAAAAATTGTTTAATATACCAAATTATACGAGCAATATGCACATTATCATGTGAGCAGAGTGAAAGGTATGTTTTAGAGAGCAAAATGAATACATGAGTATATTTGTTATGATACTCACTATTATTGACCCCTTAACCAGTCAGGTTCTGACTTGAACTGTGTATGAGTTCACACATATGAACTCAAAATGAGGACGCGTAAAATGGATTCATCTATACATGATGGGAATACTTCTAAAAAATCTATAATTTTAAAGAATTAGTGATTAAATTAGTTTGTTCCACTTGGCTTAATGCCAAATTCAGTTAATATTTTTATAATAATAATGTACTTTCTATATTCATGTAGTTGATGTTTTGCTAATTTAATTACTTCCATCCGACAAGATTAAAGACGGAAAGCAAAATGTAATTATTTCTCATTAGCAATTTAATATTAGTGAAACGAAATTTAGAATCTAATCATCATCAAAATTAGTGGGGTAGGAGATAAGAAAAATAAAGCCATACACTTTTGGATTAATATTGTGTTTTAATGAAAAAAAAAGTGGTGTCCACATAAAAAGTTTAATGCTTCATTGTGAAGTTTGGAAATGTTTTTATGCTTCTTAATTTTTTTATTTATTTAACAAACTGAATGTAAAGGTAATAAATTAATTAGAAATAATAATCATAGAATCGAGATTAATCTCGAGAAACTCCCGTAATAAGGTTGGAGTTTTTTTATATATATGCACCTTAATCTCATCATAATTCTCGCCTTTTGATTTAATCATCCAATCAACTATTCTCTTATGCTCTTTAAGGATGTGTCAAAAACGAACCTTTTAATTTCAACATAAAAGTTGACTAATCAAATACAACTCTAATAATATATCAGTACCCATACGTTATTAGACATGTGTTATTAAGAAAAATAAGACAGAAATATTTTTTCTTCATCCATAAAGTAAGTGTCACATAATTTAATTAGGGTATTATAATTTTGTCTTCTTAAAATAGCATAAACATGTAGCCTTTCATACTGGTAGTGCCCAAAACTTAGTTACATTGTAATTAGACCTGATTATAGGTAGAGTCATCCGTTTAAGCTCGAAAGTTCATTTAAAAAAAGTGATTTGAGCTAAAATATAGGCTTGAAAAAAAAGTTTGGACAAAAAATAAGACATGTTTTCTAAAAGGGCCAAGCTTCGAGCAAAATTTTTTTACTTGAGCTTGGCCCGACCCAAATCAAATGCCTATATATATTTTTTTTATGTATTTTCAATCTGTTGATAAATACATTTTAATATTTTTTTGTATATTTGATGTATTATATTTTTAAATTTATTTTTATATAAAAAATAATCTAAAAATTCATTACGATCGAACCAGATCAAGATCGAGTTTAATATTTTTAATATAAATCGAATTTGGGCAAAATTTTAAATCTATTTATTTAGCCGGATCCAGATTTGAAAAACATGCTTAAAATCTCAAACTCAATCCAATCCAATCCAATCATGATGAGATGTAAGCAACTATAGAGGTGTTCACTGTTCATGGTTGGTTGGAAATTTCAATAAATTGTTTTAAAAAATTGCCTTGTTCATATTGGTGTAAATTTAAACAAAAATATTTTTATTATTAAATATGAAATTAATTTATATCGGACCAGTCTGAATTCACAAAATATCTATTTACTGTCCGACCCGTATGGACCAAGCGTACCCCAACCAAGCAAATAGGCTAGCCTATTGAAATGCTATTAAATGGGGTTTGCAAAAAGATCGATTTAACTAGAATTCCCTTTGCTATATTATAATAATTTTAATTTCAATTCCAAAACAATGAGGGTAAATTCATAAATGGTTACCTCATTATTAGAAATTTTCTTATTAAATCACATGATTTTAAAAATTATAAAATAACAATTTAATTTATATTTTTCTTAAATAAAAAACCGTTAAATACTTAACCGCTGGTTGATGTGGCTGTTAACTTGATTACTTATATTTTTGACATATTATTTTTAATACACATCATTTTCGAGTATATGCATGCTTTCAAGCGTATTTGGTCCTCTAAATTTCATTTAGTTTCTTTATTTTTTACAATAAGAAATGGGAAATTTAATTAGAAAGAGTTTAAAGTAGAAAAGTCTTATTTTGATGCATACAATCAAATCTACTAAATTTAATTTAAATTCACCTAAAGTAGTTTAGATTGGTCATGATTTTCAATCTTTTTCAATTCTAAAATCTTCACCGAGTTATCAATCACTCACAAAATAAAAATAAAAAGTTAAATCGAATAATCATTTTATAATCTTTTTAAAGTTGAGTGATTTAATTTTTTAATAATTAAATGATTATTTATATAATTTACTCTAATTTTAATTAAAAATTTACTAGTACCTAATTTTATTTCTAAAAGTTGGCATTCTCCTAGTGGTTTAAATATATATTATTTTAATACCGTTGCATATGAGGATTATTTTAGTGGGAAAAAATTAACGAATTTAGAATTTTATTTAGATATTAAAAATAGAGAAAATTGAGTGATGATATATTTTCGTAAGCAATATTCATGATTATTCCTTAAATTCATGAATTTATTGAATGCATATTAGTAGTGAATTTCATAGATTCATACTTTTTAAATATTATATTAAAATTTAATTAATTTATTATTTGTATAATTTATATAGCAAATGAAGTTCAACTTTTTAAATTCTATTTTACTCAAATTCAGGATAAAGTATTTCAAATACAATGAAAGAGAGTAGTTCAATTTTGGTATAAATAAAATAAAATTAGGTCGCAAATATACAAGGTCATATGAGATCAAGCATTAATTTGTCACAGTGAAAAATGATCATATCTGTTTTTTTTTATATAATACTTAAAACTATCCATAATTTTTACTCAACTCATAAATAAATTGATAATATACTTCAACACACTCGAACTCATGAAATTACCATACTAATTAAACTAAGACTCAATCGAACTTTTTAATTATATTTTTAATTGTTTCTTCACACCTCAAATGATTGCAAGCGTCTCCTTCATATTATATATAAGTTCAAAAATGTGCTTTTTTTTATTATTATTCAAAATAAAACACAAAGGAACAAAAATCATTGTGCCACATTTGATGTATGTGATTGATAAAGACAAATCCAATTAAGAAAAATCTAAACTTTATGTGAAATATGATCTTCCACACCATATAATATATACGAGTAAATTGGGCACAGAATCGAGAGGTGGGTCAAGTTTTCCACTCTCCATTCTGTTTTTAATTTTTAATTAACTTCTCAAAGCTTTGATTAGACCGTCGTGGAAACTTGGCTTTTCTCCATGATTAGTCTACTTTGTCCCTACCTCAACTTGCATTTCCTTCCTATACATTACATTCCATATCATATTTCTTGATAAGATATTAAAGTTTAAGTTGGAGGAAGAATTTCAATATATTTGGAAGAAGGGTGAAAGTTCTTATTAAGAAAATAAAACTTACATCAAATATTATTTTTATATTAATTCATGTTTGGACATATATATAACTCTAAAAAGTTTTGTTTTCTCGTTATCCTTTCAAAAATTGGGAGTTGGGATATTCCCTTTTACATTTATTATATATTATCATTGCCATCCCATTTTAGTTCACGAACCTTCTTCCTTAGCTTACCATTTTTTCTCTCTCTCTTTCTCTCCTCAACTCTCCCCTAATAGGCCATATGTCAAAAAAAAAATTGTTAATTGATCAAATAGATTTTTTTTTGAAAATTTAAGAAAATAAGTTATTTTTTAAAAGAGTATGTTAAAAAATTGGTCAAACTGAAAGTGTTTTTTGAAAATTAAAAAAAAAAAACGTGCAATTGAGCACGTTTTTCCTGACATGTCAATAAAAAAAGCGTTCAACTGGACGTACTTTCACACGCTCCCTTCCAAAATGACATATTTCCTTAAATTTTCAAAAAACCAATCTATTTGACCAATTAACTATTTTCTTCAACATATATGACTAATTTAGCTCTTATAGTTTGGAAAGCCAACAATGCAAAGGAATTTTTATTTTCAAAATATAACTACTAGACAGCGAAAGGTAAATTAAATTTTAGGACTATCTTAAAATTTTGTGTTTAAAAAGGGATTAAAAAAAGATTTAACATTTTTTTTTATCTATGAAGAATCTTGTGTAAAAAATATAGTGAAACTGAATATTAAATTAGTTAAGTGATATTAGAGGTGATAATTAGACTAGAATCAGATTGGATTTTCTTCATATTCAAATTATTTCATGCATAGATTATTTTTTGGATTTAAATTGGTTCAAGCAGAGTGGACTTTGACGGATTCAAAGAATTTTAAAAAATTTAAGTTATAAATATCTTAATTTTGAATGTGATAATTCATTTTATTTTTATATGATGATAACACAATTCAAATTCGACTTATTATATATATTTAATAAAGATATTTTATATAAAATCATTGAAATTGTTATTATATATAAAATTTATGATTATATGGTATGTATATGAATTTTATTAACATAATTAATATTATGCATAAATTTTATATATTTAAATTATTATAATAATATATATAAAAGTAAGGGTTTGAAAAAGTTTTAAATTGATGAAAATAGTTTTTATTGATTATTATATTAATATATTGATAATTTAATAACTTTTATCTTTTTTTATTAAATTTAAAAATTTAATACTCATATTTTAAAGTATTTATTTCAAGCTTTAAAAAAAAAAAATTATTCCAAAACCCAAATATATTATGCAAAGTCCAAACCCAAATAACATACTCATTATTATCCAAACCCAAAATAAACTAATTATATCTCAAATCTGAAGTCCAAAATAAAAAGAAATCAAACCCAATACTCAAATACAAATTGTAAAGTTAAAAACTCAACTCAAAATTTAATTTATAAAAATATTTTTTATTAAGATATTAAATTTTTAATATTATTTTATGTATGACTAATTATATATATGTATTTTTATATTAATAATTATATAATATATAATTATATTATGTAACAATTTATCTATAGTTATTAATATGCATTATAGTTATGGTAATAATATATAATATTATTATATTATGTAGAAGAGAATTCACTTACGTTAGTGTAAAATAAAAACTGTATTATATACTTTTGTAATTTTTTATACGATTAATATTTTAACAATTTGATTGTTAAATCTCATGTTTTATTTACATATATCATACAATTTTTAATTTTTATGTATTTTTAGAGAGTGAGAACCAAATTAATAAAAACTATAAATGTTAAGGGATAAAATAGTTATTTTATATTTTTATAATTATCACATCAACAACTTTAATAGAAAAATTAGATGGAGGTACCAATATTTTTAAATTAAAAAAAAAGACAGGGACTATATGTCCCAAAATTAAAGTAAAAAGACTAAATTTTAAATTTCAGAAACGCATAGGGACTTCTGACATATTTAAACCTAATAATAATTATTTAAGACGGACGATTATTGTGCAGCTAGGAAGGTTACATTCGGAGCAGAGGTACGAAAAGGGTGACAAAGGAGGAAGATTCAAGGCTGCTCTGCTCTATTATTTTATTATTATGTTTTCTTTATTATTTTATATATAAGAGCTAAGCATACGCTTCCACTCTCTTGCCTCTTCACAAATCGTAAGATAATTTCCCGCCATCTTTATTTGAAGTTTTGAGTAGCCATTATTGGCGGCATTGCTTCTTAGGGAAGAAACAGGAATTAGGGTTTATTTCTGCTTTTGGAATGTAGTTCCTTTAAAATACTTTGATGGTTCATGTAAATAAAAGTTTATTAATGTTTAATTTCTTGTCCTATTTGATAATTTGGGGTAGATTTTATCTTTAACAAAACATGTATTTGCGTGTTGAATCATTCCATTATTTTTCTTGTTTTCAGGTTTTACCATTCAACTATGGCAGAAGTTGAGAACATTGAATTTAAGTGGGGTAAAAAGAGAGGAATTGGTCGGAGAAATAGAGATGTTCAGTTTTATGGATCATTCACTTATGATGGCCTCTATTACTCTCTTTATGACAATGTTTATCTTCACAAAGAAGGCCAATCTTTACCTTTTCTAGGGAAACTTATAAAAATATGGGAAAATCCCGATAAATCCAAGAAAGTGAAGATTTTATGGTTTTTCCAACCTTATGAGATATCAAAATATCTTAAATTTGAATTGAATCATCCTAATGAAGTGTTCTTGGCATCTGGTGACGGAGTTGGCCTAGTTAACATTAATCCCTTGGTAATTGGAATTTCATAACTTGTTTCAGTACTCCATCTTTCTTTCATTTTCTGAAATTTGACAATTGTAGTTTATACTTGTGGTATTTACAGTCCAGCATTTGAGTTTTGGTAGCTATCAAGTTTATTATTTTTATATTTTGCTTTTTACTATAGGGAAAGACTTTGAAGAGGACAAGTTCAAGAGCTTTCCATTCATAGTGCTAATATCTTCTTTTAGCTACTCTGTTTACATCCTGTTAAGTTTCTTGCATGAAGTGGGTAGATCACAAGTTTCAATGGTCTAAGAGTTTTCATCTCTCCTAGTACTTTCGAGTTTGGACATACATGTTGGATTCATAGTGGTCTCAAGTACAGAAATTTGGTTTACAAATCTTGTTACTTGTTCTTGAAAATGGTAATTTGTGTCCAACACTTCGGCCTTGAGGATAATTATCTTGCTAAAAGGGGTTTGTATTTAAGTTTTGCAGGCACTTTAGCATACAGTTTTGAAATGTAATTTTGCCAATCATTTTTATACCTGTTTTTAAGCATGTAACATTCAGATATGTCTTCTATTTAAGTTTTTAGCAGACATTTATCTGACTAGCTACTAATTTCTCTACTTTAATTCAGGAAGCAATTGTAGGAAAATGCAATGTAGTTTGCATTTCAAAGGATAGCAGAAATCCACAACCCTCAGATCAAGAGCTCCAAAGGGCTGACTTTGTATTTTGTCGTACGTTCAATGTTAAGCGCTGCATTATCGTGGATGAAATGGATGAAAAAATTGCTGGAATTGATGGTATTACTATGTATTCTTTTATCATTTATTGATTCTTCATTGTGATTTCCTATTCTGTGCTGGTTGTATAAATTGTTGATATTTTTGTTTCTGGAATTGTTGCAGTTAAATTTATTTTTAACCGAATGGGTTCTCTAAAGCCCTCTTCTAGTCATAACACTGATGTGGATGATAAACATACTGGTAAGACAGCAATGGCAGTAAATAAGAAGGTGATTTTGTCTGAAAATAGACAAGGGGAACAGAAACCTGTTGTTGAAGAAACCTTTGCTGCTGATGATAGACAAGAGAATGTCTTTAATTACGAATCTGCTTCAAGCCTTAAAGCTGAAGAAAACAAAGAGTTGAAAGTTGATGAGAAATTAAGGTCCATTGAGGATTTGGGTGAGTTAGTTGAGAGGCCATATAAGAAAGCAAAGCTAGATAGCTTTGGGAAAGTCTCCGATGGCAAGAACAAGATTGATGTGCTTATACCAAATATCGTCGCTTCTGAAGACGAACCGAGATGTGCTACAAATCCTAATGGGACACCAAACTCTTCCACGAAGCTGAATGTGGGGGATGACGAACTCACAAAACCTACGTGCAAGTTGCTGAACGAGTCTTCTTCATGGCCTTCAAATGATATCATCAAAACTGATGATAAAGCATTGGAAGTTAGTAGTAGACCTGATTTTGAAATTGGTGTTCTGGAGTTGTCTCCTTCTTTCCTTTCCTTTTGTTTATCCCTTGCAACATGGAGTTCTAATGTGCATTAAGGATTGTGAGCTTTACTTATTGCAGCCTTAACACCAATACAGTAGCATCAGACCTTCCATGCTTCTCGAAGTGATTCAATTCTTTCCCAGGATGGTATGATACCTAGTAGTTGATCTTTGCCTCTTCTGTCTGTTTTGAAACTTGCCTAGTCTGCATCTGTATTGCCCTTAAAGTATATTAGTGTTCTTAATCCAACTTGAAGATGGGATTGTTGTAGGATCATGTATGAATTGACTCACAACACTAATTAGACTATATTTCTCTTTCATTCTCTGATATTCTCTTTCATCCACTGCTTGAATACGTTTCTATTTTGAAATGCTATGGCCTAACCACCTCAAACCCCAAAAAATATCTCAAGCAAGTCTTTGATTTCAATTTCTTTTGCAAAGCTTTAGCTTTCAAAGAAGCTATTTCTTCATGATCATCACCTGTTACCAACGACATGATGTACGTACACAATGAATGTAGTAAGTCCATTTTTCTAGGTATTGTTTACAAATAGTGTGATGACCTTGACTTGGAAGGCAGCCTTAATTTCTCATAGCTACCCAAGTGAGAATATCAATGCAAATTTGCAATAAAGAAAGGATTGAACAAATCATGACACAATCTAGGAATTGAATGTCATCCTACTTTTAAAATTCTCTCCTCTAGCACGTGCCATTAGTCACATATAGAAAGTGTTTTTTTCATAATTTTTTAAATAATTTTATTATAAGTTCTAATCATATAAAATATTTAAAATTATTTACAGTGCCTCCTCAATTTATAAATAAGAAAATAATGCACTTCGATATACTCGAACTCATATTCTCTTACATTAATAATAATATTCGTACCAATCAAATTATGACTCAACCGATTCTTTTATAAAACTAGGACAGAGTATGAAAACAAAACTTGATGACTTTAGTAATCATAACATCCATTTTTCGTCCATTTTAATATGTATAATCTAATAAATGTAACAGTCACGCAATAAAGTAAGACTTTCGACAGATTTAACTTTGAACACGTTAAAATTGAAAAATGTGGGGCCCCTCTTTCTAGTTAGAGTACTCGAATGGCCGGCTGGAGGAGCTTAGCCTAACTTCTTTTCTTCTAATTTATCCATTTTCATTCTCTTATGGTTCATTATTGAGATACATGATAGATTTAATTTTCAAATTATTTTTACATTTCGAATATTTTTCAATAAAAATGTTTATTAAAATATTAAATTTTAATATTGTTGGTTTGACATTGTATGATAACTGATATGTCACTATTTATCTATATATCATATTAGCAAATAATTTAAAATTTATAAAAAAAAACAGAATTCAAAAACTATTAAAAAGCTCATAAAAGAAACCCTGTTTTCCCCTTGTTTTTATATCTAGTGGGGGTGCCTTCATTACATGTACACCATTTTGTAATAGTAGATTAGATTATTATGGGTTAAGTTTCCCTTCATCATTATTTAATACAAATTTAATAATATGATTTACATAATTCATAACTTTTATCATACACATATCGATAATGATAACCAATATACTAAAAAGTAATGGATCAACAATTAATCTTCTTTTAAGTTACAACTGCACAAGAAGATGCATTTATCTCATTGGAGTTTGGCTTTCAATTTTAGGGGTTCCTGGTGATTAGCTTAGTATCTTGTCGGGGTGGCCGAGTGGTCTAAGGCGCCAGACTCAAGTTCTGGTCCTCGTGAGAGGGCGTGGGTTCAAATCCCACTTCTGACATTTTTTTAAAAATTTTTTACAGCCCATCTTACAGAAGCCCAAGCTGAGACAAGCCAGTAAACGAAAGCCCAAAGTTTGACCCAAATGTTCCAAAGCAAAGCCGAAATCTTCATTTTGTGGTCTTCTCGTTTAGGTTTGCTCAAGTAGATTTCAACCGACAACAACAACCGTGATTTTCTGGAGCGAAAGAGTTCAGTCTCAAACATGGCAACCAGCGCCAGAGAAAGTCGGCGTAGGAAAATCCTCGAAAGAGGATCCGATCGTTTGGCTTTTATTACTGGTCAGGTCCAAAACCTGCCTCCTCCTCCTCCTCCTCACTCTCATGAACAACTCCACACCAACCCTCCTCCGCCGCAAGATTCTATCCGTATATGCAGCCAAGCTATTTGACTTCATACATGCTTAATGCTGACTTTTTTCTTGTATATATGTATGATAGGGTTAGTCACGTTACATGCATTTATATAAACCTCATCCTATTATTCACCATTTCTAGGCATGGAAATCAAAATGTGGCACAGACAGAGCTCCGGCAGAGAAACCATCAGATTAGGCCGGAGCTACACGCAGCGTGGCATCAAAGATGATCGCTCTAAGCCGAAGTGGACAAACTTTTGGAGGAAACTCAGAAGACAAAGGAAGAAACTGTTCAGTGCTGGTGGTACATTCCAAGCTTCTTATGAACCAGATGCTTACTCCCAAAATTTTGATCAAGGAACGGGATGGGCGGAGCCTGATAATCTTTGTCGATCTTTTTCAGCTCGGTTTGCCTATCCGTCCAGGGTCTCGACAGCCAAATTATGAGTTGTTTGCATTCATGTAATATATCTTTTATAAGAATCCAATCTCAAGGTTTTTGCATACAATTTTCTCCTCTCTTTTGAGTTATTTTGTTCTCTGCATTGCCATTTGTATATAGTCCATGTTAACTGGTTTCACTTAATGGTAGCAAGCTTGTTAAACCCAGAAATAGTTATGTTTCAAAGCATTGTTTGGATGTGTTTTCTGGGTCTTTTTGAAGATCACAACCCAAGACAAAGAAAAAGCATGGGCTGTTGCAACTTTTACTCGCTCTTTGCTTTACCCACAAGCAAATGAAGATGCTTTTGAGCTTTTTTTTTTTTTTTTACAGGTTTTCACCTGTGGAAGACACATTGAATAAAAAGCAAAGAGAATCTTGCAGTATTTACTGTTTGTTTTGTTCATATTTTAATGAATGTAGTCAGTCATTCTCGAATAGTTAAGTATCTTTTAAGTCATGTTCAACTGTCTCAAAGTTCCTTTGGCTAAAGGAAAATGAAAATAGCCAAGAGAAGGAAGAAGAAGAAGAAGAAGAAGAAGAAGTTCAAAACTATGTGAAATTGGCAACGCCAAGCCAGCTATCATGTGATCCCCTTCAACCCCCCTTGTCAGCCATTAAATTATTGCTTTAAATTATCTCAAAAAAATTTATAGCTTTAAAAGTCAATCAAGCTATTGTAGACTTTTTTAAATTTAATTATTGTACATTTTTTTAAAACATTTTTTATTTTCAAGATAAGGATAATTCGATATTATTTATCAAAATAGGATTTTATAATTATCACCTTGAAAACTATAATTGAGGTGTATTTAAATGGAAATTAAAATGTTTGTGCCCTTTAAAATTAAGGTGAGATTGTAGATTGAATTTTAATTCGATTGATAAAGGTATTATTGTCAATGTAAAAGACGTGAGTTCAAATGTACTGAAGCGCATTATCTTCATATTTATAAATTGGAGAGAGAAACTATGAATAATTTTAAATATTGTGTAAAAAAACAGATATAATCAAAATATTAATTATTTTTAAAAAAATAGTTATCCATGATAATCATATTTTATTATGGTTATATCCTTTCATCAATTTGGTTTCCATTAGAAATTTCTAAATAATTAAATATAACATAGAATAATTTAATAATTTCAACTCAAGCTTAATATATAATTTAAATAAATATAAATCTAAATATTTAATTTTAATTTTAATTAAAATTAAAATTAAAAATTTATGAATAAAATAATTTGATATTTTCTATTTTAATCTAACTATCACAGATACAAGTTCATAGCTATTTTTAATTTCACTATTACAATATTCAGTTTTTCCCTCACCATCCCTTCAAAATGTAACCCTAATAGCAACATTTAGAACTAGATGGATGATTAAACAAGTCAAGTAATCGATTTACTGATATAACTGTTCAATTAGAAATTATTAAAAATTTAAAATAAATAAACTCAATTCAACCTGATCATATTGACTTCCGATCTAACTGATTTAAAATCATTTTTCAAATCGATATCCCGGTTAATTTTCAATCCAACTCGTCAAATCCGGTTAAAACATCATTGTGTAATGGTCCATCGTTATTTCATTCTGTGCGCAAGAATAGGTAAGCCAAAATAGCATTAGCACTTTACCAATAATCTCTGCAAGAACAAATGCCATCCTTGAACTGATGAAACCTGTTAGCATCTCTCACCACGAAAACAACCTTCACAATCTTCGACAAGCATTTTATGAAATCATGACAATCCCCACAAATTCTCAAGTTCTTGAACACCCTTATCACTCTTGCTTCATCCCACCCTCCATGGCAAAGTGCCAATCCGATTGCCAGCTTCTCACTGTGAACCCTCAAGCTCTCCACCTTCGACTCTTCGTCTATATCCCGCAATGCAAATTTCACCCCATGAACATACCCCATTTCTTCTTTCATCCTTCTCTCCATCTCCTTCAACACTTGATAAATCTTGTCTATCATCGGATGAGTATCGTCTCCTCCGTAGAAAAAGTGGACCACCTTGTCAATCTCCACCCAACTACGCCCTGCCTCTTTCCTTAACCCCTTTGCTTTTGCCATTTCTCTTACTTGCTCGTACTCCTTCCAGTATCCAGCCTCGGCGTAAATGTTTGAAATCATCACATAGTTGACAGGGTTTTCACCATCCAATGTCAAAAGATTTTGGCCTACTTCTTTCCCAAGTTGCAAGTTCCCATGCACCCTACATGCACTCAGCAGCGTTTGCCATATCCCTACATTTGGCTTTAATGGCATGTTCTCTATCAGGTCCTTGGCTTCTTTCAAGCGTCCATCTCTACCGAGAAGATCAACCATGCAGGCGTAATGCTCTATCCCAGGTTTAACCCATTGATTACTACATAACTGTGAGAAATATTCTTCACCTTCCTTGATGAGTCCTGAATGACTACAAGCTGATAGTGTAGCCAAATAAGTCACCCCATCAGGCATGATATTATTTAATTGCATTTGGTTAAATAAACGAATTGCCTCTTTGCCAATGCCATGTTTTCCATACCCAGTGATCATTACTGTCCAAGTAACCACATTTCTTGCTGGCATTTCGTTGAAAAGTCTTTCAGCCTCATCTAGAAGTCCACACTTCAGATACATATCAACGATTGAATTGGACACTGATATCTCCAAACCAGAAGGAACCTTAACAGCATACACATGCATTTGCTTGCCTTGCTCCACAAGTGCAAAATCAGCAAATACACCCATCATACTTGATAGAACGAAGCCATCCACTTGCATGCTGTTGTTTTGAAGCTGCTTAAACAACTCAATGGCTTCTGCCAAATTCCCTTCTTGAGCATACCCCAAAATTAATGCACTCCAAGATATTACATTCTTCTCTCCAATCTGATTAAACACCCTTCGAGCCTCAGCCAAGTTCCCGCATTTTACGTACAAATCAATAAGAGAACCTGCAATGGCTGCTTTTCCAGAACATGGAAATCCACTAGTGATCAAAAAACCATGAATCATTGATCCTTCCCGAATCTTCCCAAGACAACTACATGCTTTCAACACGGTTGTTAATGTATATTCATCAGGTATCTCTCCATTTTCTAGCAATCTATGGAACCAAAGTAAAGCTTTCTCTCCCTGGCCTGCAAGTGTATAACCTGCTAGCATTGTGTTCCAACTTATTAGATTCTTAACTGGCAAAACATTAAACATAATTACTGCTTCGTTGATTCTTCCACATTTTGAATACATATCAACTATTGAATTCCCCACCACAGGAACAGTTTCAAAGCCAGTTAATACACACATACCATGAATCTGCATTCCAATCTCAGGAACATTCAAAATCCCACAAGCTTTGAAATTCGTGGAAAAAGTATACTCATTTGGTTTCAAACATGAAAATACCATCTGAAAGAAGAGTGATAATGTTGCTCTGGCATTACCATTTTGTAAATGGCCACACATGAGCGCCGTCCAAGAAACCACATTTCTCTCAGTCATTCTGTCGAACACAAGAGAAGCAGTGTCCATTACACTACATTTTGAATACATATCTATAAGATCATTGCTCAACATCAAGTCAAAACCAAATCCCATCCTCAAACTAGCTGCATGAACCTGAACCCCTTGCTCAAGCAAAGAGTTTTTTGAGCAATATCTTAAGAGATTGGCTAATCTCTGCCTGCCACTCCAAATCGGAAACGACAACCGAATCATTGATTATCTTGCAAAACTGCGTCTCAGTTTAAGACTTTTATTCAGTGAAAAACATATGTAACCATATAGCATAACTACGAGAGCAATGAGGGAAACCTATGCCCATATTTTGAAGAGCGGGTTCTTGGAGACGAAGTGTTGGTTTTTGTAATAAAATCCTGTTCTTCGAGTAACTCTTCATTCTCTGGGTATGTTTCATATGTAGGTAAAAGTAGTGTTTTTCTCTCCCTTCTACTTAGATGATAGTATTTGACTATTTACATGTAGGTAAAAGTAGTGTATCATGCATATGGACAATCTATCTTACTATAGATTCAATATGTGTTTATACGATCTTAAATAGTTGTAACTTCGCATAAGAATAAGCTCGACCTGCGAGCTCACCTTACGATCTCATCCTATAAGCTCATTGGATTCCGACACACCCATTCAAGTTTTGAGTCGATGATGATGATTATCCTAACACCCTTATATTAAAATTCGATTACATTTTACCCATTTTCCCCTTTTAGTAAAAAAAGTAAAATAAATTAATGCATGCATGTTTAAAAGTTCCATCTATCTCTATTATATTTTTGTATAATGTATACATGATTAATATTGTCGGATTATTCTGTCCATAACACTAATTTTAACAATATAAATAGATGAAAATTTAACAAAAAAAATCAATATACCCCTTGAACTAATATTCAGGGACTAACTTATCATTTTTTTTAAGTAAATGATAATTTATCCATTTTTTAAGTAAATGTTACAAAATACAATCTGGCTCTTAATATAAGCATCAATACATCTTCATTTGTATGGATTTGGGACCTAAGCCAGTAATTTTCATTGTATCAAATATGAAAAGAGAGTGGATTTTAAATAAGCAAATCGAACACGAACAAAGCATGTTTAGCTCAAATTCATAACATAATTTGCAGTAATGCAATGTGAGAATAATAAAAATGCAACCCAATACTTCATTCAAGATAGTTTTGAAAAACAAAAGTATAACTTGCAAGTAAACCAAAGAATACCATTCTTGATCCATTCAACTTGAAAAGTTCAGCAGGGGAGCCTAAAAAGATACATCATAATCCCCAACACTCAAAACAAATATATCTATGTGAAGGAGAGGCCACATATGACAATAATTGCATATACACTACAATCCATTAACACTGCATCAACCACCTTCTTTGCTATCAATCCTACATCCAAAGTCTTGCCTAATTGCTCAGCCCAATTATAGTCATCTGTGGAAGTGGCTTTGTGCTCTTCTCCAATGGTTCTCTGTGAACTTCCACAATCACCGTAAAGAAGCTGCCCCATCACCAATGTTACATTGGTCAACAAAACCAAGTAAAGTGGCCTAAAGTTAAGAACGCTCCCTAAGAACTTGTTTCCTGGAAGAGGAAACCCCAAATGCAACAATACAACTAAAACACCCACAATTACTGAACAAAAAAGGCGTGCTTTCTCAGATGCATCAATGGCAGAACTTATTTGTTTAGGGGTGAAGAAGTTATGTTTCCGAGCCAATGTTTCTGAAACCTGTACTGTCCCTGACGTGGAAATTGGTGAACTTCGATCATTCGATGAAACCGGAAATGAATTCGATTCACCACTTATATCGAAAGCAGAACCATTTGAAGGCTCAATGCTTCTATCCCGTTGGCTGGATGTTGATCCTTCATCAATTCCACCATTATAAGCACTGTTCTGACCCTGATCAGCATCAGAAACAGGGTGATGATTTAGCAACACAGGACTAGAGGCTTCATCCCCGACATCAGGAGAAACTGCATGCCAATAAAAACCCAAGAGTAATCAATCACAAGAACATGGAATCCATCAAGAAAACCATTCATATTAATTTCTTTTCAGACAATCCTTCAGCATTCTAGCAAGTTGATGACATCAATGGAGGACATTTGATGGGGGCTTATGAGAAGCAAGTCCGAAGCTTTACCAAATGCAAAATTTAGCTACTATTGTAAATCCAAATTTTCCATTTGCTACGATTCAATTAAACCCTGATCCTTAACAGACTCATCCAATTAACAATACATAATAAACGGAAACGACCCTTGAGTTCCAGATACACAAAAACAATAATGGAAGGATGGGAGAAAAAGGGTACCGGCGCGTTGAGTCGAAAAATTAGTAGGTGAATCTTGCGGCGGAGGAGGGTTGGTGTGGAGTTGTTCATGAGAGTGAGGAGGAGGAGGAGGAGGCAGGTTTTGGACCTGACCAGTAATAAAAGCCAAACGATCGGATCCTCTTTCGAGGATTTTCCTACGCCGACTTTCTCTGGCGCTGGTTGCCATGTTTGAGACTGAACTCTTTCGCTCCAGAAAATCACGGTTGTTGTCGGTTGAAATCTACTTGAGCAAACCTAAACGAGAAGACCACAAAATGAAGATTTCGGCTTTGCTTTGGAACATTTGGGTCAAACTTTGGGCTTTCGTTTACTGGCTTGTCTCAGCTTGGGCTTCTGTAAGATGGGCTGTAAAAAATTTTTAAAAAAATGTCAGAAGTGGGATTTGAACCCACGCCCTCTCACGAGGACCAGAACTTGAGTCTGGCGCCTTAGACCACTCGGCCACCCTGACAAGATACTAAGCTAATCACCAGGAACCCCTAAAATTGAAAGCCAAACTCCAATGAGATAAATGCATCTTCTTGTGCAGTTGTAACTTAAAAGAAGATTAATTGTTGATCCATTACTTTTTAGTATATTGGTTATCATTATCGATATGTGTATGATAAAAGTTATGAATTATGTAAATCATATTATTAAATTTGTATTAAATAATGATGAAGGGAAACTTAACCCATAATAATCTAATCTACTATTACAAAATGGTGTACATGTAATGAAGGCACCCCCACTAGATATAAAAACAAGGGGAAAGCAGGGTTTCTGCTTTCTTTTTATATGTATTTTGCATTTCTAGATCATCTTATAGCATATTTACATATATGGTGCAATTAAAGTAGTTTCCAAAGCTAGAAAAAAGTGTCCATTTTATACATAAAATATATAGGGAAAAACCATATTAAATATGTAATAAAATAGAACAAGCTTTGCTATGATGCTCATTATTATCTACTCGTTAGTCCGTTTGATCTTGATTCATACTTTAAATGGGTTCGCACATGCGTAGTGTGGGCGAACTCAAGATGAGGACGCACAATATGGTTTTACCCACACATGATGTAAACCTTGTGTATGTGAACCCGCCTCGAGTATACATGTGTTAACTTAAAGAAGGGTACGCGTCATTATGCACGAAAACTTACCTAATATATCACGTCTATAAATAATGATTGTATCATATGAATAGATATAATTAACCCATTTGAAAGGACACAAAAAAAAAAAAAAAAAACACTCAACAAGCTTCAAGCCTCTCGAAACTAGACACTTATTCGGCTAATATAATAGAATAAGCCTCTAGACCAAAATATGACTAGGAGTTCTCATTTTGGGATTGAAAATCACTAGGTAGTTTTCATTGGGATCCTCCTCCACTTGGGCTTGTGTAGGTGATATTTTGTAGTATGCAATTGCCGGCTTGCTTGCCATTATTAACATATTATTGTCGCTCAGTACTTTTCTTCCTCCGAATATCTCTTTAGCAAAACAAAGTAGCTGCTACTGATCTGATCCAATCGGAGATGCAATGGCAGAAAAAGGGTTGTCAACTGCACCGCTACCGTTGCTTTTCCGGAGACGATTGAGCAGTGAAATGAAGAACAATTCAGCCTCCGTTTCGAGTAGCCTATTACCGGCTTTTGGAACCGTTGTTGATGATGGAGACCTGCACCTCAAGAGAAATGTTATTGCTCCTTATGATCGTAGGTACCGGTGAGTAATTCATTTTCAAATCCAAGGAAAAAAAAAAACAATTAGGACGATGCTCTTATAATGTTATAATTAGGGTTAAAAAGAGAGAGGAGGATTTGGTGATATTTATATATTATTGGGAAAGGGATGCAGATGGTGGCAAACGTTTTTGGTAGGGCTGGTGATATACTCGGCATGGGCATCTATTTTGGAGCTAACTTTCGAGAAGGCAGCAAATGGGGTGCTCTTGTTCATTGATATGGTCGTTGATTTCTTCTTCGCCATTGATATCATCTTGACTTTCTTCGTTGCTTATTTCGATACATCAAATTTTGTCCTCGTTGATGATCACATGAAAATTGCGTTGCGGTATGGTGTTTTTTTACCCATTTCCTCGTTAATGAATGACTAGACTGCTTTTTTTTAAATGTTAAAGTATGTTATATCATAAATTTGAAACTTAGTGTTTATATTTTTATTTGTACTAATTTAGTTCGTTTTCTTTTTAGATTTTAAAATTCATGTATAACTATTAGCACTTTTACAATGATTTTGTTAAATTCAAGTTTATTATAATTAGAGGAGAAGCAAAAAATCGGGGGAGGGGACGAAATTAAGTTGTATATTGTTATTATAGTAAAAATGCAATCTCAATATTTTAAAATACCTTATATCTTTATAATTTTTTAAAGGATTAAATCAAAATTTTATATTATTGGGAAGCTAAATTTTACCATTATTGATTTAAAATTTTATAAATTATAAAGAGTTAAAAAAGCAAAAATTTCATTTTAAAGAGGTTGAGGCTCATGCTAGACTCTCAACTACACACTTGATTACATCATTTTTTTAGTTACATTGCTATTAAGAAAGTTTATTTAATTTTAAAATGTCACATCAATGAATTTAACAATAAAAATTATCAATACATTTAAATTTTAAAATCTAAAAAATAAGATTAAATTCTTGAAAATAAAAATATAAAAATTAAATTTTAAATTTGTCAGGAATACAAAGGCATATGGCATATTTTAAATTTTGTTTTTACCATCACTCAATTTTTTATTACTTTACTAACCACGCATTTTAAGGTTTATGTACTAATTTAGTTAATTTACTACTGGATAAATAACTTGTAACGTGAAGAAAAAATATTAGATAAACTTGTGGATTAACGTAGTTAACAAAGTCTATCTATTTAACTTTCACGTAATCAGTATATTTTCATTTTAAAATATACAAATTATATAGTGTATTAAGGAAATTGAAATATTGCCGTGTGTCTTTTAACATAAAAAAACTAAAAATAAATTAAAATCAACACGTCATTTATTCAACCTAGTTCAGTAGTTTATAGAGTTAAAACTCCATTAACAATGTATAAAATAATAACCCTATAAATATTTTTTTTTCTAAAATCTTAGTTTCCTTAAACACCATTAAAAGACAAATTGGTTTTGTATTTTCATTAATCCTTTTATTTACTTTTTAGTAATATTATCAATGAAATCGATATTATTTAATTCATGATTCTAAGTTAATTGCTTCATAATTAGCATAGGAAATTTATATTATTTCATAAACTCACCTTTCCACTTAGATAAATATTTAAATATTTAATATTAATTTCAATGTGTTAAGATTGAATATAAATAAATAAAGAAATTCTAATATTGTTTTCAAAAAAATGTTAATTTTCAGATACATGACAAGATTCTGGTTATTTATGGATGTAGCATCTACAATACCTTTTCCCTTAATAAACAAAATCTTTACTGGTAAATGGCATACCGGCCAAGTCTTTGGCCTCCTCAATTTGCTTCGTCTTTGGCGTCTCCACCGTGTTGGTGAACTCTTCAAAAGGTAAATTATTTCTAATTTGATAATTTATTGCATTTGTGTTTTTAGCTACTCACATGTTTAAAGAGTTTGCAAGAATAATGCAAACCACAAATAATACATGTCCAATCAATTAGAACTAGAATCAATTTAGTATAAAGTACAACGAACTGAAAAATCCGAATATATTAGACAAAAGCAAGTCTAGACAGAAACTACATATGGTGAACTTAAACTTAATTTAATCTGAAAAATTTATACATGATATTTACACATGATAAAACTCAAACCTGAATACCTTAACCTTCACCAACATACCAAAACTCCGTCGACTATGTAATAGAAATATTGAACATATAATATCTCATACATAATTATGATATGTAAAAATAACACAAACGAGAAATAAATACACGATTATGATGTCAATTTTCTTATCAAATTTGAACTCAATTTTGATAGATTAGAAAAGGACATTCGCTTTAGCTACATCTGGACAAGGCTTCTTAAACTAATATGCGTGAGTATTATTTTCTACTCATGCTTTTTTACTTATACAATCTCCTAATTTCTAAACATTTAGAATTAAGCTTCACTATTAGTCAAATGGCAGGTTACCTTATTTGCGGTGCACTCAGCTGGTTGCTTCTATTACTGGCTCGCTGCACGCCACAAACCATCAGAACATACATGGATTGGAAGATTGATTGGAGATTTTAAGCAAAAAAGTGACTGGCATGGTTACATCTGTTCCATTTACTGGTCAATCGTCACTCTCACCTCAGTCGGCTATGGAGAGTTTTTTTCAATGAATGAAGGAGAGAAGATATTTAACTCTATTTATATGCTATTCAACATCGGCCTCATTGCCTACATAATTGGTAACATAACAAATCTCGTTGTCCAATCTGTGGTCAAAACCTTTGCCATGGTGATTCTCTCTTCTCTATTTTCATTTATAGGCAACAACAATAGCATATTTGTACATTGCAACGCTGCTACTTCAGCATTACATTTTAATCCAAATATATTGAATAGACCATAACCGGATCATGTCTTGACAGAGAGATAGCATCAATGAGGTAAAGCGTTATGCAAGCAAGAATCAACTCCCGGAAGGGATGAGAGAACAAATGTTGGAATACATGCAACTCAAGTTCAACACAGCTGAGTTACAGCAAGAAGAAGTGCTAAAAGACCTGCCCAAGGCAATAAGATCCAGCATTGCCCAACACCTATTCCGGAAAACTGTAGAAAAGACCTACCTATTCCAAGGAGTCTCGGACGACTTTGTTTCTCAATTGGTAACCATATTTCCAATTTTTTTTATGTGTAGTTACATGGGAGATTCAAATTCCGAACTTCCCATTTAAGCTGCAGTGCAGGTCACTAGTGAGGCATTATGAAAAAAATATATAAATAAAAAATGGTTCACCCTAAACAAAATTACGTATTCCAACATATCATTGATACGCGGTCATGAAATGGTAATCAAAGCTGACCATCTTACTAAAGAATTACTGTGTTAGAACAGAACTTTAATAGCTAATAAATAGCTCATCAGCCATTAGCTTTCTATGGGGATTTCTTCTTGCAGGTATCAGAGATGAAAGCAGAATACTTTCCTCCAAGGATTGAAATTATTTTACAAAATGAGATACCCACAGACTTCTACATTCTGGTATCAGGAGCTGTGGTATAGCATCATTCATTATTAATTTTCTTTTACGTTCTATTTAACCTTGGAAGCAAAATCTAAACTCAATGAAACTGCAGGATGTGGTCACATACAAGAATGGGACGGAGCAGGTATTATCTTTTTCTAAAAGTATAATTCAGAACGATCAGAGAACTTAATAACAAATGCACAAGTAGGTGGAACATTTGTAGACTCAGAGCATAATATTCCTACTGACTCGGAAAAAAGGTCTTACGAACTACAACAGATTCGAGGAGTATACAAGTTTTATTTTTTACCTGTAGATTTCCTAAAATTTTAGGAGCTGGGAATGGGGAAAGCCCCAAACTGGAACTAGATATGATGGGAGAGTATAGTAAAAACACAGTATATATCAAACAAATAGTCTAAAAGATAATGTCTCGGACTGCTGATAGGTTCAGAAGTAAACGGCTCCCTTAGGCCACGGTTTCTCTAACACGACGATTTGACTCTTTACATTTTATACCTTCGAAAAATGCTGCAGTAAGAAAGAAATTATTAATTTAACAAAAGTATACTTAAACCAGGAAACAGAGATTTCCAGTCCGCAAAGAGAACATGAAGATTGCTGCATTGATCAAGAGACCCATATGAATGTTAGTAACATGAGTTATATTATTGGGATTATAAGAGTTAAAAAGCCAAAACGCATGTCATACTAGTAATTTAAACTAAAACATCTTTCTTTGCATTGGTCTTATAACTAAAGTTCCAGTCTTTCCTTTTTCAAGTTTTTGTCAAATCTAGAATCTGCAGATATGGCAGGAGAAATTGGAGTAATTTTCAATATTCCCCAACCTTTCAAAGTGAGAACTAAAAGGCTCTCTCAAGTTATCCGAATAAGTCATCACCAGTTCAAACAAGTGGTGCAATCAGAGAGTGGAGATGGAAAGAAAATTATTGCGAACTTCATGGAGGTACGTAAACGTTATCATCTACGGAAATAGGCAATCTATGGACAGTTCTACGCTATAAAGGAAGGAAAGAAAAATAATAAAGGAATGAAAATATATGAATTACAATTAAAAGCATTCCTTTAATGTGAAATCATCCGCATGGAACCTAAAGCTGTTGAAAATATTTTAGATCAGAGCACATAATAGAGATTTAAATTTGAATAAGCAGTTCCATCAATGGTTTGGAGAAAAATAAACAATGAAACCTCACAATCAATTCACGGACAATACAAAATCTTCATCCATAAAAGTTTTAATAGCTTAACCAAAAATTTAAGAGCGCTTCTTTACTCCATCTCCTCTATTCTCAGTACTTGAGAGGCTTAGAAAAAGACATGCTACAGGAACTACCTTTCCTAACAGAATTGCTGGCAGACCAGACTGTACAGGTATGTTTCCATCCTAAAGTTGAACTAACTAGACTAGAGAAACGTGAGCCAGAATTGTGCTTATAAAACAATTAACAAAGATCACATTTATGAAAATCTAGACCATCATTGTGTGTAACCTAATAATGGGTCGGGCTATCCGACTCGACCCGAAAGTCCACCCAAAAAATGAGAGGATTTAGACAAATTATAAACCCGAAAAATGAGTTTGGACAAAAAATGAGGTTCGATTTCTAGTTTTTGGCCCGAGCTCGGCCTGGTTCGATCCGAATAAATTAATCATTTTTAATAAAAAAATTTATATTTTGTTTTGGTGCCATTTTTTTTTATTTTGGTTGCTGTTTTTTTTACTATTTTGATGGTTTTTTTATTATTTTGATTGTTGTTTTCGTGTTGTTTTTACTGTTATTTTTGTTACTGTTTTTGTTGTTTTTAATGTTGTTTTACTGTTATTTTTACAACTGTTTTTATTGTTATTTTTGTTGTTTGGATGTTAGTTTTTATACATTTTTACTATTGTTTCACCTTTTTTTAATATTATTTGAATATTGTAGAACTTATATTTTATTGTTAATTTTTTATTAATTTATTTGCAACTATCTTAATATAAAAAATTTTAATGTATTTTAATTTTTTTTATTTTTTATTGTTTGTTTTAATGTTTTTAAGTGTATTTGATATATTATATATTTTTTAAATTTGTTGAATGTAATAAAATAATCTAAAAAAATTAATACGGGCCAATTTGGGCTTGGGTTTGACTATTATAATTTGAGTCAAGCTTAAACAAAATTTTAGGCTCATTTTTCGGGCCGAGCCAAGCTCGGACTTAGCAATTGAACCTAAAATTTTATTTAAGCTCAACCCAAACTTGACTCGACCCGATCCACGATCAACTTTAATTGTGTGATAAGCAGATTAGATTCTATTATGTTTCTTTGCAGCCTATGGCACAAAATGAGGAGAAACAAAACAGAGAAACAATGGATTCCACGGATGGAAATCCTACAGGTAAATAATTGCTTCGTCATTAATCGTATCTAACGGACGTAATCACTTTTAAGGGCATTTGGTTCAAATCATCTTACATTAACTGGGATAATCATACATTTCGACATAATATTCTGACGTTTGGTTTGTAAAGATTACCTTAACCTGATAATACATTCCCAACAGTACTAAAATTTTGAAAGATAAGGGTAACCTAAATTTCAACTCTTCCTTAATTAATGTATGAATTGAGGTGATCCTCATCCTTCTTTCTATAACAATGACAATTTGGTAATAATTGCTTTTAAATAATACTACATTACATTAACCAAACAACAAAACCTTACATTCTATTACCAAACAGCATAATGTAGCATACTTAATAATTTGCTAAATAATCTTAGCTTACAATAATTATATTACCGAAGGAGATTTTATATTCCATAAATCAAACGCACCCTTAAGCATTTAAGGATTATTGCTGAAACTTACAGTAGCAGCAACAAGTTGTTTTCATAAAATAAACTATTTTAATAGAATCATTGACTTGTTTTCTTTATATCATGTCAACTCTTGACTAGCATTTATTTTTTGTTTCGACATGTAACACATTTGAGCATATGAGTCAATCCTTCGTTTTTATGGAGGAAATAGAGTGAATCTATCATCTATCTTGAATGATAGAAACTCTATATTCAAAAATGATGTCTTATAGTGATGATGATATTAGTTTTCTAATGCACGGATTAGACAATAATCAATATTGAGATATGCCTATAGCCCTATACCAACCAATTTGTCAAATAAATCCAAATATAAGTTCTTATAATAAAGTGCATAATATTCTCTAGATATTTGCATATTATTGATTCAACCATCTTGCAGGAACATCAAACACTTCCAGTCCTTCACTAAGTGCAGGTACCATCCGGGTGATAATCTATGGGTATCATCCATCCAAAAATACAATGTCTAATGACAGATTGGGGGAGCTTATATATTTGCCTAACTCAATCGCAGACCTGTTCAATCTAGCAGGTACAGAGAACTACAAGCTTCTCAAAAAGCAAATATTTGTTTTTAACTTCTGCATAGCAAGCTAAAGACAGAAGGAACGCATAAAACTGCCAACCAAACAGACAACAGAAAGATATAACCCAACTAAAACTCGTTCCTAAGTTATGAGATCAGAAATATCAACCATACTCATAGGAGACAATATTTAACGTGATTCAACCTTCTAGTCTACATCCACAATCCAAAAAAAGAATAAAAGATCACTCCACTAACATAGATTTCATCCCTCCTCTACTCGATAATTTTAAAAGCTAAACCTTAATTGCTGTTTATAAGCCTATTACTTGAACAGCAAGAAATCTCAGTCACTAAGATTTCCTACCTATTCAGAATATCTACTTCATTAATAAACTTAATTGTAAAAATAATGTCTAACCAGTAGAATTACATTAGAATCCCAATTGAATATTGACAACCAGATTTTGGGTCAATATCTAACAGATGTCCAAGTGCATGACGGCATGTTGAAATTTTTTATCTTGAGATCTCAAACATGAAGCTTAGCTTATTAAACCAGTAGAAGAGACAATTTCATTTTGTATCACAACAATATAGACTTAGAACACTTAATGCATAAGATAATACTTCTAGCAAAATTAATTTCGTTAATACATGATTTGGAAAGCTTGTAAACTTACTTGAGAGGAAAACAGCATGTTCATGGCTATGCTAATATACACTTAAAGGAAAAAAAAAGGTGATAATTGAGCATCAATACAGGATCCTGAATGTCGTTATATCTGGTTAATGCAGAAAAGAAACTTGGAAAGAAAGGGAGCACTATTCTTATGGCAGATGGCTCAGAAGTTGAAGATCTTAGTGCTCTAAGAGAGAACGATCACTTATTCATTGTTTAAATGTTAAAACAATATTTATCAGTTATCAATATGTTGATCTGTTTAAGTGATGATCATTCTAAATGTCTAAGAAGTTATGATGCATGACATTTGAAAAGAAAGAAATATCTACAATATAGCTGCATATGTTTGTGAATGGATATGTGCATATCCACTTTTTGTGGACAGAGGCAATGAAAAATTACCAATTGTGCTTTAGCTTCAATGATAATGGTAGAGTAGCATTTATTTGTGCCCGAATATAAACCCATTTTCAGTTATTATGTTCTCAATAAGAATAATAGGAAGGTGGTGATTGGAATTATAGGGCTTACGATTTTCATTCTCTGCTATTCAGCATGTCCAAAACAGTGTATGCAGCTTTCTGAAACTTTTCCTTCTCTTCTTCCAAACTTTTCTTCCTTTCAAGAGCAGATTCTTTGCACTTCTCTACCTCTTCCATTATTCCCAAGGAGTTTTGATCAATTTCGCTGCAGAATTTTATTTAACAGGTAAACTGAACATAATTTTTAAGAGAAAAACGGTGTTTGCAACAATTTAATGATTTATCAAACTTGTCTCCCCTCTTAAAAGAACGTCTATGGAAAGAGCGAGGCAATAAACAAATGTTGGATCCCAAAATTAAAGAATGGGCAGTCCTGGAGGACAACATCGCCTGTCTCTGTTTAACAAGTTCATTTTCCTTGCTATAAACTTATTCCAGCATCATGAGTGAATAAAAAGCAAGGGAAGAGTGATATCAAAGTCATGATTGCTGAATTTGTTAGCAGCGCAGAGTAATTAAAAAAGAGAGAACACTCGAAAGGAAAAAAAAAACAGCGAGTTATGCATTCTTTATCATCTTTGTGTAATTTTCATAAGAGAACTTAAGAGAAAAAGAAGAAAGTGGATATGCATGAGAAAAACACTAATCATATCTGTGTGTAATTTTCATAAGAGAGCTTAAGTTTAAATAAGGAAAGAAAAACAATTAACAACTATATTCCAAGATAAGTTCCACATCGCCATTAATCATCGG